>CM076580.1:1115106499-1115650320 GCA_034641835.2 Pinus albicaulis
CACACGGTGGGAGTTCCGAGTCGGATCCACTGAATCCTAAGAAGCTTAGTGTGTGCAGTCACATGCTATCATGAGCACCATGCGGATTAGTCCTTAGGATTTATACCACACCTATATTTTTTGAGAGACATACCGTCTCCGGATGTACTAAGACGATTATGTATATTTTTTGAGTTTCGCGATGCACACTGTGTAGACATTTTGACACACACACACACACACACACATATATATATATATATATATATATATATATATACATATGACTATTTGGATGGATCTTTCACATGTGATGATGTTTTCTATATGTCATGCAAATGTCTAATACAAATGTAATCTAATGTATCAGTTACATAACAAATGACCCAATGCAAAATGTATTCACACAATGTATCTAATCACACATTTCATTTTTATGCAAGCTTAAAAGCACACATGAACACACACACATTTGCAAACTATGCTTGAAATGAGGAAGACGGGCATGCCCCCCAGCATGGTGTCTCAATTCGAGGTGCATGCCCCCCAAGCTTCAGTCCATTGAAAATGGAGTGAAGGTTCAAAACAAAAAGTCGAATTGAACATGCTCGTGTTTCATTATTTTAACAAGGTTGACACACTTAAGGAACCATCCTCAAACAACTTGTTTCATTGTTTTTAGGAGCTCGACACAAGTGGAGGAACTATGCTCCAATGACCTTGTTTCATTTTTTAAGGAGCTTGACACAAGACAATGAACTGTGCTCCGACAACCTGGTTTCATTTTTTAAAGAGCTTGACACAGGGAGGGAACTGTGCTCTAACCGGCTTACATCAAAATGAACAAGAAGGCGGCGCTTCCAAGAGTTCCACTCCCGATGGAAGGAAAACATCCTGGAAGTCAGGACCCAATGCCCCCAGCACCTGATGCACGACGGCATCATCACTGAGCACATGCACGGGGTAGGTAGACACATAGTTGACCTGTAGTGGAGCAGATACAACGGGTGGATAAAAACCCGGAAGGGGTGATGGTGGACCAGTTGCCACATTAGGACCAAAGAACGAAAGCTGGTCAATGGTCATGATCCGTCCTTCATGCGGAAAACAGACCACAAGAAAAAGGGAGGAGACAAGCGCTCCCATGGCGTAGGTGTAATCGCGCCCCAGGAGCAGATTGAAATCCAAGGGGCCTGGAACGACCATCACGTCCATATGGACGGTTTTACCTCCCAAAGTAACCGGTAACCTTGGAAGGATCCCCAATGGTTGACTCGTTCTTCTATTGAATGTCAACAGATTCTGCGTAACGGGCACAAGCGGCGGTGAACCGAAAGCTTGCCAGGTAGTTGAAGACAGAATACTAACAGAGGCACCTTTGTCTATAATGGTGCTGGGTACAACCAGACCAAGAGCCTGTACTGTGATCTCGAAAGGCACATAAGACGGAAGGCGAAATCCTGCAAATCGATTCCAGTCAAAGGAAGCGACCAAACTACTCGGAGGGGCTACCATTGAAATGCGAAGGTCTTCCCCTGATGTTACGGAAGCAGAAGCCTCCTCCATGACCTCCATCTCGAAGGCCGGAGGAATATCCTCCGTAGCCTCCATCTTGGGGGGTGGAGGAGCAGCTTCTTGAAGTACAGGGACAGGAGAATCTTTCTCCAAGTCTGAAGAATCTGAAGAAATCAGAAGGACATGGGGGGTGTGAGATCCACTCTTGACAGAAAAGACCTGGTGCACCGTGGACGGGGCCAGTTCAACCGATCCTATGACCAATGGTTGGTCAGGGACGGATTCGTGAATTTGAATTTCTGGGGGAGTGGGATCGACCAAGGATGACTCTTGACCAATCGTAGGATCAGCTGGCGGAGGACTCAAAGAAAGCCAATTATAACCAGGTGGAATTCGTGGTGTAGAACCGGTTGGGTTGTCCAAAACTTGCTTGGCTTCATCCATATAAGGACAAAGGTGAATGGCATGGTGCCCTTCACACAACTTACAGGGATTGGTGATCTTACCCTGCTTCTTAGAATTCTTATCAACAGCAGCTGAAGACGTGCCCCCAACTTGGCTCCCGGAAGTCAAAGGCAATGGCGGATGGCCATCGAACCATGCTTCGAGCACCTTGGGGATGCCAGGGCAGTCTCGAAGAAGATGGTCTCCTGTGCACAACAGGCAAGGGAACTTGACTTTCCGTGGAGGGTTGGAAGGTTTGTCAAGAGGAGATATTTCAGAGACAATAGCTGTACATTTAGCCTCTCGCTTATCAGACTTCTTCTTCTTTGTCTTCTTCTTCTTCTTCCTAGCCACCCGGTTATTCGAATCCAGGCTTTCACCAGGCGAATTAGAAGATGAGGATGCAGAAACATGCGAAGAAGGGGAGAGGTCCACCTTGGAATCAACATGTTGTTGTTCTGGCAGAGGAACTGATTGAACAGTAGTGGAGACATTCGGGACTACAGAGGTTGAGAACAAGCAAACAGGCAACCCAACAGTTAACCCAGGAAGGGACAACGTTGCTATGTAAGGAGAACCAACATTTCCAAAAGGAGGAAAATGACCAGGATTCCCTTCTGAGGGGATTCCTTGGTTGGTAAACTCTGAAAAAGTTGCCATCAAAACTCAAAAATACACACGGGCTGAAAATGAGTTAAGACACACGATCAAACGGTCAACAAGCAATATCTAAGCGGGCGTGTAATCGTGGGCGATTAAGTTTACCACATTGGAAAGTAAGAAATTCTACCGTTTCATATTTTAAGAGTCGAGAAACGATAAAAAGGTGACTCTATCTCTTTCAGATTTGATGCAAGCGTGAAAGGACAAGCGCTTGACGGTCTTTTCAAGTTTAGGGAGTCAGAAAAGACCAAATGACTGCTCAGGAAATACTAGGCACAAAGGGTGTACCAAATATCCATGAACTGCAATATACACCTTGGTTTCAATAATGAAACAGAAATCGACCAAGGACTTTCCGTACGTGCAGGTAGTCTCCCCGAATGCTGTGTTCGGTGTATCACGGGTATAGGGCGGCAGACTCGGCTTCCTGTGGATAAAGGATTGAAAACCTAGAGGGGTCTCCCTTTATATACGCGACGGTACGGGGAGCACAAGTCCGTACTAGCGCTGTCTAAAGCCAACAGGCGAACGACAGCTGCTAGGTTTAATGACGCCGGAACACGTCTCTAGCCTAGACCTTCTAAATATATTTCGTTAAGTTCCAATGCTGCCTTAGGTTAATTGAATAAATTTTACAGTTGATCTTCAATTAAGTTTCAATTTTCAGGCCCTATCGTATGTAGTGTCTTAAAAGACTCCTAAATGCAAAGCTATATGCCACAGTCCAACATTTCGTTCGATGAAAACTAGTTAGAGAAGAGTTGAGAGCTTTTACACAAACGAAATGAACGAAAGACAAACAATGAGACCTCTAATGCAACTAATGAAATTGAAAACTTTTCATTCAAATCACTAATCACTAGCAAAATTGAAAAGATCACAATTTGCACTAATTAACAAAAGCAAAAGAGATTTTTTTTTTTTTGATTTTCAATGTCTGATAGCTAATATGCACTAAAAAAACTTGAAAACAAATGGAACAACTTGAGAAACGATATTCGAGAGAGAAAAACAAACAAATTTCACTCAACAACACAAACAATCAGATCCCAAATCGACCAAAGTCTCTCAAAACAAGGAAAAGACTCAAAAGCTTCCAATGGACCGTGTGATCTAGGTCCAAGGCAAGACCAAACGAATTTCGAATGAAGGAATGAATAATCACCCAAAAATCGCAACAAAACAATGAACAACTACTTAGAGGATGTGGAGAATCAATCAGACAGTTGACAGGACAATCAAAACACCAAAACTCCCAAGGAGGGCTCGATACACCAAGCCACTAGATGCCCTAGGGCTTAAAACGTGAAATCGATAGATAAAAGAAAACAACCAAAGGACAGAGGTGAATTCCCAGTCAAACAGGACTCCAACACACTTAGGCAGTCGGAAAATCAAGAAGAAAAACACCGACCAGACCCAGAGAGCTCAAAAATGACGAAACTCAAAAACCTTACAGGAGTGGCGCTACTGTAAGGATGAAATTGGCGCCAGAAAGCAATTGGCGCGGGTTAAACAAAAGCAACATGCGCCAATTGGCGCGACTGTCAGGTTAAAAACCACGCCAGTCGAGTTTCTCAGCCAAAATTAAAAAAAAAGCTACTCCAGAGACAAATCAATGTAAACTAAGCAAACCAAGAAGTCAAAAACAGCAAAAAGAACACAACCCAGAAGGCTCATCAAGCAAGGAAAAACATAAAATAATCAAAGCGAGACAACACAAACGAGACAGTGAAATCTGGACGATCCCCAGTGGAGTCGCCAAATTGTTGAGGAGGTAAATCCCCTCTGCGGATAGAGGCGATCCCTACTAGCCCAACAGGGGTCTAGCAACAATCAAACAATGTTGCGACGCAAGTTCCTAGTTACGAATGAAAATACTAAAGATGGAAGCCTACCTGGAATCCAATGCTATGATCTGAAGAAGAGAGCGTCCCCGTTCCTCAGCCTCGGCAGATCACGATCCCTCCACGATCTCCGCGGATGAACACCTGCACATGCAAGAAACAAACAGATACAAGCATAAAACCTGGCATACGTAACTAAATATCAGTCAAAAAGGATATTACTCATATTAACATAATGGAAAACAGAGTGGAACCATAATCGTAATCATCTACTAAATAACAAACGAAGAGAGATTACAACCAAGTTCTGACGTCGTGGTCTCCTTCGGATGGGTCTCCAGTCGTTCACATCTCGCAAAGCTCGCCAGGGAAAGGGCAAACCTCTCCAGAGTCTCTCGACGATAGTCTCCTTACTTGAGTCGGCCTTAAGGGAAAAAGAGGGCTCTTTACAGCACAAAGGCTCTTGGGAATATGGAGATTCAAAGCTTAGGCACTTCAAGACTAGCTTGCCATGGGATTGAGCAGGCTTTTATAGATGGGGAAGGAGGGAGTTGGGATCCCTATTATTATGGGATTGGCCCTATCAACAAGGAAGGTTCCATGGGATGTGGCAAAACTACTTTCCTTCCATAGAACTCCCGCAGCCAAACCTCCCAACTCAAGATAGGCAATGGTTTCTGAGTTTGTTGAAACTCAACTTCCACCATCTTTATATAAAAAACAATCCTTAAATTGGGTGGTGCGACTACTGCTCTGTGACAGAGCACCAGTTGGCGCGACCTCTTTGCAGGATTTCCCCCATTGGCGCGAGCGCTGAACTGTCTGCCCGCGCCAATGAAAAAGGAGATGTTTTTCATGATTTTTTCAAGGAGATGTCTTAAGGGCAATTAAAGCTCATGCTTAGAGGAATGCATTGATGATGTTTTCAAGGCATGACAATGTTCACAGGTCACAAAATGGGTCCTCCATTGTGCGGGACGGGGAATGGTAGGGACGGTGACAAATTACTGTGTAACAGCCCTACAACCTAGCTAGTTGGTGTACGATTAATGACAATAATACAAAAACGTCTAGTTTCTTTTAATTAGATCGCTTATTTTAGGTTGGCTATTACTTAAGTCAAGGGCTCACGGAAGTGAAAACAATGGTGTTTTATGACGTAGAAGAAATCAATGAAAACCTAGTTATATGCAAATGCAAGGATTTCCTTTCGATGAAAAGTCATTTCTACATGGAATCTACGAAACTAATAAGAAAAAAACTTTGTTTTTTCTTTTCAAACACCCACACTTCACACCATTCAAAATGAAAAAGACTAAAATTCTCAAATGCACTTAATGCAAACTACCAATGATATGCAAATCTTAAGATGCTAATTCTAAAGAAGAAAAAAGAGTTCCTAGCAAGACAATGGTTTGATCAATTTTTGATAGAAAACAAGGCCAGTTCCAAACAAAACTCCTATGCATAAGAACGCCAAAAATGCACTTGATACAAAAGAGTTAAAGCAAAAGAAAACTTCCCTCACAATCAAGCCAACAACCAAAGACCAAAAATCAATCAAAAAGCTTCAAAAGATGTAATGAAACCATAAAAACTAACTGAAAGAAAAAATATACGGAAAACACAAAAAAAATTGTGCTTTTTACTTATAATGGAAGAAAATAGATTTCAAGAAGACAAACAAAAAAATACCCAAAAACCGGAATCAAGCCAAATGAATCTGTTGTGAAGCCAGCTCCAAAAATAGAAGAAAAGAGATATCAACGCCTTAGAAATGAGCCACTTCGAGGGGGAAACCTTCAATACATTACATGAATAAACAATTCTTGGATGATACAAATGACCAAAACCTCCTTCTATATATAGGAGTCCATGGGGCCACAATATAATCCTAGTGGGGCCACAATGTAATCCTAGCCGACCTAATAATAATAATGTAAGGGCACAATAATAACAATATGGGGGTTACAAGGGTACAACAATAACAATAAGGGGGGCTACACTAACATAATAAGAGACTACACTATTAATATAGGGACTTTACATGCCCCTCTCCTTCAAACAAGTGTTGTCCTCAACGCTTGATTATTTCTTGATGCTTCTGTATAAAATTTTCATCCTCCTAGGTGGAATCTTCTACAGAAAATTTCTTCCACTTGCTGAGATAATCTTAAATTGATCGTACTTGTCGATTTATTGTTTCTCTGACTGCTTCAGAACTTCTTTTCATGTGATGCTGATCTTCCTGTTGTTTCGTTAGATTCTGCACCAAAGTTAGGTTATCCTTTGAGAGTTGGAGAACTTGTTGTTGATGCTCGATGTGATCTTCCTTTAATTTATCATCCATATTAGCTATTATTTTATCTTTCAAACCATCCAACTTAGTCTCCGTTTTTTATTTTAAGACATCTATGTCATCTTCGGTTGCTCTTTGTAAGATCGAAATTTGTTGCACTTGGTACCGTAATTTCGATACCTCATACTGCAATTCTTCCTCTTCATGCGTCATAGTATAGCTTTTTGATGGCTTAACGGGTATGGAATTATTTTTTTGAGGCATTATTGAACCCATTACTGATACAAAATCTTCAATATGCCCTTGGAATCACTTCAAACTGCTTTTTTACACAAGAATTATGCAATTCGGAAAAAATACACACCTTTTTTTTTCTTTTTTTCTTTTGAGGAGCTCGATATTGAAACTAAATTATATTTGTGATTTTAGATCTTCAATATCTAAAAATTTTCACTGATCTAGCCCTCTGAATTCTGTTCCGAATGCCATAGATCTGACCTTATTTGGATTTTTCAAGGCAAATTTATCTCCAATCTCCCATAATGACCTAATTATAGAGTGGTTCAGTAGAGTGAACTTGTACTACTTGCCACGTGCCATTGTTTGCTCCTTTAGCCCTGAAATTGCTAGAAAGGAAACTATAGTCCGTGTAATTCCAGCCAATTTTTACTGAATTCCAATCCGATACTCAAAGAGAGAGTTATGAAGATTTTCCCACGATCACCTCTTTGAGATGAAATTCAGGAACCTGAAAAAGACCTAACTTCCACAGATCATATCTTCCAAAATATTTCGAACCAAGATCTGAAATTTTCACAGGAGGTTCTTCAAGATTTCTGCATCGCTATGTGAAAATTTTAGCTTCTGAAACCTCGTAGAAAAATATTTATAGTGAAAATTCTGTGATGACTTGTTTAGGTTAAATTCAAGAGACTGCACAAAGCCCTACCTTCAATAGATCCTATCTCCAAAAATATTGTAAACCAACCTCTGAAATTTTGCGACGATGTTTCTTAGGATTTCATTTTTGCTCTCTAAAAATTTCATCTTCCGAAACTTCGTAGAAAAAAAGCTATAGTGAAAATTCCGTGATGACTTGTTTAGGTTAAATTCAGGAGCCTGCAAAGAGACCTAACTTCCACAGATCATATCTCTGAAAATATTATGAAAAAATCTCTGAAATATTTTGATGATGTTCCTCAGGGTTTTGGCTTCAAACTCTAACAATTTCAACTTCTGAACCTTCGTAGAAAAGAATTTATAGCAAAAATTCCACGATGACCTGTTTGGAGCAGTGAAATCCTAGAATCCAAAGCTCTGATACCAAATGTTGTGAAACCAGCTCCAAAAATACAAGAAAAGAGATATCAATGCCTTATAAATGGGCCACTTCGAGGGAGTAACCTCCAATACATTACATGAATGAATAATTCTTGGATGATACAAATGACCAAAACCTCCTTCTATATATAGGAGTCCATGGGGCCACAATGTAATCCTAACTGACCTAACAATAATAATGTAAGGGCACAATAATAAAAATATGGGGGTTACAAGGGTACAACAATAACAATAATGGGGGCTACACTAACATAATAAGGGACTGCACTATTAATATAGGGACTTTACATAATCTCAACAAAGGCTTCAATAGTGCTCAAGCCAACTGTGCTACTTTCATAGTAGGACTTAAATGAGAAAAAAGAAGCAAAAAATTCAATCAATTGATTTAGCACTTTAGCACAATCTTGCAACGAATAATCACTCAAAAAACCAGAACGACATTGTTCAAGATTCGCAACAAGACAAGTTCAAGAAATCAAGAAAACCAAAATAGACCAAAGAGGCAAAAACCATAAGTGAAGAAATGCATAGGGCCAAGAAAAGAAAACAAGTAGAGGCTCACTATTTTGATAGGTCAAAATAGCCAAGAACTTCAAGAAAATATCTCGATGCTTCAGTCGCAATTGTAAACACACAAAACCAGGAAATTCACCAAATGGATAGGTTTTCACGAAAATAAGGGAGAAATGGATATAAAATCACCATAAGCATAGTCCACAGACCTTAAAGACACCACAAGAGTGGTTCAACCCAGACAAAAAAGGCTACATAGGCTGAAAACTAAAAAAATCAAAATTTTCCAACCATATGTGATTTTACAGTGTGCAACTAGCGTGTATACACGACTGTAACCAAGGAAACTCGTGTATACATGGCTCCCTTTGGAAAAAAAATGAGGTATACACGACTGTTCAGAGAAAAATCAATGTATGAAAATAAAGATAAGAAAAAAGTACAAATTCAAGCCTGATCAAGGGACTAGGTCTTCTGTCTGATTGAAAAAAGACTTACTAGACTACAAAAAGTGATAAAACCTATAAGGAACTTACAAGGCAGATAAAACAACCCAAATAGGAAATCACAAGAATGTGATCCCCAGTAGAGTTGCCATTTTTTTTTCGGGAATTGTTACCCTAAAGGTCTTGGGTTGATTACCCTTCACAGATTAGGGGCATGCCATTACAAGGACTCACTTAACCAAATTTTATGCTAATAACTAGAAACTACAAGTTGCATAACTTACCCGGATGTCCCTCGGTTGAAGTAGATCCTGCAGGGTGAAAACCCCTTGCAACACTTTGTGCTCTAAAATTTGTAAATCAGCAAAGGATGAACATAAAATCCTAGTTGTAAAACATATATATGTTCTAGATGTTAGTGACAATCATGCATAACATCGTAAAAAACAATATTAAATGTTCAATTGATGATCATTACACATGTATAAAGGATAATTGACACGTAAACATCAGGGACAAGATGGCTTCTTCTATTATTAATGACATGTATAGTAACAAACATGGAGAGATCACCTGAAATCTGCCACGGCCTTCGAGCATACCGTCCTCTGGCTCTGTCCAGGCCTAGCCTCGCAAGATTTCTTCCAAGATGAGTGCACAATGGATGTCATATAAGGTGATGAAAATCTCAAGGAAACAAGGGTTTCCTGAATATATCTAGGAACTATAGGAGGCATGGGAATATATCATACTTGGATAGGGCTCCAAAAACGTATAATATCTATATTTATCTCTTCCTTCCTCCCCCTAGGCCATTCCGTTGAGGGGATTTTATACTCCCTCAAATTATTTTTTACAGCTGGGAACAATTAGGCCATGGTCTGCGGTTGTTAAGTTACTGGAACAACCATAAAACCTCCCTCTAAAATAGGGAAAAAATATATTTTTTATGATTAAAATGGCATACACGGTTCTCTATTTATGGACTCGTGTATATACATGGAATTTATTTGGGTAGAGTCGCGTATGGGATTTACGATACTATTTTTTGAGAAATAAGTACAAGTTTGAAGGAAAGGGTTGCCCAAGGCCAATGTATAAGTCATCAAGTATAAGTTGGTGATAAATGATGCTATAACACAAGTACGCCAAAGAGATACTGAATAAGTTTTCACATGGAGAGCTACAAACCCATGGATACTCCTCTTCCAGGAAATTGGAGGAAAGATGATGCCACTTCTGGAGATGTAGTGGATGCTACTGTCTACAGGAAGTTAGTTGGTTCACTAATGTATCTAGTGAACACTATACCATACATTTTCTATGAAGTTAACCAACTTAGTTAAGCTATGTTTAAGCCTCAGAATATCTCTTTGAAGGTGGAGAAGCATGTCTTGAGATACCCAAGGGGAACCTTAGAGTATGGTATATGGTACAGATAGACAAAGGGAGTGAAGCTTCAAGGCTTCATGGATGCAGATTGGGAAAGTAGTCCATCAAAAAAAAATAACACATCCGGAGGGATTTTCAGCATAGGATGGACAATAGTTTCTTGGTACAACAAGAAGCAACAATCTGTGGCACTCAGTTTAGTGGAAGCATAGTACATGGCAGCAAGTCAAGCTGCATGTGAGGCTATCTGGATGAGAAAGATCTTGATTGATTTTTTTGGTTCTCAATTAGATCCAACAATGATACATTGTGATAATAATAGTTACATTAAACTCCCGATTAATCCTATGTTTCATGATAGGTCCAAGCACATAGATATCTGGTACCATAATCTTAGAGATCGTGTGTAGATGAGAATAATGTTTCTTTAGTACATTCCCATGGAAGATTAAGATGCAGATATTCTGACGAACATGCTCACCAGGAGAAAATTTGAATACCATAGAGGTAGGATTATGGTGAAGGATAATCTCTTTCTTGTTGAGAGGGAGTGTTGAGATTCAACAAGAAATCTCAGCACCGATGCCTAGTGTGGGACTGCGAGGTCCAAGCAACACCTACGCTAGGGTGGGACCACAAGCCTTAGCAGCACCTACACTGGTGTGGGATAAATTTGGTGCATATATATTTTAGTTATCCGTTAATTAAGCTAGACAATAAAATATAATATAATCTCAAAATAACTTGTAATACTTAACTAACGATGATAAAATCAGTTAGCTCATGAATTTCGAGTTAGTGGTAGTTGGTGAGGCATGCAGAGTAATTATAGTTGTAACAAAGTTTGAAGTGTAGTGGTGCATTAGTTAATGCAGATTGTAATCATTTTAACTCAGTTAAGTGAGTTAAGCTCAGTTCTGCTAGTTATAACTGTTAGATACAATAGTGAGAGATCGAGTGAATTAAATATTATTTAATTCACAATTAGTGATCTCACATGAAACTGAGGATTTACTATTATTAGCTGCATGCATGTCAGATCCAGGGGAAACCGAGTTGAGATCTAGGTGAAAGGGAAGTTAAATATTAGTTGTAGGATTATTAGGTTGCACCCATGCAACGAAACACCCATTGGAGTATCCATGATACTTGTGCAGTCAAGGAAGGAAAAAATTCCTAAATAACTGGGATTGTATTCATCAGGGATTGTGCAAGAAAGGAAGGTTTTCTAGAGGTAGTAAATTGGCTAAGTATTGGTTAGTTTTATTTGAGACAGTGTGAGACAATTAGATGAGCACAAGAGGGCTCTTGTGAGAAGAGTTGTATTTAATTATTTCATGATTCCATGTTGAATATACAATAGAAGATAGTGGGGTTTTGAGCAGTAATATTTCCCCAGGAAATTATTTGTGATGTGGCTTGATTGATTCTTCTTTGGTTCATGTGATTGGTGAGTGTGTTTTTAATTCCGCAATTTATTTGTAGATGTGATTTAGTATTTAACTTTAGTACATTGTTAGATCAGATTCAATCCATGATATACATGCTTGTTGTATGCTTTGTACAAGATGGAGCATAGCTGTTTGTCATTGGTGGGGACTGCTAAATTGATGATAACTGCAATCTTGGCTAGGTCAGTCATCAATCCTTGCTGACATATGATTTTCCCCAACAAAATTCCAAAAGGTACGCAGAATATAGACTTCTTCAAATTGAACGAAATCTGGTTTTTCTTACAGGCGTCCAACATCATGTGCCTATTCGATACATGTTTCTTTACTAAGTATAACACATTGATTGAAATCATTTCTGATGAATTTTCACTTGGCATTAACCACGTCATCATTAGGTTATACTCACAGCTTGTCATACTACAACTTACTAGCGTCTATACCGCCTGAAATCCAACAATTCATCATATGTTCCTTAGAGTTCAGCTTTTGGAAAGACACTTTGATTACATTCAATATCAACACATTTCCAGAAATTTTAACACATTAACTGATTCTTTAACAAATTATGTTTTAAATAGACATTTGCAACACATGTAAAGATACATTTTCAATTCACAACATATAATTGAATATGATTACGCATTAAACATAGGAAAATTTTAGAATCAAATTGATAGATAGTTTATGTTTTTACAAAATTTATGCCCAAGACACATTGGTCATCTAACCACAAAATGTATACAAAAATGTCAAAATTAAAACTAGCAATGTTCATGATAAGAAGAAACTTCTCTAGCTATCCTGTTCAATAGCCTCATCTAATGGCTAGGAACACCAAAAGTATGGCATTGTAATCTCATAGGTAACTCCTCAATCTGGATATCCCGTATCCCAAGAGTTAATCCCTCAACATGCTACTGCAACTCAACAAGAGTCTCAATAAAAAATTGTTAGAAAATTAAATATTACAGAGCAATGAAACACATTAAATATGCAGAAAACACAAGCACACAAAACATATAAAACCGGAGAGACACAGATATACATGGTTCACCCAATTTGGGCTACGTCCACCATGAACAGCCAGTCCTTCCTTTTTATTATCCAGCAAAATGATGAGACACAACCTACAACAGATCCACTGTAATATCCTCCATTCTCTCTCACAGTATCCCTATATGTTTCTCACTCTGAGAATACACATACATTACACAGCCACAATACAATACCCTCATACAAGCGAGGAGTTGCCTTCTAGGGCCAAAAAAACCCTAAACTAAACATAACTTCTAACATCAAATCATCCGCCTAATGAACGGCCTAGATTAACTAGAAATTACTATACTTTTACAAGGCAATTTTACATATATTTTTAGCTTCTGGGGAACTGCCCCCGAAAACCCCCGCTAGGGGGGTGGCTCCATAAAGTCGCAATCGTCCCCCTGGGGACCCCCCAGGCAGCATCTAATTATGAGTGGCATTGCCGCCCCCATTAAGGTATAGGGGTCCAATGCTATGATACAAAATAAACAAGATAATCAGGCTCCACACCCAACAAAAATAAATCCCAAAGGACTTCTCTCCTGATAGTTCTCTCTACTGGTTCATCTGCTACCTCCTCTGGTCGACCCACTGGTCGAACGCAACCCACATATGTGTACATAAAAACTTTATTTTAGTCTTGGAAAACATCAAAAATACAAAAACATGTAGAAACCTTAAAATAAAAAACATTGTCAAAACATTTTTACCCATTGCACCCCATTGAGCGCCATCTGATAAAATAAAATTGGGATCTCCAAAGAAATATACACTTGTGTACAGATACTCCTCTATGGTGATATTCTATCGTCGGAGCCATGCGTAGAATGCAGTGGAAAATATGATAGTCAATTGACTAGCATGTCTAGCCATCAATTCGACCCATCTCTGCATCTAAGTATCTCTAGGACCAGAAATGCTTGGTGTAACATACTGCGGCTACATCAATGGAACTCTCTCTAAAATAAAGGAAATCAATACCAAACCATAACTAAAAATTCATGTTCTTCCACCGTTTAATTTAGTTAGTTGTTCTTTCATCTGAAAGAGTACTGCTCCAACCCAGTTGAAAACTGTCCATTCGAGAAACTTGAGAGCATATTGCATAGATAATCAATTTGTGACAGGTAGTGTCACAAATCCAACAAGTTTTGCAATAGTGAAAATGATATTTCTCAAAGGTAAGGCACGCAGATCATGAATGTTTATCTTTCCATTTTTGTTAGGTTTAGTACCTAGCTGAAAATGATGGCATATGTAGTCCTTCACTGTATCGCATCCACTGTCTCGTGGTCATCAGGTGAATTTCTGATATTATGGTACCGCGAAAATCCATCAGTGAATGAGTACACTTCTTGTAATATTCGCAATTAGCCATGAGCTAGTTGGAATATTAAATCTTATTTTTTCTTCTTTGTTTGATGAATAAGAGGGTATGGAGACCCATGAATCTCCATAATAGGAATAAAATAACTGATAATTCGAAAGATATCACCTTAGAGGCTTGATAAAGCACCCTTATGTGTGAAAAGGGGCTGGAACACATACACTGGGTCAACCTTGCCCAAATCAACAACAATGTCACAGAGGAGTGGCATTCATTATGGGACATCATAGTTTGGGATGGAGGCTCCATGCATGGAAGTAGTGTGTTTAATGAGCGAGGCTAAGGGTGAGGAAGCTCACCACTTATATAAGGAAGAGGATGGCAGACATGGATCATTCATGTTTATGTTTTGATATTGATTTATGCTCTATTTAGACTTGTTTCTCTCTTCAGCTGTTTAGCTAAGATTGAAGAGTTGAGAGGGTGTTCCCGAGAGAGAATCCCACTCTATCCTTTAGGAGCCTCAAAGGAAGAGTATTGTACTACCATTCCACATTCAGGAATTAGGCCAAAGCTTTAGTCTTGTGGTACAACACAGTTTTTGTTGAGAAATGTGTTGAGTTGCAGGGTGTAGTAGTGGAGAATACATCTAGGTGTTTTTTGATATGTTTTTTAGTGGAGGAAGGTTTCCTTCCATTGAGAGGCTGGTGAGGAAGGCCCTTGAGCCTTATTGCAACATTTGGCAACAAGCCACTTGATCATTTTCCCCTACAACACAGTTTTTGTCTTGGACTATATTTTTTTAGGGAGGAGTTGCAAGGGTGGTTTCAGTACACCATTTGAAGAGGACGTTTTCTAGTGAAGGGATCCTCTTTTCATCTAGAGGATCCATGAGGAGGCTACATTCTTTGTCATATCAGATCATCCACATATTTCCAACAGTAGTGTTGTAGTGAATATTTAGCCCTAGGGCTTTGATTCCTATCTTATATATTGGTGTATTGTTGAAAACCCTTTTGGGTTCTTTGTTGGAGGTTGTATAGAGCCCAGATCTACATTTGTTGTATCATTTAAGGTATATAACAACCATATATCTTTTTTGTATTCATTTCCTGTAGTAGTGCACCTATGACTGTGCTGTAGCAGTCTGTCAGCATTTTCATATAGTAGCAACACCTCATTCTTGAGGTTTTTATTTATTGGAGGCTTGTTATATCTTGTATTATGGTTTGTGGCCCATTATATTACACATGTTTGCTGCTATTATAATGAATAAAGAAGCTCCATATTGGTCTCATACTTTGATGTGATGTTTTACATTGCTATTCAAGCATTTTTCACTGCCATTTTGGAATATTACAGTGGTATCAGAGCATAATATTGGCTCAACCTGTGCATCTTAAGACAATATTTCATCAGAAGAAGGATATCCTCTCACATATAGAGAGAAGAGGTATCTCGGAAGAAGAAACTGGAAGTTTAATTATACAAATGATAAAAAAGACAAGGGTAAAACGCCTTTATCATGAGAAAATGAGGAGAAGGAGTGTCCAAAGCTTCTTCTTTAACTAAGTCGCTATGGGATGGCCTCTTTATATAGATAAACCACCAGCCTGAACTGCGCAATCCTCATGGGCTTACTCCACCTATCTTTGTGTTGAAAATAGCAACAGTATAGTCACAACTGATAGCTAACTCCACCCTTTCATCTACCTCTTTCACTAGTCTCCACTGAACTGATCATACACTGTAGTGAACTGATGTGTTCTTGAGTTTAATAATGAGCTAATAATTAATGAATTAAATAATATTTAATTCACTCCACTCATAACTAATTGATTAGCTAGTTAAACTAATCTCAACCAGTTCAACTAAAATAAACAGAACACAACTCCACTAGCTGTCTCACTAACTCCTCCAAACTTCTGCCACTGAAGTCTAACTGAAGTCAAACATGCATGATGCCATCAAACCCTTGGTAACCACGTGATTCCTCTGTCAGATGCATGAGCCACTTCTGTAGCTCGAACTGAAGTGATCCAAGAGAGTAAACTGTTGTTTATAGTCTAAATATTATTAAGGGTAAATAATATTTGACTTCCCTGTTTTAAGGAGAGGCAGTCTAAAAATAGACTTCGACCTCTTTGACCTCAAAAAATAGAGTCTCATCTATTTTTACCAACATGACACATACTTCAAGAATCTCAAACTGGAATCCCCGAACCATGCTCCATATGTCTAAAAATAGACATAGTCTAAAAATAGATTTTGCGCCAGAATTTGCCTGCCGGCCCACTTAGTGAAGGCGACTTCATTTCACTAAGCTCCATCATCTTGCTGCATTTTCAACACTCCCTCTCAGCAAGATATGGATTATCTGCAACCCCCATCCTGCCTCTGTGGAATTCGAACTTGCTCCTGGTGAGCGCCTTCGTCAGGATGTCGGCATCCTGATCCTCCGTGGGAACATATGAAAGCATCATGATTCTCCGCTGAACACAATCTCTGATATGATGATACCCGATGTCGATGTGTTTGGACCTATCATGAAATACTGGATTAGCCGAGAGTTTAATGCAACTCTGGTTATCACAGTAAATCACTGTAGGCTCCAAATGCAACCCGAACAATCCAACGAGGATCTTCCTCATCCAAATAGCCTCGCATGCAGCCAAGCTAGCTGCCATGTACTCGGCCTCTGCTGAACTGAGTGCCACGGATCTCTGCTTCCTGCTGTACCAGGAAACTGCTGTCGACCCAATGCTAAAAACTCCTCCAGATGTGCTCTTCCAGTCCGTTGGACTCCCTGCCCAATCTGCATCAGTGAAGCCAGAAAGCTTCACTCCATCCTCCTGTTTGTACCATAGACCATATCCCAATGTGCCTCTGATATAGAATAATACATGCTTGCCTGCCTTCCAAAAGAGCTTGGTAGGCTTAACCATAGCTTGCGAAAACTGGTTAACTGCATAGCATATATCGGGTTGTGTATTGACCAGATACATAAGCGACCCCACCAAATGTCGATAGACAGTGGCATCCACTACCTCCGCTGAAGTAGCATCCTCCTTCCTCCAACCACCAGGAAGAGGAGTGTCAACAGGCTTGCAGCCTTACATGTTGAACCTCTCCAGAATCTCCCGGGCATACTTTCCCTGAGAAACAAACAGTCCTCCGCTGCGCTGCCAAATCTCCAATCCCAGGAAATAATGAAGGATGCCCAAGTCCTTCATCTCAAACTCTCGTGCAAGATCCTCCTTGCATGAAAGTATAAACTGCTCATCGCCAGTCAAAATCAGATCATCTACATACAGTACGATGATCAACAGCTTCCCCTCCACCACAATCTGGTACAGGTTTGGATCCGCCTCACTCTTGGAGAATCCAAGCCCGGTGAAGTAGCTGTCTATCCGAGTGTACCAAGCACGAGGTGCTTGCTTCATCTCGTACAGTGCTCTCTTGAGTCGGCACACATGCGACTCACTGCTGAAGATCTCGAAACCTTCAGGGTGCTCTATGTACACCTCCTCCTCAATGACTCTGTTGAGGAACGCAGTCTTCACATCCATCTGATGAATGTGCCACCCCATCTGTGCTGAGAGAGCAAGGATCGTCCGTATGGAAGAGTACCTTGCGATAGGTGCAAAAGTCTCCTCATAATCAATCCCCTCGATCTGTGAAAAGCCATGGGCGACAAATCTCGCCTTGTACTTCTCCACACTCCCGTCAGCCGCCTGCTTCACCTTGTAGATCCATCGCGAACCCACCACTGATTTCCCAACCGGTCTTGGAACAATCTCCCATGCACTGTTCCTGACGATCGAATCATATTCTTCGATCATGGCATCAACCCATGCGGGTTCCTCCACAGCTTCCTCAAAAGAGGATGGCTCCGTCACAACACATTGACTCACAAGAGCCATGTATCCAATGTACCGATCCGGTGACTGTCTCTGTCTGCGCTGTGCTGTAGGTGGTCCTACAACCTTCTCTGCATCCCGAGCCAGTCGCTCAGCTTCTGTAGTGCGCATGCGCCCTCTGATGGTTGGCGCTGCCTGGGTGGTTTCTTCCACCTCCTGAACCTCCTCTTGTGGCTGATCCACATCCGGAAGCTCCTTCTTAGGAACTAACAACTCCTCTTCTGCATGCAAGTGTAGCTCCCTCTCAAGCGAACACTGCATGGCTTTCTCCTCCTGAAATTTTATATCCCGTCGCACAACAGTCTTGCGACTGTCTGACAAATACACCCGATAGTTGTGAGGTGCATCAGTGTACCCCACAAATATTCCAACCTCAGCAGTTGGATCCAGCTTCCTTCTCGCATCCTTCGTCACATGCATGTAGACAGGAGAACCAAAGATCCGCAAATGGGAAATATCAGGCCTCTTGCCAGAATAAGCCTCCTCCGGTGTACTCATGCCAAGAACCTTGTGAGGACAACAGTTTTGCACATACACTGCTGTATTGCATGCCTCAGCCCACAAGTGAAGGGGTAGGCCCTGATCATGCAACATCGCCCGTGCAGCACCCACGATCGTTCTGTTCTTCCGCTCAGCCACCCCGTTCTGCTATGGGTTATGGGGTGCGATGAGCTCTCTCCAAACTCCTTCTGCGCTGCAGAACTCCTTGAATTCAGCTGAGATGAATTCACCACCGTTATCACTCCTTAGAGCAATCACCTTCTTCCCCGAATCCCTTCTGCATGAAGAAGATCCAACACTTTCGAGAGAAATCATCAACAAAGATCACATAATACCTATGCTTTGCTGTCGAAGCAACTAAGAAAGGACCACACACGTCTGTGTGAACTCTCTCAAGGATCGTCGTGGCGCGACTATCCTTCTCGTGAAAGGTGGCTTTCACATACTTCCCTAAAGTACACCCCTTGCACTGATCTGACTGCACAAGGGTACCCTTAGGAAGTCCAGTAGAAATCTGCTGCATAATCTTCAAAGCTCCATGGTGAAGGTGGCCCAATCTCCTGTGCCACAGTTCGCCCTCATCATCCCGGCTCACCACTTCTCCCGCCTTGCATGCCATTGCTGCGCAGCCATCTACCTGCAACTGATAAAGGTTCTTGGTTCGAAACCCTATCTTCCGGGTCTCTCCAGTAGTCTTACTGCGCAGGAAGGCTTTTCCTTCGCTGAAGACCACATCATACCCCTTATCCTCCAACATCGCCACATAGATCAAGTTCTTCTTCAATCCAGGTACATGCATGACATCCTTCAATACAAAGGGTTTACCAGACTCCCTCTGAAAGGATATGGTACCGATACCAGTCGCACTGTATCTACCATCATCGCCTATCTCGATGTGCACACCCAAATCTTTGTCCTCCAGATCTGAGAACAAATCTCGATCTCCCGTCATATGAAATGACGCACCGCTGTCCAAGAACCACACCGATCCCAGCACACTTGAAACCAAGCATGCGATCAGTGAGCTTTTGGCGACATCAGGTATTTGGCAATACCGTCGTCCTTCTCCATCTTGATGTTCCCGAGCTTATTCAGCCAAATTTTCCTTAGGTCGTCTTACTCGAATAAGGATCCATCAAAGCTTTCCACATTAAATATGGAGAAGCCTTTCCATGCAGGCTGGATACAATATGATCCTTGACGCCCTCCAACAGGATCCTTTGACATTTCGCCATCTTCTTTTGCCATACTTCGACTTCAGCTGCATCAGTGGGCCTTTGGACATCCGTATCTATGAACTCCTTCAAACCATTATCTTCTAATACTGCCTCCATGCGATCCTTCCATGCAACATAATTAGAACTAACTTCAAGAGCATATTCGAGTCGCAAACCGTTGAAAGACATTTTCAACACTGGCACCAAGAAAACAAAACTGCTGCAAAATTTGAATTCCACCTCAAATCTCAGCCGCTCTAGATCGTGAGAACAAATTATTTCTAGCACAGAGATCGACTACAAGGGGCGTTTACCAGACCTTTCACTTTCCGAAGAAAGATGAATCCGGAGGCTACCTTCACTAAGTGGGCCCGCAGGCAAATTCTGGCGCAAAATCTATTTTTTAGACTATGTCTATTTTTAGACATATGGAGCATGGTTCGGGGATTCCAGTTTGAGATTCTTGGAGCATTAGTCATGTTGGTAAAAATATATGAGACTCTATTTTTGAGGTCAAAGAGGTCGAAGTCTATTTTTATACTGCCTCTCCTTAAAACAGGGAAGTCAAATATTATTAACCCTTAATAATATTTAGACTATAAACAGCAGTTTACTCTCTTGGAGCACTTCAGTTCGAGCTACAGAAGTGGCTCATGCATCTGACAGAGGAATCACATGGTTCCCAAGGGTTTGATGGCATCATGCATGGTTGACTTCAATTGGACTTCAGTGGCAGAAGTTTGGAGGAGTTAATGTGACAGATAGTGGAGTTGTGTTCTGTTTATTTTAGTTGAACTAGTTGAGATTAGTTTAACTAGCTAATCAATTAGTTATGAGTTGAGTGAATTAAATATTATTTAATTCATTAATTAGTAACTCATTATTCAACTCAAGAACACATCAGTTCACTACAGTGTATGATCAGTTCAGTGGAGACCAGTGAAAGAGGTAGATGAAAGGGTAGAGTTAGCTATCAGTTGTGACTATACTGATGCTATTTGCAACACACGGATAGGTGGAGTAAGCCCATGAGGATTGCGCAGTTCAGGCTGGTGGTTTATCTATATAAAGAGGCCATCCCATAGCATTGAAACACGCAATAGAGGCAAGGCAATTGGCGGTGAGTTTTGAACCAGTAACCTGTTCAAAACCGAGCTAGATTGTGGGTAACTGTATGAGAAAGTACTGAGTACTTGTGAGGAGTATTGTACTGAGTTTGTTACTTGATTTCTCCATTATAATATACACAATAGCTGCGGGGTTTTCAGCTATAAGCTTTCCCCATACATACTGTTTTAATGTGTATGATGAATTGATGTGCTATCGCTTGTTTTATTTCCGCATGTGTGATGATCTGAGTGGAAGAGATTATGTGTTGCATATGAATTCGAATTGATATGTGATCAGGATAGTATCGATGGATAATTAATCATTATTCAGCAAATTTCTACATGGTATCGGAGCTATTGAAGCAGAGATTGATCATCACAGTGATTACAAACTTATTTCGGTAGACAGAGTCTGCATGCGGGCCAGGTAGCCTCCGGATTCATCTTTCTTCGAAAAGTGAAAGGTCTGGTAAATGCCCCTTGCAGTCGATCTCTGTGCTAGAAATAATTTGTTCTCACAGATCTAGAGCGGTTGAGCTTTGAGGTGGAATTCGAAATTTTGTAGCAGTTTTGTTTTCTTGGTGCCGGTGTGGAAAATGTCTTTCAACGGTTTGCGACTCGAATATGCTCTTGAAGGCAGTTCGAATTATGTTGCATGGAAGGATCGCATGGAAGCAGTATTAGAAGATAATGGTCTGAAGGAGTTCGTAGATACGGATGTCCAAAATCCCACTGATCCTGCTGAATTCGATGCATGGCAAAAGAAGATGGCGAAGTGTCAAAGGATCCTCTTGGAGGGCGTCAAGGATCATATTGTATCCAACATGCATGGAAAGGCTTCTCCATTTCTTATGTGGAAAGCTTTGATGGATCTATTCCAGAGTAAGAGTGACCAAAGGAAGCTGGCGCTCACAGATAAGCTCAGGAACATCAAGATGGAGAAAGGCGACAGTATTGCCAAATACCTCAGTATCGTCAAAGTTTCACTGATCGCATGCTTGGTTTCAAGTGTGCTGGGATCGGTATGGTTCTTGGACAGCGGTGCGTCATTTCATATGACAGGAGATCGGGATTTGTTCTCAGATATGGAGGACAAAGATTTGGGTGTGCACATCGAGATGGGCGATGATGGTAGATACAGTGCGACTGGTATCGGTACCATATCCTTTCAAAGGGAGTCTGGTAAACCCTTTGTATTGAAGGATGTCATGCATGTACCTGGATTGAAGAAGAACTTGATCTCTATGGTGATGTTGGAAGATAAGGGGTATGATGTGGTCTTCAACGAAGGAAAAGCCTTCCTGCGCAGTAAGACTACTGGAGAGACCCGGAAGATAGGGGTTCGGACCAAGAACCTTTGTCAGTTGCAGGTAGATGGCTGCGCAGCTATGGCATGCAAGGCGGGAGAAGTGGTGAGCCGGGATGATGAGGGCGAACTGTGGCACAGGAGATTGGGCCACCTTCACCATGGAGCTTTGAAGATTCTGCAGCAGATTTCTACTGGGCTTCCTAAGGGAACTCTTGCGCAGTCAGATTAGTGCAAGGGGTGTACTTTAGGGAAGTATGTGAAAGCCACCTTTCACGAGAAGGATAGTCGCGCCACGACGATCCTTGAGAGAGTTCACACAGACGTGTGTGGTCCTTTCTCAGTTGCTTCGACAGCAAAGCACAGGTATTATGTGATCTTTGTTTATGATTTCTCTCGAAAGTGCTGGATCTTCTTCATGCAGAAGAAGAGCGATACATTCGCGAAGTTCTGTGAGTTTAAAGCACTGGTCGAGAAGGAGTCGGGGAAGAAGGTGATTGCTCTAAGAAGTGATAACGGTGGTGAATTCATCTCGGCTGAATTCAAGGAGTTCTGCAGCGCAGAAGGGATTCGGAGAGAGCTCATCGCACCCCATAACCCACAGCAGAACGGGGTGGCTGAGCCGAAGAACAGAACGATCGTGGGTGCTGGACGGGCGATGTTGCATGATCAGGGCCTACCCCTTCACTTGTGGGCCGAGGCATGCAATACAGAAGTGTATGTGCAGAACCGTTGTCCTCACAAGGTTCTTGGCATGAGTACACCTGAGGAGGCTTATTCTGGCAAGAGGCCTGATATTTCCCATTTGCGGATTTTTGGTTCTCCTGTCTACATGCATGTGACGAAGGATGCGAGAAGGAAGCCGGATCCAACTGCTGAGGTTGGAATATTTGTGGGGTACACTGATACACCTCATAACTATCGGGTGTATTTGTCAGACAGTCGCAAGACTGTTGTGCGATGGGATATAAAATTTCAGGAGGAGAAAGCCATGTAGTGTTCGCTTGAGAGGGAGCTACACTTGCATGCAGATGAGGAGCTGTTAGTTCCTAAGGAGGAGCTTCCGGATGTGGATCAGCCACAAGAGGAGGTTCATGAGGTGGAAGAAACCACCCAGGCAGCGCCAACCATCAGAGGGCGCATGCGCACTACAGAAGCTGAGCGACTGGCTCGGGATGCAGAGAAGGTTGTAGGACCACCTACAACACAGCGCAGACAGAGACAGTCACCGGATCGGTACACTGGATACATGGCTCTCGTGAGTCAATGTGTTGTGACGGAGCCATCCTCTTTTGAGGAAGCCGTGGAGGAACCCGCATGGGTTGATGCCATGATCGAAGAATATGATTCGATCATCAGGAACAGTGCATGGGAGATTGTCCCAAGACCGGTTGGGAAATCAGTTGTAGGTTCGCGATGGATCTACAAGGTGAAGCAGGCGGCTGACGGGAGTGTGGAGAAGCACAAGGCGAGATTTGTCGCCCGTGGCTTCTCACAGATCGAGGGGATTGACTATGAGGAGACTTTTGCACCTGTCGCAAGGTACTCTTCCATACGGACGATCCTTGCTCTCTCAGTGTAGATGGGGTGGCACATTCATCAGATGGATGTGAAGACTGCGTTCCTCAATGGAGTTATTGAGGAAGAGGTGTACATAGAGCAGCCTGAAGGTTTTGAGATCTTCAGCATTGAGTCGCATGTGTGCCGACTCAAGAGAGCACTGTACGGGCTGAAGCAAGCACCTCGTGCTTGGTACACTCGGATAGACAGCTACTTCACCGGGCTTGGATTCTCCAAGAGTGAGGCGAATCCAAACCTGTACCAGATTGTGGTGGAGGGGAAGCTGTTGATCATCGTACTGTATGTAGATGATCTGATTTTGACTGGCGATGAGCAGTTGATACTTTCATGCAAGGAGGATATTGCACGAGAGTTTGAGATGAAGGACTTGGGCATCCTTCATTATTTCCTGGGATTGGAGATTTGGCAGCGCAGCGGAGGACGGTTTGTTTCTCAGGGAAAGTATGTCCGGGAGATTCTGGAGAGGTTCAACATGCAAGACTGCAAGCCTGTTGACACTCCTCTTCCTGGTGGTTGGAGGAAGGAGGATGCTACTTCAGCGGAGGTAGTGGATGCCACTGTCTATCGACAGTTGGTGGGGTCGCTTATGTATCTGGTCAATACACGACCCGATATATGCTATGCTGTTAACTAGCCTTCGCGAGCTATGGTTAAGCCTACCAAGCTCTTTTGGAAGGTAGGCAAGCATGTATTGCGCTATATTAGTGGCACATCGGGATATGGTCTATGGTACAGACAGGAGGATGGAGCGAAGCTTTCTGGCTTCACTGATGCAGATTGGGCAGGGAGCCCAATGGACCGGAAGAGCACATCTGGAGGAGTTTTCAGCATTGGGTCGACAGCAGTTTCCTAGTACAGCAGGAAGCAGAGATCCGTGGCACTCAGTTCAACAGAGGCCGAGTACATGGCAGCTAGCTTGGCTGCATGCGAGGCTATTTGGATGAGGAAGATCCTCGCAGGTTTGTTCAGGTTGCATTTGGAGCCTACAGTGATCTACTGTGATAACCAGAGTTGCATTAAACTCTCGGCTAATCTAGTATTTCATGATAGGTCCAAACACATCGACATCAGGTACCATCATATCAAAGATTGTGTTCAGCGGAGAATCATGATGCTTTCATATGTTCCCACGGAGGATCAGGATGCCGACATCCTGACGAAGGCGCTCACCAGGAGCAAGTTCGAATTCCACAGAGGCAGGATAGGGGTTGAAGATAATCCATATCTTGCTGAGAGGGAGTGTTGAGAATGTAGCAAGATGATGGAGCTTAGTGAAATGAAGTCGCCTTCACTAAGTGGGCCCGCAGGCAAATTCTGGCGCAAAGTCTATTTTTAGACTATGTCTATTTTTAGACATATGGAGCATGGTTCGGGAATTCCAGTTTGAGATTCTTGGAGCATTGGTCATGTTGGTAAAAATAGATGAGACTCTATTTTTGAGGTCAAAGAGGTCGAAGTCTATTTTTAGATTGCCTCTCCTTAAAACAGGGAAGTCAAATATTATTTACCCTTAATAATATTTAGACTATAAACATCAGTTTACTCTCTTGGAGCACTTCAGTTCGAGCTACAGAAGTGGCTCATGCATCTGACAGAGGAATCACGTGGTTCCCAAGGGTTTGATGGCATCATGTATGGTTGACTTCAGTTGGACTTCAGTGGCAGAAGTTTGGAGGAGTTAATGAGACAGATAGTGGAGTTGTGTTCTGTTTATTTTAGTTGAACTGATTGAGATTAGTTTAACTAGCTAATCAATTATTTATGAGTGGAGTGAATTAAATATTATTTAATTCATTAATTAGTAACTCATTATTCAACTCAAGAATACATTAGTTCACTACAGTGCATGATCAGTTCAGTGGAGACCAGTGAAAGAGGTAGATGAAAGGGTAGAGTTAGCTATCAGTTGTGACTATACTGTTGCTATTTGCAACACACAGATAGGTGGAGTAAGCCCATGAGGATTGCGCAGTTCAGGCTGGTGGTTTATCTATATAAAGAGGCTATCCCATAGCATTGAAACACGCAATAGAGGCAAGGCAATTGGCGGTGAGTTTTGAACCAGTAACCTGTTCAAAACTGAGCTAGATTGTGAGTAACTGTATGAGAAAGTACCGAGTACTTGTGAGGAGTATTGTACTGAGTTTGTTACTTTATTTCTCCATTATAATATACACAATAGCTGCGGGGTTTTCAGCTATAAGCTTTCCCCATACATACTGTGTTAATGTGTATGATGATTTGATGTGTTATCGCTTGATTTTATTTCCGCATGTTTGATGATCTGAGTTGAGTTGAGTGGAAGAGATTATGTGTTTTGTATGAAGTTAAAATAGTATGTGACCAAGATAGTCTCAGTGGATAATTAATCATTATTCAACAAATTTCTACATGACTGTGCTGTAGCAGTCTGTCAGCATTTTCATATAGTAGCAACACCTCATTCTTGAGGTTTTTATTTATTGGAGGCTTGTTCTATCTTGTATTATGGTTTGTGGCCCATTATATTACACATGTTTGCTGCTATTATAATGAATAAAGAAGCTCCATATTGGTCTCATACTTTGATGTGATGTTTTACATTGCTATTCAAGCATTTTTCACTGCCATTTTCGAATATTACAGTGGTATCAAAGCATAATATTGGCTCAACCTGTGCATCTTAAGCCAATATTTCATCAAAAGAAGGAGATCCTCTCACAGATAGAGAGAAGAGGTATCTCAGAAGAAGAAACTGGAATTTTAATTATACAAATGATAAAAAAGACAAGGGTAAAACGCCTTTATCATGAGAAAATGAGGAGGAGGAGTATCCAAAGCTTCTTCTTTGAACTATGTAAGATTTTTCTAGGGAAATAAAGGAGGTGAGGATGGATAGATACAAGGAATCCCCTAAAACGTTTCTACATGGTGAACGATCCAAAATTTCTCATCACAGGAGTGATCAACCAGTGAAGTAGAAACAATTTTCCCAATGTTCTACAATGCCTACATTCTTAGTAGTGGGAAATGAAGGGTTTAAAGAACAATAAACCCTTGAAGACTATTTCATGGAGTATGAGGCTCAATCTCATAGATTCAAGGATCACTTGAGTTTTCAAGAATTTTTTTAGATCAAGGACAATAGGAGACCCAGGCATCACAACATAGGTGGAGGATTCATACAGAATCATGATCTACACTGAACTATGGACATATTTTTCTTGCCCAACTTTGATGGGTAGTCTCAATTCACTGCCAAATAATGGGTAGAGAAGCTAGACATCTACTTCCAGCTGAATAAAATAGTATAGATGGAGGCCATCAAGATAGTAGCACTGCACCTTTAGGGTGAGGCTCATGGCTGGTGGTTTTATGGCTTGTCTACATTGGGTCATGCCTATGTGACTGCATATTTAGATTTCACAAGGATGTTGGTGGAGAGGTTTGATCGAAGAGATATAGAGGCACCATTCATGGGGCTAGCAAAGCTCAAACAATCAGGTAATCCAGAAACTTATATTTCTGAATTTCTAAAACTTTCTGTTATGGTTCCTGATTTATCTACAGTAAGAAGGGTCTATATGTTTATTGATGGGTTAGAAGAACCTCTTCATGGTTTGGTTAAGTCTACCAAGCCCACTACCCTTCAATATTCCATTCAAATGGCTAGATATATACAAGATGCCTTGCCAAAAGCAAAGGCAACATTTCAGCAGAAAACCACTTTTCCAACCAAGTGAATAGATGAGAAGGCTCCTCTTTCAAAGGAGAGCCAAAGAAAAGTACCTCTTCGTGATGATACCAAAGAGATTTGAGGAGATGGAAGCTTTGATTCACATGCCAAGAATCATGGTCACCCTAACATAGATGTGCAACAGAAAAGGCACACTATATAGAGGCATTTTCAGATAATGAGGAGGAAGAAGAAGAAGACCGAGAAGGAGGTTACAGTGCTAGAAAATCAGGAGATGATCCACCACCACCAAAAGGTGAGAAGGGAGCTTTTTCTCCAATTGGAGGGACTCTTGCATCATTGAGAGTAGTACCAAAGAATCAGAACACTTCCACATAGAAAACAGGGTTGGATTTCCACAGTGGAAGCAAGGACCTAACAGTCCCATCTATTATGCATATGAATTTGGTCCATGAGACATCACTATTTTTTGGAAAACCACCTGGGAGGCCACCTGACCAGGAGTTGATGAGGGATGTCTCACAACATGTTGCACCACTCATAGACCTAGGAAGAGTGGGAGCAGTGGGAAGTCATTGTACATCGTAGAGAGTCTTGGGTAGACTCAGGGAGGAGGGAGACATTCTCCCACTATCGTCATTACCCACTCTCACACCTCATCTTGTATTGAGAGAGGATGCTACAAGGATGGAGGATGGCACCATCATGGTGGAAGGTGACTATTCCTTGACTTTGGAGGCCCATAAGATGTTGTCATTTGGGGAGAAATCTTCCACACATGGTAGATAATGGTGGCCACTCATGCATGCTTTGACCAAACTCAGGAAGTTTTGGATAGGTGATAGCTTCCCATGGAAGAATAACCTCCAAAATCTTCAAACTTTACTTGAGCATGAGCAGCTACAGGAGGAGCAATAGAGGAAGGATAACAACATCCCGGTATGTGACTTTGGCATAGGAGATGTCAAAGAGGAGGTCAACCATATGACAGATGTTTTGCATGACAGATCATCAGCGTTGTCACTTTGGAGGATAGATCAATATTGGAAATCCTAGCTGTTGGTGGATTATTCCAAGGATTTTTTCACTTGTCTGATACTTGATGACCAGCTATTAGAGGAGGGATATTTAGTCAAATATGACATCATCTACTATCATGGTAGGATCTTCTTGTCTAGAGCTTCCAAGCTCAAGGAGAAGTTACTACGTGGAACACATCGTGATTTTCTCTTCAACCATACTTATTCCATGAGAGCATATCACACCATCATGGAGGGTTATACTTGGGAAGGCTTTGAAGAGGAGATGTGTCAGCATTTGAGGAGATGGAGGAAATACATAACTATTTTATGGACTTATCACAACCACCTCTTTCCTCTTTTGTAATGAGAAGAGATCTATCTATGTTCCACTCCATAAGTATGATGGAAGTATATGGTAAGGATCATGATTATATGTATAATGATTTATATGATGAATATGTGCATTCCTTAACCATACATGTGCAGGCCATTGCTCCAAGTGGGTTTATTATTCCTTACAAAATTCATGGCCAAATTTTGGCCATAAACATTGTTGAGCATGGCCACTCTTTAGGAGGATATAGGGAGATGATCTACCATTTAGGGTGCACTCCAAAGGCACCAAAATTTTTTCACCTTCTCAAATCATGTGAGAAAAATATGGAAGCCAGTAATTGGCAGGGAAACCACTTACCATATCATTATTTGAGGAGGTCAGGAGATATACTGTGCTGGTTTCACATTTTGGACTATGATCCACCTCCATTTTTTCATATTAATGTTTATGTATACTTGGTTTTGATCCCATACATTGATTATGTTCTTATTCTTTTTATGGGAATGAATGGAGGAAGGATGGTGTTGGCCACCTATAAAATTTGTTCTATCAAAAGGTGGCCAAAACATTGTTTAGACTTCAAGAAACAATTTATTGCCAAAATGTTATCTCTTGAAGTCTCTTGAAGACCTCATGTGCTTGTCTAAAAATATTCACTGTTGTTTCCCTTCAGAACTCAGAAATTCTGCTAAAAATTCCATGAGAAAAGACTGCTGCAAAACCCCCTTTTCTCTCCTTCCTCCACTCAGAAACTAACCTACATTTTTACTCTCTTTTTCCCCATAATTTTCCTATGATTTCCATTTTTCCTCATTTCCCCTTCATAAAATCCACCTTGCATATTTTAAAACACCTTTTTAGAATATATCGAAACCCCCAAAACCCTTTGAAAACCATTGAAAATCTATGAAAAAACCCATTTTTTATTTTTGACTTAAGCCCCCTTGGGCTAAGTCTTAACCACCTCCCCTCCATACGCCTTGATGCTAGAGCCAGGTGCTAAGCCTTTAAAAGCAGTTATCTCATCGCAAAACCCAAGTGCGCAAGTCTTTTTTCCATTACAAAACTCCGATGCAATTAAGCCTCGTGCATTATAACCCCCGATCATGTTGTTATCTCATATAACCCTTTGAGCCCACAATCGGGTGCTAAAACATTGAAATAAACCCGTCATGATCATTTTGTTCCTTTGTAAATCGTAAAACCCTTTTATCCTAAGTTTTGGTCTAATGTGCCCATACAATGATTTTTTAAGTCAAAATGGTTAGATTGAAAGACTGCATCGAAACTTCCGATACGATTGGGTCTCATATGTATAAACCCCACCCCCTCTGCTTTTCATTCCATATAAATTTTTAACCGAGACCAAGAGTTTAAGTCCTAAGGTGCTAATCGCATCGCAAAGTTTCAAAAGCGTAGATCAAAAAGACCAAGAATGAGGCTCTGATTGCGATGGCCCGATCGCGCAATTGCATTGCCACTCCCTGATCATGCAATCGCATCGCCACTCCCCAATTGCGCAATCGCATCGGTGATTTTTTGCACCCTTACTCCCTCTTTCCCCCTCTGATTGGATCTGGACCATCCACGTGTCCATATCAGATGGCCCAGATCTTTCTCGCATGGTTTCATCACCTTTCGCCTTTCCACTTTATGTGTTTCGACTAATCCCCACTGTTGATCTTCGCGCGATCGATTGATCTAATTTATTCTCTTCCTCCACTCTCGTTTGACCTCCTCTAAATGAATCCCAACCATTAGATGATGCCATCCAATGGCCCTGCTCTCTTCCCACAACCTCTGAAACAATTTAACCCAAAATGCAGGATTTCTTACTTGGTTTCGTGTTTTGCAGGTTATCAATGGTTTTCCAATTTATTAAAAGGAAAGTCGAAGGCTGGGAATTATGATTCTCGCGCCTTGATTCATCAAAGAGAAACATTCGCTCGGCTCAAACTCTACGTCTCGTCAATGTTTCATGAGGCATTGATGCCATATGAGCCTTGCGCGGCCTGCACATCAACAAGACACGGCAATACATAAAAGAAGCAAAGAGTATTAGTGTTAAAATATCTAAGCCAAAGAAGAAACTTGTGTTTGAAGATTTCCTAGCACAGTTTGAGGGATTAAGGCACACATTCAACAAATCCAAAGCCTAAATCCACGGATAAAGATGTCATAAATACCGGGAGACATAGGATAAGCATGATCAAACCTAAAACACAGATCTCAAGTAAATCAAAGGTTTTTTAGGAAAAGATGAAGACATCTGTCGATCCAAGAAATCCTCCATCTCCATAAGCAGAGGCCAATCAAACCCTCTCCATCTCCCAAAGGCACCTGCAGCCTCACAGAAAACAAGGAAGGCTTAGTCATTACCTAAACAAGAATTGGTTGCCTAAAGACAGCTGAACAATTAATACAAATCAAATATTTTATCTCTAAATTGTTGGCAAAACTATTTTAAAGATTAAGAACAGCCCAGAAGCAATTTTTTTCGATCATTAGGCCTCAGGGAGTAGCAACAGAGTTACTTCAACATGACATAGAGCCTCAAAAGTCAACAAAGGTTCCAACCGAGCTTAATCATAAATGTAAATCAATTAATGCAGATAAACATCTGTAAGTTTCTTCATTGAGCCCCTCAAAGGCTGAGAAGTCATAAGTCTGTATTAATTGACCCAGGAGATCTTTTATCAGATCCCACCTCCTCATTATTATATAAATACTTCTGTAGACGATGAATAATGGTTGGTCTTTGGACATCTGATTGCATGTAATAGTTTTCTAAAGTTGCTGATGCCCTATGTGCAACTTTAATATACATAAGCTGATATGAGAAGGTTGAAGTTGTAGAGACCCACCGGGCTTGCTGACTGTAACTGGTTTGAACATAAAATACAAGATGTTGATTCATGGGATCCTGATTTATGTCAATGGTGATGTGATCCTCACTGTCAATTGTTATTTTCTTTAATGCTTTCACTCTGTCCACTTTCTCTGATAAAGAACAGCAAACATAGAGCTAAGATTTACTCTCAATAGTACCCTACTCTTACTGAAAGCTTTATTTCTATGTTTCTTCATTTGAAAGTTATCTTTGAAGAGTATATTAAAGTAGGTTGGTTTCAAAGCACTTTCCTGATCTAGATTTCTCTTTGTGATTATTATCTGTGTTTTCCTTTAGAATATGCTGAAAGCAGGTTGGTTTTGAAGCACTCACCTGATCTTAAGCTATTCCAACTATTTTTTTTTTAAATGTTTTCTAACTGAAAGTACTTCAATGCAAGCTATTTTAAAGGCACTTACCTGATCTCAGAATACTTTTAATTTTTGTTTCTCTAAGTACATGCCGAAGCAATATAGTTTGAAATCACTTACTTGATATTAGGCTATTCACTGTTCTTCATTTGTTTGATTATCCATTTCTTATATGTTTCATTCCATAAAATCAACTTAAGAGATCCTTTGACATAAGTGACTTGCCCCATGGATCCTTTTTGAACCTTGTTGTCCAATTAAAATCCTCCTACGACTCCATAGCCCAATGGGTTAAAACTATTTTTGCCTTTTTTCTGTCAGCCGAATCATTCCTTTACTTGCATACATCTTCACTCTTTTTTTGAATTGACTTCACCTTCATCATGTCTTTTCCCAACCAAAAACAAACCAACAAAACCCATGCTCTTCATAACTAGCCTAATATCACATTTCAGGCTTTAAAGATCACATCTTTAAACTCATTCATAGAGAGATCCCTCTGTGGATTCAAGAGGGCTAGATCCTTGAATCCCAAATTCGTTTGATGTTGTCTTATCTTTTGGTCTTGCCAATCTGGCCAAAACATAGGAACCCCAACATAATGGCGACTCCACTGGGAAATTTTTGAGTTCATAATTTCTTGGCCAGCTTTTATAAACTCCTTAGTCTCCCATACAACCACAAAAACTCAGAAAACCCAAAAATATCTCAGATTGGTATTCAATAAACATGGTAGTGGACCATAAAACCTTTTACCTCTGAAAAGAGCTAAAAACTTCCACTTGGCGAATCCACAGTAAACAACTCCCAAAAGACCAAATGACTCCACTGGTAGAAGACTCTGAATTGGTAGAATAGACAGAGTGACCTCTTTCTTGATTCACAAACATGATTCCAAGAATACAACGAAGATGTGCCCCAATGAGTAGAGATCATATCCCTGGGTTTCCACATAAGATGCCCCAGGTGAATTGGGATGAAAACCTACCTGTTTTTCAAGGTGAAAAGTTTGATGACCCTTTATTACATCTCATAAAATTTCATATACATCTATGGAGGTTGAAATTTGAATGGCATGAAGACTGCCTAATGAAAATGTTCATGTTAACATTAGAAGGAAAAGATAGGGATCGGTATGAATGCTTAATATCTAGTATTTTGTTTTCTTTAAGAGACCTTGAATATGTGTTCTATGAGAACTATAAAGAAAACACTACATCATTATCATGGGGTGCAATATATTATGATCCATCACAAAACAACACCCAACACATTATAGATAATGATGAAGATGTGGAAGAAATGCATCCTGAAGATCTTTTAACAGCCATTCATGAGTTTAATATCTTATTAAAAAATTATAAGAATATATATGAAACACTTGAGGAAGAAAACAACCAAGAAATACTGGACATTCCTCAAGATACCACTGAAAACTCAAATATTGATTCATCATCCCTTATAGCTGAGGCTCAAGAAGACATCCAGCCTCAAAATCAATCTTCACAAGAGACAGAGAATTGTTGTACTCCTATTCAAAGGAGCATAGAAACATCTTCCCCTTTGACAGAAAAAGAGATAGATCAGACTATTAATAAACAGCCAGTCTCTGAATTTTTTTGCAAAAGAAACACTCTTGCCCATTCACATAGAGAACTTTGTTGTACATATTTAGAAATTTCTTTTGTAGATCAGAATGAAGAAGGACCTGATGATAACCCAGTATGTTTGATTGGTAGTATTACTTATATTCGTGATTCTCCTAACTTTGATCTATCTAGTGATGATGCTTCCCAAACAGAAGTTAATTTTGCAATATCATCATTAGCAGATTTATGAGAGGAAGATCAGTTCCTTCAAAGAAGTAATGAGATAGTTCAAACTATTTATGACACTGATGAAGAAAGTTATGAAATTTTGGAAGTAAGTAACGATTCATTGGATCTTCACTCTACTCCATCTCAGATCATCAATAATAAATTCCATGTTATTGGGAATCAACAGTCTTTTAGCTCAAACTTTGAGGAGGAAAGCAATGAAGAAATTTTTGAGCAGGTTGAAAACAAAGAGCCTTCTCTTGAAAAAGAGGAAGCAAGTGAACATACCACTGCTTAAGAATATATTAACCTCTTCACAGAGCCCAGTCCATTAAAACAGAACACACCAAGATTACAAGAGGACAACACTGTAGTGTATGATGAATTTTCCAGTTCAGATGACAATGAAGATGAGGAAGATTGTCTTCCTCAAAAGAATCTTTTCCTTGACCCAGTGGAAAAGGAAGTAATATTGGTTGAAACCTACTTGTTAAATATTCCTAACCAGGTATTATTTCAAGATCCCTATGTTGATTTCTTGAAGACATCGGAAGAAGGAATAAAGGTTGCAGACATCAGCATATCACCAAGTGCAACAAATTTTTTCAGAGTTGCTGCCAAGAAACAAAGAACATGGGAATTCCCCTGTCTGTCCTACATGCTCAAAGAGATGAGCAAAGACTAGTCATGGAATCATCTGATTGACTGGATGTATTGGAAAAGAGAATTTGTAGGTTAAAAATGTAAATATTCCAAGTTAGAATAGGTTAGATAGGAATGTCAATAAAGCTCATCCTTTGAGAATTTAGTTAGTTGTTGATTTCTGTTTTGAAGAAAAAATGAAAAAATACAAAAAACAATAAAAGATAGAAAAGAGGGCAGATTGTAAGAACAAGAAAGGTATAGCCCCATACCAAAAAATAAAAACAAATCTGAAAGTGTGCAAGCTCAAATGCCACTCCTAAAAGAACACACTTCTAGTTAGTCAAACAACCTAATCTTGACTAATTGGTTTTAGTTTTTCTGTTGATAGGATAGTGAATTCGATTTGAAAAACTGTTTAATCTTGGTTTATCAGTAGATAGATTAGGATATAAATTAAAGGTTCAAACATGCTCAAAATATGAACCTAAGTTTCCAAAGAGAATGACTCCAATCTGTTTCAAAGTCTAAGTCAAAAAAATGGAAAACTAGTTCTAATTAGCTCAAAATCTGAACCAGTCAACAAAGAAAGAATAACTCAAAAAAGGAGGCAAAAACAAAGTTGTAGAAGGTAAAGGAAGTGCTTGAACTTTCAGATATTAAGCCTTCCATTTTGATTTAAATTTTCTGCAAAATAAATATCTATGTGCAACTTGTTTTTTATGCCATAGATCACAACAAGTCATACAGCTTAATCTTGACTTGAATGTTTTTAAATTTTGGTTGTAGAATTTAGAGAATAAAATATTTTGGACAGTTTAATCCCAACAGATGGTATATTAGGTAGAGAATTATTGGACTCAATTGTTTAATCTGAGTCCATGGAGAAATAAGGAGTAGAAAAAGATTAGATTTCATGTTTTCAAAAGAATAAAATGTTGTAAAAGAGTTTACCAATCCATGTGCACTCTAAATGAAGAAGAAATGTTAGATCAGTAGGATTGGGAAGGTAGAAAGTTTGTTGATGAAGATCCAATGTTTTTCAATACTGTTAACACATTTCATAAAAAGAAGATCATCCAAGAAAATAAGGCAGCCCAATGGATAAGGCACTGATCAGCCTCCTAGAGAATGCAAGTCTGAAGTTCTTGATGCCTTCAAAAAGGCACCATCCCCAAGTGGAGCCACTGTTGGCCACCTATAAAATTTGTTCTATCAAAAGGTGGCCAAAAAATTGTTTAGCCTTCAAGAAACAGTTTATTGCCACAATGTTATCTCTTGAAGTCTCTTGAAGACCTCATGCCCTTGTCTAAAGATCTTCACTGCTGTTTCCCTTCAGAACTCAGAAATTCTGCTAAAAATTCCATGAGAAAAGACTGCTGCAAAACCCCTTTTTCTCTCCTTCCTCCACTCAGAAAATAACCTGCATTTTTACTCTCCTTTTCCCCATCATTTTCCTCCGATTTCCATTTTTCCTCATTTCCCCTTCATAAAATCAACCTTGCATAGTTTAAAACTCCTTTCTAGACTATATTGAAACCCCCAAAACCCTTTGAAAACCATTGAAAATCTATGAAAAAAACCCATTTTTTATTTTTGAATTAAGCCCCCTTGGGCTAAGTCTTAACCACTTCCCCTCCATATGCCTTGATGCTAGAAATAGGTGCTAAGCCTTTAAAAGCACTTATCGCATCGCAAAATCCAAGTGCGCAAGTCTTTTTACCATTACAAAACTCCGATGTGGTTAAGCCCCGCGCATTATAACCCTCGATCATGTTGTTATCTCATATAACCCTTTGGGCGCACAATCGGGCGCTAAAACATTGAAATAAACCCGTCATGATCAATTTGTTCCTTTGTAAATCGTAAAACCCTTTTATCCTAAGTTTTGGTCTAACACGCCCATACAATGATATTTTAAGTCAAAATGGTTAGATTGAAAGACCGCATCGAAACTTCCGATGCGATTAGGTCCCATATGTATAAACCCCGCCCCCTTCGCTTTTCATTCCATATAAATTTTTACTCGGCACCAAGAGTTTAAGTCCCAAGGTGCTAATCGCATCGCAAAGTTTCAAATGGGTAGATCAAAAAGACCAAGCTTGAGGCTCCGATTGAGATGGCCTAATCGCGCAATCGCATCGCCACTTCCCGATCGCGCAATCACATCGCCACTCCCTGATTGCACAATCGCATCGGCCTCCCCAATCATGCAATTGCATTGGCAATTTTTTGCAACCTTACTCCCTCTTTCTCCCTCCAATTGGATTTGGACCGTCCACGTGTCCAAATCTTTCCCGCATGGTTCCATCGCCTTTCGCCTTTCCACTTTATGTGTTTCGACTAATCACCACCGTTGATCTCCCCGCGATCGATGGATCTGATTTATTCTCTTCCTCCACTCTCATTTGACCTCCTCTAAATGAATCCCAACCGTTGAATGATGCCATCCAACGACCCTGCTCTCTTCCCACAACCTCTGAAGCAGTTTAACCCAAAACGCAGGATTTCTTACTTGGTTTCGTGTTTTGTAGGTTATCAATGGTTTTCCAATTTATTAAAAGGAAAGTCGAAGGTTGGGAATGATGATTCCCATGCCTTGATTCATCAAAGAGAACCATTCGCTTGACTCAAACTCTACATCTCGTTAATGTTTCATGAGGCATTGATGCCATATGAGCCCTGTGCGGCCTGCACACCAACAAGACATAGCAATACATAGAAGAAGCAAAGAGTATCAGTGTTAAAAGATCTAAGCCAAAGAAGAAACTCGTGTTTGAAGATTTCCTAGCACAGTTTGAAGGATGGAGGCACACATTTAGCAAATCCAAAGCCTAAATCCTCAGATAAAGACGTCATAAAGACCGGGAGACACAAGATAAGCATGATCAAACCTAAAACATAGATCTCAAGTAAATCAAAGGTGTTTTAGGAAAAGACGAAGACATCTGCCGATCCAAGAAAGCCTCCACTGCCACAAGCAAAGGTCAATTGAACCCTCTCCAGCTCCCAAAGGCACCTGCAGCCTCACAGAAATCAAAGAAGGCTTATTCATTACCTGAACAAGAGGTGTTTGCCTAAAGACAGCTGAAAAATTAATACAAATCAAATATTTTATCTCTAAATTGTCGGAAAAACTATTTTAAAGATTAAGAACAGCCTAGAAGAAAATTTTTTCAATCATTAGGCCTTGGGGAGCAGCAACATAGTTACTTCAACATGACATAGAGCCTCAAAAGTCAAAAAAGGCTCCAACAGAGCTTAATCATAAATGTAAATAAATTAATGCAGATAAACATCTGTAAGTTTCTTCATCGAGCCCCTCAAAGGCCAAGAAGTCATCAGTCTGTATTAATTGACCCAGGAGATCTTTTATCAGATCCCACCTCCTCATTCTTATATAAATAATTCTATAGAAGATGAATAATGGTTGGTCTCTAGACATCTGATTGCATGTAATAGTTTTCTAAAGCTACTGATGCCCTATGTGCAACTTGAAGATACATAAGCTAATATGAGAAGGTTGAAGTTGTAGAGACCCACCAGGCTTGCTGACTGTAACTGGTTTGAACATCAAATACAAGTTGTTGATTCATGGGATCCTGATTTATGTCAATGGTGATGTGATCCTCACTGTCAATTTTTATTTTCTTTAATGCTTTCACTCTGTCCACTTTCTCTGATAAAGAACAACAAACATAGAGCTAGGATTTACTCTCAACAATACCCTACTCTTACTGAAAGCTTTATTTCTATGTTTTCTTCATTTGAAAGTTCTCTTTGAAGAGTATATTAAAGAAGGTTGGTTTCAAAGCACTTGCCTGATCTAGATTGCTCTTTGTGATTATTATCTATGTTTTCCTTTAGAATATGCTGAAAGCAAGTTGGTTTCGAAGCACTCACCTGATCTTAATCTATTCCAACCATTTTTTTTTTTTAAATTTCTAACTGAAAGTACTTCAATGCGGGCTAGTTTAAAGGCACTTGCCTGATCTCATAATACTTTTAAGTTTTGTTTCTCTTAGTACATGCCAAAGCAAGATAGTTTGAAAGCACTTACTTGATCTTAGGCTGTTCATTGTTCTTCATTTGTTTGATTCTCCATTTCCTATCTGTTTCATTCCATAAAATCAACTTAAGAGATCCTTTGACATAAGTGACCTGCCCCATGGATCCTTCTTGAACCTTGCTGTCCAATTAAAATCCTCCTACGACTCCATATCCCAATGGGTTAAAACTGTTTTTGCCTTTTTTCTGTCAGCCGAATCATTCCTTTACTTGCATACATCTTCACTCTTTATTTTGAATTGCCTTCACCTTCATCATGTCTTTGCCCAACCAAAAACAAATCAACAAAAACCATTCTCTTCATAAATAGCCTAATATCACATTTCAGGCTTTGAAGATCACATATTTAAACTCATTCATAGAGAGATCCCTCTCTAGATTCAGGAGGGCTAGATCCTTGAATCCCAAAGCGCTTTTATGTTGTCTTATCTTTTGGTCTTGCCAATCTGGCCAAAACATAGGAACCCCAACAGATGGAAGGATTGGATGTGCCCTTTGGGAGAGAGATTCTCCATGTTTTTTATGCTACATGTTTCAGGGAGAACATTGGGCAAACCATGATTACTTCATTGGGTATTTTTCTTCCTTTTGGGATGATTCATTTGCATCTCATGAGAACTTGGGAGGAGCATGTCATGGAGGGATGGATTGGGAGAGACTTGGCTTATGAGGGGAGATTATCACATGAAGGTGTCACCAATGGAGGATGATAAGATTTGCAGCACTCACCTTTACAGTTTCTTGAGGACAAGCAACATTTGGGAGAGGAGAATTGTAATATTCCCAATTAGCCATGAGCTAGTTGGAATATTAAATTTTATTTTTTCTTCCTTGTTTGATGAGTAACAAGGTATGGAGACTCTCCCTAATAGGAATAAAATCACTACTAATGTGAAAGGAGATCACCTTAGAGGCTTAATAAAACACCCTTATGTGTGAAAAGGGGCTGGAACACATAGACTAGGTCAACCTTGATAAAATCAACAACGTTGTCATGGAGGAGTGGCATTTATTATGGGACAACGTAGTTTGGGATGGAGAATCCATGCATGGAATAGTGCCTTTAATGAGCAAGGCCAAGGGTGAGGAAGATCACCACTTATATAAGGAAGAGTATGGTAGCCATGGATCATTCATGTTTATGTTTTAATATTGATTTATGGTCTGTTCAGACTTTTTCCTCTCTTCAGTTGTTTAACTAAGATTGCAGTGTTGTTTAGCACAGGGTGTTCGTGAGTGGGAATCCCACCTCTATCCTTGAGGAGCCTCAAAGGAAGAGTATTTCACTACCATTTCACATTCAAGTATTGTGCCAAAGCTTCATTCTTGTGGTACAATGCAATTACTATTGAGAAATGTGTTGAGTTTCAGGGTGTAGCAGTGGAGAATACATTCTGGTGTTTTCTAATCTATTTTTCAGAGGAGGAAGGTTTCCTTCCATTAGGAGGCTGGTGAGGAAGCCCCTTGAGCCTTATTGTAGCATTTGGCACCAAGCCACTTGATCATTTTCCCCTACAATGCATTTTCTGTCTTGGAATGCATTATTTTAGGTAGGAGTTGCATGGGTCGTTTCAGTACACCTTTGGAGAAGAGTTTTTCTAGTGAAGGGTTCAGCCTTTCATCTAGAGGATCCATTAGAGGAGGTTACAATATTTTTCATATAAAATCAGCCACATATTTTCAGGTGTAGTGTTGTAGTGAATCTTCAGCCCTAGGGCTTTGATTCATAGCTTGTATATTGGTATATTTCTGAAAAACCTTTTGGGTTTTTTGTTGGAGGTTGTATAGAGCCTAGATCTACATTTTTTGTATCTTTTGAGGCATATAACATCCATATATATTTTTTGTATTCATTTTTTGTAGCATTGCACCAATGTCTACACTGTATCAGTCTTCTGGCATTTTGATATAGTAACAACACGTCATTCTTGAGGGTTTTCTTTATTGGAGGCTTGTTTTATCTTGTATTATGGTTTGTGGCCCATTATATTAAACATGTTTGTTGTTGTTATAATGAATAAAGAAGCTCCATATTGGTCTCATACTTTTATGTGATGTTTTAGATTGCTATTGAAGAATTATGCACTTATTCCTGCTTTTACCATTTGGGAATATTACACTTCTTGACCTCCCATGTTATCCAAGATTTCATCAGAGAATGGTGTAGGTAAGGGATCATGTACGCAGGCATCGTTCAGCTTGCGCAGGTCTACGAAGATCCTTATCTCTCCTTTTGTTTTATTCTCTTAGACTTACCATTGGGCTTACCCAATCAAACTGTTCCATGAGCTAAATGAGACCTGTGGACACCATCTTATCTAACTCCTCCTTGACCTTTTTCTTATATTTAGGGTTTAGCCGATAGGGTCGCTACTTGACAAGATGCGCATCTAGCTTCAAGGTGATCCTCATAACACCCAGTTATACAATTCCCTTGAGCTTAGAGAAATTCGTAGGAAATAGATACTGATATTCATTTAGCAACTCCGTAATCTTTCCAAAAATATCATCGTCCCAACAATCCCCATTTTTGGCCAACTTGGACTACTCTTCCATCCCAATGTTGAATTCCTTCAATGTCAATGGTTTGGTAATGTCCACACTCTGCAATGAGGGTCCTGTGATTGTGTGTTCTCCTTTAGTTATGGGATTGTAATATTCCTGGGATCTTCATCACTATCCTTTACTGACAAATTCCTACAGTTGAAAGTATCCTCCATCTGTGCATCCCACGCTAGTGCAACACATTCCCTCCAAGGCAAGGACTCATCAAAGACAAGAGAATCGATATCCTGCAGGGCTTCATCCAATTTCTCCGTCCCTCCAACTAAGCCAAACATCACCACGAAATCCTTTGTCATGGCATCCCATTAGCGAGTGCATTAGTGAAGCTCCACATCTAAATACCAAGTGGTGGGGAATAGCCCTAATGAATGAATAAACATATGGACCCACTCATTCCAATTCCTTTCATTCCATACCTCCATCCACATAGCCAAGTACTTGCACAGATCCCCACAGCCTGAAAGGAGCTCCACAGGTGGGTTGAATGGAGCTTCAAAGAGCAGGATCATCATTTTTCAACATTCCTCCCAGTCCTAAAAATCCCCCTTGTGTGTTTCCCACCAATGCGCAGGGATTGCACGCATAGCCAAGTCAAGTGACCAAAATCTCTATTCCTTAGGGACATATTTTTCCAATTCTTTAAGAAAGTGATTAAAAATACCACAACCATCAAAGTAAGGTAGTTATCTTACCTCTGAGGAGATGCACCAGAAGCTGTTTGTGATCTTGAGACAGCACAACGCAAATATTTCATGCAACCATTTCTGTCAATTTTCCATCTCGCAATCTGAATCTGAGAAACAAGAGCTATATTTTTCCCAATTTAACATGCCATAAAGTCTAGGGTTGATCCAATAATCATCCCACGTAGTCAGTTTGTAAATATGCTCAACATCCTCCTCATCGTGCGTCGGATTTGTATATCGTTCGCCTTATGCTGGGTCTAGAGGGACTATTACCCATGTACCATCATTCTCAAATAACATGCTCCTCCCTTTCAGGTTGATGATACCTCCCATGTTAATAGCCCAATCCAGTCCTAATAGTACATGGTAAGGGTCTGCATATCCATAATATGCATTACTTCGAAATCTGGATATACTTTAACTCCCGCAATGTCTACCACAACCTTAGGTAGCCTTCCCAGTGGAATGATATTTTGTTAGTTAGACATAAGTAGTTGAATGGTGGACCACTCCAATTTGGGTTCTCCCATCCTTTGCCAGGTTTGTTTGGGCAGGACATTGGTATCCGATCCTAGATCCAAGATGAATTGATTCATTTCGTACTCTCTAATCTGCGCAGTCATACACATCTCCCTACCAGTCCTCTTCTTGTTCTTATAAATCTTGTTCACATCCTTAATCTCCATTAGAGGGGCTTCCTTTTACATGTAGCTATCTATCAATGATTTGATATTCTCTACTTCCTTCTGGTTGTGCAGTAAATTGATACAGGCTTGAATGAATGGTTTTGCTTCTTCGTTGACCTTTGGATCCATGGAAAATTTTGATGTTAATGCTCCTGTCATAACAAAAAATCTTCTAGCCTCTATAAAAATTTCTTTATCTTTTTTCAGGTCTAGGCCTTCCTTCTTTTCGGATGCCTTTCTGATCCATGATTCTCTAAAAGCTTGCTCCACAGGTCCTCTAGTGGCCGTACCACTACGTTTTATTGCATTTACACTAGGGCCTTCATCACGTGGCACATATTTGACCATTTTCATGTTCTGCGTAGGTGTATACTAAATTTTGTGCATCTTAGCTATCAGAATGTGACATCCTCAATTACGTGATCAAGTTGCCTACATTACTTTCAGGACTTCCATGTAGGGTTAGGGAAATCACGTCTGGAATGTCCTGAATATCCACATTTATATTAGATCAATTTCCCTCTTCCTCAACATACACCTAAACCTCTCCCCCCTCCCCTTATTCTTGATGGAGATCTTCCACATCCAGAGGGAAATGCTCGAGAAGAGGTTTCGACCTACACTCTGTACATGTTCTCATTGTCTGTCATCAGCTCATACATCAAACGGTGGTGTTCATGATGACCAACCGAGGAACAAATTCTGCAATATTGTTGCTTCAATTATGGCGCATAGGCTCCCAACCATGGCCAGTGGTCAGTACCATGTTGGTCAGCTTCCCGAAAATCAACGCACCATAGGGTGGGGTTGCTAGGCCCCGCAAGCTCCCTAGGACGTAGTGGATTTGGTCCTCCAGCTCACAAGTAATTTGTAAACATAGGGCACTGACCTTTGGTGTGGCCTGATCATTTGTAGTGAATGCACCAGACATTGGTGCCAACCTCTTTACCCTTCTCTCTTTGTAGGTTCTATATATTTAAGTGCATAGCTTCCAACTGAGTTTGAATTTGCAGAGTCCTAAGGGGAATATCATTTCTAGGTGTGAAATCCAACTTCATAGCGATATCCAGGGCTTCAACCTGAGTAGAAATCTTTTGTTGTCCCATAGGACCGCGTGGATGGGGTAAAAAAATGGTGATGAAGCATTCCTTATGCTGGTCATCATCGTAAACAAATCCTCCATCACTGATAGTTTTCTTCAGTCGCTGATCGACTTCCCAGACTGATTCTTTTTCTCCTTGTTTGAAATATTTTAGCTCTACCACTAACTGTGCATAAGACTTCGAATTTTTGAACTGCTGCTTCAATTCCTTCTTGATATCAACGATAGTAGGAGAAGAATTTTGTTTCAGATATCCCATAAACTAGTCTAGCGCATGACCCTCAAAAGTCATGTCCAGTTGCGCTCTTTTCACAACATCAGTATTGACATTTTTTGTAGTCCATACTACATCAGCTATAAACCAAAACCAATCCATGTCCTCATTCCATGCACCCCGAAAGGTGGGTAGCTTCATGTGCGCAACCATATCATATGTAGGGTGGGGTGGTGGCGAGGTAGGAGATGTCTGAGTTCTATGTGAATTTGAGTGTGGTGTAGCAGGAGGAATACCTACAGCGTGTGTAGCCTCAGTATCTTCTAGATCCGGTGAATTCCTCAAAGGGCTGTATGTAGATATTTCCCCTATCTGATTGATCCGATAATACTTCCCACTACGTGTGGTGCTTTCAATATGTTCGTAGTTCATTCACTCAGTGTGGCTGCACATAACACTTTTTTCACTCAATATCATCTTAATCAGTAAGGGAAATGTTCAAAATAATTTACCTCTCAAACCCTTGAAAAATATTATTTCAGATTCAGAGTATGACAAAAATTGATCTATTGCAAATTTTGTCACAGATTCACCCAAGATACTATCAACCCAGTGATCTACGGTCCATGTGATTTTTTTATCAGTATTTTCCAATTCTTGGATAAATTCGAGGGTCCACTAAGTAACCCTATTTCCCTTCCAATAGGTCTAGAACTCTACTAATCTCGACAACCACTCCTAAAAATCGTGCGCAAAGGTCACAAAGAAGATCTTGTGCACCTCTGTGAAGATATACTTATCCTTCCACTTTTCAGTAGACAAATTCTTACTTATATTTTATTTCAGGGCAAACTTCTCGATCTGATTTTTGAACCACTCGTCAATTCCATAATTTTTAGGTTCCACAAACCCTGACTCATCACCTGGTCTCTCTCTCAAGATTCTCCTGCTCTCGACAACGAAACCATTTTTTGGTTTGAGGGGTCTTGACCGAAGTTCAGATTTGGGGTTAACCAACAAACCCCTATACTACGAATGCTTTCAACAATGACCTAGTTGTGAAAGTCAAGGTCTCACCCAAAGTAGTATGGGAGGGTGCTGGAACCAGGTTTCTGCACCATGAGAGAGAGATTTTCATGATGTGGGTACCTTTCGCTCTTGAACAGGTTTGCATAGAGAAAGCCATAATTAGAAACCCCTAGCAATATAACTTAACAAAATTCCTTTTACGTAGCCTATAACTCATAAGATAATCAATTAACAAGAGAAATATAACCCAATATCACCATATCTATGTATTCATTGTTCTTTTAAGAATTTAATACATGTGCACAATCGATTACTAACAATATTTAATAACACAGAAATAACATGGAAATAACATGCATCATAACTCGTAACATATCACAAAGACATTTAATATCAGCAAAACATCCTTCTATTCATCAAATATTTTAGGTTCCTCTTACATGCTCTTTTACATACCAGCGCACATAGCCAGCAGGGTCCGCATGCAACATGACTCATCCTAGACTCTTATGTATACTTTTAGCCTACGCTATACTAGGGTCTGCAAACCATGGTTTGCGACCCCCAGATCCACCCTTTTCTCCCATTACAATGCATGAGGGACTTTGACCCACCCCAAAGTCCCTTAAATTGTGTTGCGCATGACTAAAATACTCAAAATATTCCAAAAATATATCCCAAAATTGCATTTAGGGGACCCTGCACCAACAAATGCAATTCCTTATAAATCATAGTAAAACTATAAATCACATTAGAATAGTTACTTTAAGTTTGTCATAAATAATGAATGCATGCACCATTGAAGTATAGAAAACAAGGTTTACATATAAATAAGTCTAAATATGAATGTGAGAAAGTCATGAGGGGTATGAGATAGTTCATATTCCAACTCCAGTAAGCATGATACTATAGAAACTTAAAATTTCCATGAAAACATGTTAAGAATATTGTTCTAAAACTACAGATCATGATGAATTTAAAAATACACATCCTTAAATGAACAATGAGAGTAGGTGTCCAAATTAATTATTTTCAAAATATATGCTCACCTTACAGATTTTAACATTTAGTACTATTATAAAATTATAGTAATAAATTGTGTTGAAAAAATAAATTAAAACACTATTCATGGTTGAACATGTACAGGGTCTCCCAAATAGGCCTCATATATTTTGGTGTAGCCCCATCAAGATATTAGGCCTCACATATTTTGGTGTAACCCATCAAGATATTAGTCCTCACATCTTTTGGTGTATCCCCATCAAGATATTAGGCCTCACATATTTTGGTGTAACTCCATCAAGATATTAGTCCTCACATATTTTGATGTAGCCCCATCAAGATATTAGGCCTAACTACCATTCTGCGATATATTAGACTTATCCCTTGGCTATTGTTGAAAGTGCTTGATCCCACCAACACACAATGGGTCTCTCAGATATGAAGTCCCAATTAGACCTCACATTGTTTCAATAGGAGCCCCTTCGGAATATATGGCCCCATTTCTATTATTCTTATAGGTTTTCCTTGGTTGCAATAGTTAACATAAGAGAAAAATACATGTACTTTTGAATGAGAAAAAAAGTATGCCTTGTGAAATTTTAAATTAAAATTTTTATTAAGGTTCTCTCAATGAAATGAAACAAAATTTAGTGTTTAGGAGAAACATAATATTATTATTCTAGAAAGGACACACAAACATACACATGAAATAATCAATAATCAGCTAGAGATAAAATTCAGATAAAAGAAATGAACATTAAAAAATTTACAACACACATTCAATTATATGATCACAAAATCAAACCGAACATGTGAATTTATTTGGTGCATAACAACTTGAACATATACCGCAAACATTCAAAGATAGTATTAAAACATTTATGATATACGCATGAAAGTGTGTTGGCTTAATAATCTTCAAGTATTACCTGAAAGTTCCAAGATACATTGATAAAATGAAAACCATTAGTTCCAATAGTGGAGCACTAATTAACTACTCACTCTCCAAAAGAACTATCTTCCTCTCTAATGCCTAGTTGGAGAAGCCAAGGTGAAAAGTACCTCGCTTGAGTAATGAGGCTTCATTTATAACAAGAGGAATGATCTTTCATAGCCTGAGGACTCGTGAACTTCCCTCATGACTCTTAGACTTAGAGTGTGACCTTTGGACTTCTACATGAATTTCAGACTTCTCCATGTGACTCTTTTGTCCATACATGACTCTTGGAATTCCACATATTTATATTTACAATATTTTCCAAAATTACATCATCATCATCTTATGACGACAACATGACCAATCATTTACATTGATGACTTGGACTCATATTCACTTGTACATAAAGTTATTTTATAGGTGAGGAAAATGGCACTTTATCTTCAAACTTGTCACAAATCTTGCATTGTGATTACTCTCTACCCTCATATGGCTCTTGAGAGACTATGTAGTCTTCATGAGTCACTTTTATCATTGAAATAAATTTTCTGACAACTATCACATAATGGTCTTATTGTATTGAAAGTGATTCCTTGGGAAACTTCTCTTGAAGAGTATCCTCAAACATATTTCCCATGCTTTATTGAATACCTGTAATTATAGATCACTCATGGAAAGAAAAAATCAACCCAAAAATATCCATTCTATCATGCTTTATGCAAATGCTTTGATTGTGGATCAACACTGCGCAAGGCGGAGAGAGAGAGAGATACTTTCTAGGCATAGGGATGAACTTGCAAGAGATAGGAGGGGCTTCAATAATATTTGAGATTGCATAGTTGATTAGAAACTAAATTGGGGGAATTTTTTTTTTAAACATGAAAGTGATTAGAATCATTTATAACCGGAACAATGTGATAGGTATCATCGCCCTAACTCCGACGCACTTCATTTCATCCAAAACCGAATATGTATGAGAACATTAGAACGCTCTTATTTCTTGGCTAAACACACAAATTTTGGTAACATGGATACTTACTAGGCATACGTACAACCTCGTCAGAAAAAAGAATATTCCAAGGAATATTTGTAGAATATTCCCCACAGGTAAACCTGTCAGCTACTGCCAATTGTCATTACGAGATTGGTTGGATTTCTCAGTTTTTGATTGGTTTTGGTTCCTCCAATTGGGTGTCGACACATGGCTATCCCAAAGGCCACCATGTGCCCCTCCAAAGTTGAAATTTGTCAAAGGTTGGTCAAAATACAATTTAATATGGTCAAGAAAAAGTTTATATGGTGGAGGGATGTAGGTTAGGATCGACACTGCGACCTACCCCACACTAACAACACGCCATACCAAGTCTGTTATACAATTTTTCTTACTATACAATGTCATTCAAATGTATTTGAGTTTAAAAAAGGTTTGCAACGGAGGTAAGCGGGGGCAGCCCTAAAGGGCCAGCCCCATTCCATATGACCTATGGCCATGACTATGGTGGAGGCTAGGATTTAAATGCGAAGATTAAAAACTAAACATGGGTTACTTAACCCCTAATCTACATATTATTGCCTAATCCATTTTTTTAATGCAGATTAATTAAATCACACGATTAACACTTAACTATCCCTTAAAATATGATTATCCATAATTAAACCAATCTTGTCGATGGCGTTCAGCTTGGTGGAGTTCACCATTTTCGGCAAAACTCCACATTTGGCAGAGTTAACTAGAGTTTCTCCAGATTTAGAGGAGCTTTCCTAGGAGAAATTGAAGAAGAGATAACTTCAATGTTTCTAGACCAAATTAGGCTAAAAAAGAGTCAATAATAGATTATTTGGATGCTATAAGCATGACGGTGTATGTTGCAGAGGCATAGGAGCAATTTTTTAAATGATTTTTCCATTTTTAAGATTAAATATGCCAAGGGCCACTAGGAGGGGAGGCCATGTCTAGTTCACCTAAAGACCATTTGCAGAGACATAAGAGGCTACTTAGTGGTTTTTGGGTCGTTTGAATCCAATTGAGAAGGTTGGAGAGACATTGGGGCACTGTACCTGCATGTAATTAGATAATTAACCATTAATCCAAAGAGGGCCAAGCCATTGAAGCAGGTCCATGGAGATGCAGCCAAGGAGGGGTGAACTCTATTATCAGCTCTATGTTATGTGTTTTCTGTGTATTATTATCTGAAATTTACTTGATGTATATGTGATTTTAAAGCTAATTTACCTCATGCATTCATCATAAAAGACACATAAACCCTCTTATAACTTGTTATTTGAGATGATCCTTAAGCACACTTTTATTTAACAATGATGACGAAGATAGCACAAAAGAACTAGTTTGTCAATATTCAGATCAAATTGGTATCAGAGAAAAATTTAGCTCATTTTAGCCCAAGTTTATCATAGGATTTTCAAAAGTTTGCTAGAGAGTTAGCTATTGTTTTTTCATTTGTGCAAGGAGAATTTAACTGTGTGAAATTTTATGTGTTTCTTCTCTCTTCAGGAAAAGGTCAAGATTGAGGACTGAGCTATGAAATCACAACAAATAATATTTTTATTCATTACAAGTGTGATGGAAGCTTCATCAAATGATGTTCCTAATCCATATTCCTTAGCAAGACTCTTTGATGAAGAGTTGTTGCAGAAACTCTTCATCGTGAGAGATATGGTGCAAGAGATGATTGAAGATAGGAAGGAGAGTACTAGACATCAAGAGCACTTGATGTTGTTAGGGAAGAGAAGCAAGAGCTTCTTGAAAAGATGCATGAGATGGAGAATCAACTCCATATTGCAAATGAAAACCTAGCAAGGTAGCATGAGATGGAGACTCAACTCCATGACGCTAAAGAAACTTTAGCCAAGTATGTGCATGAAAAAGAGGTACGTAATTCAATTTTATATTCTATTTATTCTCAAAAATAATGTGTAGGTTCTTTTTAAAGACACACTAGAGGAATAGGGTCAAAATTATTGATAAATATGGGTTATGAAGGTAAAGGATTGGGAAAACATCCACAAGGAATAGTTTATATAATTGTTGTTGAGGAAAGTCCTATGTATTTGGGTCTTGGTTATGGAGAACATGATGAAGAATGCTTCAAAGCCAAGGAGGCACATGAAGGTGTTCCAAGATGGAATTTCATTATATTTTCATTGCCTCAAGCTTGTTAGGTTTGTGTTCATGAGGAATGCAAAAGTTTTACACCCACTTTGCAAGAAGATGCTCATAAGCATGAAACTAATAGAAATGGAAAACAAGAGGATCTTGAAAGATCTAAAGTCATTGAAGCCATTGTTGTTATTCCAAATAGAGCCACTAGCTCATCAAATTCACCTCCTCAAGAAGGTGACAAAGGTGAATGTAAAAGGTATAAATCTTCCTTTAATCAAGTTTATTTTCATTATGATAAACATGGAATATATTCACATAAGATTTGGCGAAAGTTTAAATGTTCCTTTTGTTGTTTTAATAACCATATTTTTTCAAGGTGTTCAAAGAAGATATCCATACACATGAAACTTTCAAAACGAAGGTGACATAAATCCAAAGGTATAATGGACAATGCAAACCATGCTGAAAAGAAGATGCAATTATTTTTCACTCATTTTTCATAAGAAAGGTCATCTTGTAGACAAATGTTGGAATTTGTATGCAACAAGTCATCCACGACATTTGAAGAAGGTGGAAAGAGATCTTGACAAGAATGGAAAGGAGGATTCCATAATTGATGTGCGTTAGGATGATTCACATGATGAAGTGCGATTGAAAGAAGCGCCATTGGAATGGTTTGAAAGACATGGCTAGATTTCTTAACCAATTAAGGCCTTGCATTTTTTTTGATGTTTGATGAAGACCTTGCCTTATTGATGCATTTATTTGCCAATTGAATGCATTTTTCTCTCTTTAAATTATGCTACATGTTGCACAAAGTAAGATGTTGGAAATGTAGAGTTATGTTGACTCACTTGGATGTAACGAAGATGGAAATTTGTAGTTGCAATTTGCATGTGAATGCATTTATTTTTCTCTAGAATGAATGCCGCATGTTTATGCTAGGAAGGTGTTTGAAAGCAGAGTATGTTGAATCACTTTGTTGTAGCAAATTTGATCATTTCAACTCTTTAAGTACTTGTACATACCAATGGGATTCTTGTACTTGTGATTGTACTTTCGAGAGAGTTGAGCATTGTATACATGCATGAGAGTTTGTGTGTGTGAACAGTGGAATTTTTTATAGTTTCATTGTGCTTGGACATGCATGAGTGATTGACTTGTGTTGGTTGATTTCTTCGTTTATAATGTATGTTTATCAACTTGAGGATGTTGATCATTTGAACATGCATGAGTGTCGACTTGTGTTGGTCAATTTTGCGATACATACATGTCTTATCGAATTGGAAGAGTTTACTTAGTCTCCAAATATGACAGGGAGATTTTGACGAATTTTTTTTGGAGATGTGAAATTCGTGTTGTTTTGAGAAAATAATCGCCAAGCTATTGTACATGCTTTTGTTTGACTTGAGAGTCAATGGTTTGAAGATGCATGTTTTGTGGAAACCCATTGAAAAATGAAAAAGATGTTTTGTTTGTACAACAAGATGTAAGAATGCATGGAAATGTTTCGAAGGTGTGACATTTGTTGCTTTGAAGGAGGAAAAGGAATAGGTTGTTAAGTTGTGTATCTTGCATGATGTGTTTTTCAATATTAATGGTTGTGCTTGTGACAAGATGTCATGGGATTTTGGAAGGTCCACTCTTGAGTGAGAGGCTCATGATTAGCCTTCATTCTCCAATGGCATGAGCAACATGTCAATACTAGAGGATGATGGAATTAGAAAGAAAAAAGTGGACAAGATGCTAAAAAATTTTGCAGCCAAAACAACCACCATTATAAACCATTTCATGTGTTAATTCCAAGAAGCGAAAGAGATGGTGCATGCGTTATTCTAGATGTGGAATTTGGAACAATGGAGGTAAAAACAATAGCCATTTATTTTCTTAAGATTATTGATATTGGAACTCATTGTTGTAGTTGACTCAGATGGACGTAACTTGGAATAGTGGTTTCCAAGGAGAAGCTTGCATCGAATGCATGTGTGTGCAAAGGAGGAACAAAATTCTCAGTGGAAAGGCCATCGGTCAACTTTCTAAGCACTAAGGGAACAATTTTGTGCAACAAGGTGTTAATCAGTCAACAAGCAACCAACAAGTGTTGGATTGGGTCAGCAACAAAAGGAGGACATTGGTTGAAGTGCCAGGCCATTTGCAAGGAAAGGCATGTCAGTGAACCCAAGTGGTTGTCTTGGACATTTTTCAAATAGAATCAAGTTGATAGAGCTTAGAAAAGAGAAGAGTATTAAACTCTCATCAGATAATGAACTTTTGTGGGTCGAAAAACCTATCAGCAGGAAGGATTGATCATAAAATAAATTCGGGGAAAAAATTTACTAAAAAATGAAAGTTCTAAGAATCATGCATAACCTTAATGAACAAACAGTTCTTGTTGCCTTGATTTCGATGCACTTTTTTTTATCGAAAAATAACTCTGTGTGAGAAAGTTAGAGCGTTAAGATTTCTTAGCTAAATAGGTAAACTTTGGTGACAGGGATGCTAACAAGGCATGTGTACAACCCAGTCAGAAAAAGAATATTCCAAGGAATATTCCTAGAATATTCCCCCTAGGTGGACTAATGAGCTGCTGCCAAGTGTCATTACCAGATTGGTTGTATTTGTCAGTTTTTGATTGGTTTTGGTTCCTCCAATTGGGTGTCAGAACGTGGCTAGCCCAGAGGCCACCACATTCTCCTCCAAGGTTGAAATTTGTCAAAGTTTGGTCAAAATCCAATTTTCTATGGTTGGAAAATTTTTATATGGTGGATGGGTGGACGTTGGGATGGACCCTGCGACCTCCCCCACACTAAAAACACACCATACCAAGTCCACTATACAATTTTTCTTACTATACAATGACTTCAAATGTATTTGAGTTTAACAAAGGTTTGTGGTGGGGGAAAGTGTGGCTAGCCCTAAAGGGCCAACCCTATCGCATATGACCTATGGCCTTGACCATGGCAGAGGCCAGGATTTAAATGCAGATATCAGCCATTAAATACAGGTTACCTAACCCCTAATCCACAAATTAACACCTAATCCATTTTGCTAATGTAGATTAATTAAATCTCTCCATTAGCGCTTAACTGTGCCTTAAACTATTCTTATCCTAAATTAAACCAATCTTTTCATTGGGGTTAAATTTGGTGTATTCCTTCATTTTTGGCAGAACTCCACATTTGGTGGAGTTAACTAGAGTTTCTCCATATTTAAAGGAGCTTTCCAACGAGAAATTGAAGAAGCCATAAATTTGGCATTTTTTGACCAAATTAGGCTAAAACATAGTCAAACCTAGATCATTTGGATGCTCTGAGCATGATGGTGTAGGTTTTAGAGGAAGAGGAGCACTTCTGTAAGTGATTTTTCCACTTTGACAATTAAATATTTGAACAAGTGCCACCAAGAGGGGAGGCCATGTCTAGTTCACCTGAAGACCATTTGGAGAGCCAAAAGAGGCCACTTGGGGGTTTTTGGGTCTTCCAAATCCAATGGAGAAAGTTGTGGATCCATTGGGGCATTATAGGTGCATGTAATCAAATAATTGACCATTAATCCAAAGAGAGCCAAGCCATTGAAGCATGTCCATGGTGATGTAGCCCAGGAGGGGTGAATTTCGTTATTGAATCTGTGTTATGTGTATGATATGTATTATTTCTCTGCAATTTATGTGTATGATGTGATTTTAAAGATAATGTACCTCGTGAATTCATCATAAAAGACACATAAATTTGACACAGAAGCCCTCTTATAAATTTCTATTTGAGACAATCCTTAAGCACACTTTTATTTAATACTAATAATGAAGATAGCACAACAAAAATAGTTTGTCCATATTCACATGAAGTTGGTATCAGAGAAAAATTTAGCTCATTTTAGCCCAAGTTTATCTTCGACTTTACCAAAGTTAGCTAGATAACTAGCTATTGGTTTTTTTTGTTTGTGCAAGGATAATTTAACTGTGTGCAAGTTTATATGTATCGTATCTCTTCTCTCAAATCACAAAAAATAATAATTTTATGCATTACAAGTGTGATAGAAGCTTCATAAAATGATGTTTCTAATCCATCTTCCTTAGCATTACTCTTTGATGAAGAGTTGTTGCATAAACTCTTCATCATGAGAGATATGGGACAAGAGATGGTTGAATATAGGAAGGAGAGTACTATACTTCAATAGGATTTGATGGCCATGAAGGAAGAGAAGAAAGAGCTTGTTGAAAAGATGCATGATATGGAGATTCAAATCCATATTGCAAATGAAAACCTAGCAAGGTCGCATGAGATGGAGACTCAACTCTATAATACAAAATAAACTTTAGCCAAGTATGTGCATGAAAAAGAGGTATGAAATTCAAGTTTATCTTCTATTTATTCTAAAAAATAATGTGTATGTGATTTTGAAAGACACCCTAGAGGAATAGGGTCCAAATTATTGATGAAGATGGTATATGAAGGTAATGGATAGGGAAAATATGTACAAGGCATAGTTGAGCCAATTGTTTTTTAGGAAAGGCCTAGGTATTTGGGTCTTGGTTATGGAAAAAATGATGGAGAATGTTCCAAATCCAAGGAGGCACATCAAGGTCTTCGAAGAAGGAGTTTCATTACATATTCATTATCTCAAGCTTGTGAAGTTTGTGTTCATGAGGAGTGAAAAATTTTACACCCACTTTGCAAGAAGATGTTGATAAGATTGTAACTAATGGAAATGGAAAACAAGAGGATGTTGAAAGCTCTAAAGTAGTTGAAGCGATTGTTGGTATTCTAAAGAGAGCTGTGACCTCATGAAATTTACCTCCTCTATAAGGCGACAAAGATGAATTTACAAGGTAGAAATATGCCTTTAATCAAGTTTATTTTAGTTATGATAAACATGGAAAATATTCACATAAGTTTTGGAGAAAATTTACATGTTTCTTTTGTGGTTTTAATAACCACACTGTTTCAAGGTGTTGGAAGAAGATAGCCATACACATAAAAATTTCAAAAAAAAGGAGATAGAAAGACAAAGGTCCAATGGAGAATGCAAACCATGTTGAAAAGAAGATGAAATTATTTTCCACTCATTTCCATAAGCAGGGTCATATTGTAGACAAGTGTTGGAATTTGTATCCAACAAGTCATCCATGACATTTGAAGAAGGTAGAAAGAGATATTGAAAATAATGGAAAGGAGGATTCCATAATTAATGTGGGTCAGGATGATTCACATGATGAAGTGCAGCTGAAATAAGCACCATTGAAATGGTTTGGAAAGAGAAGGTTAAATTTGTTAAGCAATTAAGGGCTTACATTTCTTTTGATGATTCATGCAAATATTGCCTTATTGATGCATTTATTTTGCAATTCAATGGATTTATTTTCTCTTGAAAGTATGATGCATGTTGCATGAATAAATATGTTGGAAAAGTACAATTATGTTGACTCACTTGGATGTAGAGAAGTTGCAAATTTGTAGTTGCAATTTTCATGTGAATGAATTTATTTTTCTCTAGAATGCATGTCATATGTTTACGCTAGGAAGGTGTTTCAAAGCAGAGTATGTTGACGCACTTTGTTGTACAAAATTTGGTTATTTCATCTCTTTAAGTAATCGTACATACAAATGTGATTCTTGTACTTGTGATTGTACTTGGGAGAGAGTTTAGCATTGTATACATGCATGAGCTTTATGTATGTGAAAAATGGAATTTTTGATAGTTTGATTGTGCTTGAACATGCATGAGTGATTGACTTGTGTTGGTTGATTTCTTTTTTTATCATGTATGTTTTTCAACTTGAAAATGTTAATCATTTGTACATGCATCAAAGTCAACTTGTGTTGGTCGATTGTGTGTTACATGCATGTCTTATTGAATTGGAAGAGTTGATTTAGTCTCCAAAGATGAAAGGGATATGTTGACGAATTGTTTCATGAGATGTGAAATTATTTTTGTTTTGGGAAAAGTATCATGAAGTTTTTGTACATGCTTTTGTTTGACTTGAGAGTCAATGGTTTGATGACACATGTTTTATAAAAACCCATCGACAAATTACGCAGATGTTTTGTTTGTACACCAAGATGTAAGAATGCATGGTGATGTTCAGAAGATGTGACATTTGTTGCTTTGAACGAGAAAAAGGAAGAGGTAATCAAGTTTTGTTTCTTGCATGATGTGTTTTTCAAGATTAATGGTTATGCTTGTGACAAGATGTCACAGGATTTTGGAAGGTCCACCCTTGACCGAGAGACTCATGATTACCATTCATTCTCAAATCATGGCACAAGTAGCATGTCAATACTAGAGGATCATCGAATAAAAAAAGAGGAAAGTGGACAAGATGTTAAAAAATTTTGCAACCAAAACAACAACCATTGTAGACCATTTGATGTGTTAATGCCAAGGAGTGAAAGGGATGGTGAATGCATTCGTCCAGATGTGGAATTTGGAAATGTGGAGGTAAAAAGAATGGTCATTTCTTTTCTTGTGATTTCTGATATTGGAACTCAATTTTTTAGCTCACTTACATGGGCTTAACTTGGAAAAGTGGTTTACATGGAGAAGCTTGCATCTAATGCATGTGCGTGCAAAGGAGGAACATGATTCTCAATGGGAAGGCCATGAGTCAGCTTTCCAAGCACCGAGGGATCACTTTGGTACAAGGTGTTAATAAGTCAGCAAGTAGCCAACAAGTGTTGGATTGGGTCAGCAGCAAAAGGAGGACATTGGTTGAAGTGGCAAGCCATTTGCAAGCCAAGGCATGTCAGTGAACCCAAGCGGTTGTCATGGATATTTTTCAAATAGAATCAAGTTGATAGAACTTGGAAAAGAGAAGAGTATTAAACTCTCATCAAATAACCAACTTTTGTGGGTCCAAAAGCCTATCGGTGGGAAGGAGTGATCAGAAACTGAATTGGGGGGGAAAAATTGCTAAAAAATGGAAGTGCTCATAATCATTCAGAACCTGAATGATCGCATATGTCTCATCGCCCTAATTTCGGTGCTCTTTGTTTCATAAAAAGCTGACTCCGTATGAGAAAGTTAGAGCGTTTCGATCACTTGGATAAATAGGTAAATTATGGTGACAGGGATGCTGACTAGGCATCCATACAACCCAATTAGAAAAAAGAATATTCCCAGAATATTCCCCCACCAGGTGGACCAGTGCGCTGCTGCCAAGTGTCACTACCAGATTGGTTGGATTTGTCAGTTTTTTATTAGTTTTAGGTCCTCCGTTTGGGTGTCGACACGTTGCTATCCCAGAGGCCACCACGTGCCCCTGCAAGTCTAAAATTGGTCAAATTTTAGTTGAAATCCAATTTTATATGATTGGGAAAATTTTTATATGGTGGATGGGCGGAGGTTGGGCTCGACCGCTACATAATTTTTCTTACTATACAATGCCATTTAAATGTATTTGTGTTTACGAAGGTTTGTGGCAGAGGTAAGAGGGGCCAACCCCATCGCACAAGACCTATGGCCATGACCATCACTGAAGCTAGGATTTAAATGTGGTGATTAACCATTAAACACGGATTACTTAACCCCTAATCCGTAGATTAGTGCCTAATCCATTTTGTTAATGTTGATTAATTAAATCCAACCATTAGCACTTAACATTGTCTTAAAATCTGCCTATCCTTAACTAAACCAATCTTATCACTTGTGGTAATTTTTACGGAGTCTGCCATTTTCGGCGGAGCTCCACATTTGGCTGAGTTAACTGGAGTTTCACGAGATTTATAGGAGCTTTCCTAGGAGAAACTAAAGAACCATAACTTTGGCATTTTTCAACCAAATTAGGCTCAGAAATATTCAATCCTAGATGATTTGGATGGTCTGAGCATGATGGTGCAGGTTTCAAAGTTAAAGGAGCACTTAAGTAACTTATTTTTCTACTTTTAATATTAAATATGCTAAGGGCCATAAGGAGGGGAGGCCATGTCTAGTTGACATGACGACCATTTGAAGAGCCAGAAGTGGCTACTTAGGGGTTTTTGGGTCTTCTTAATCCAATGGAGTTAGATGCAGAGCCATTGATGCATTGTAGGTGCATGTAATCAGATAATGACCATTGATCCAAAAAGGGCCAAGCCATTAAAGCAAGTCCATGGAAATTTAGCCCAGGAGGGTTGAACTCTGTTATCATCTCTATGTTATGTGTTTGTTATGTATCATTTCTCTCCAATTTTCTTGATATATATTTGATTTTAAAGTTAATTTACCTCATTAATTCATCATAAAAGACACATAAATTTGACACATAAATCCTCTTATAAATTTCCATTTGATACGATCCTTAAGCACACATTTATTTAGTATTGATGAGGAAGCTAGCACATCAAAACTAGTTTCTCCATATTCAGATCAATAGTGCATAACTATGGAGGTGGAGGCCTCATGTTGGGTGTAGGCTGAAATTCGATCGGACAAGGAAACATGACTGCTTACCAAGGTTTCATTGTGAGCTAGGAGGGAGAGACCGGGCAACAAGGATGGCACAAGGTGCACTCTCAAGGCATAACGAGGAGCATTTCTTTCCAATAGGAGTGTTTAGTGCACTCAACTTGGAGAAAGAGGAAATTATAGCTCACTGAGGGAAGAGAGGTAGGGTTTGTTGACTAGGAGTGTGTTTTGCACATGGGAGGAAGGGATAATCCTCTTGGTGGTTATAGTGCACTAATCCTTAAGAATGCGTAGTGCACTCTCCCTAGCTTGTTTATTACCCCGGTGGAGTCAATACAAGAACACAATCATTTATTCGATGTTAGCACGGTTGTTTAGTACCCTAGCAAAGCTACTTGCTTCACTTACTTGCGCATGAAGCATTTATCTTATTCACCCTTTATTTATTCTATTATATATATATATATATATATATATATATATATATATATAAATAATATCTTGTTCCTTCTGATACAGTTATATATGCCCCTCATAATGGTTTTCTCACTGTTGGGTTTTGGATTTTCTCCCTTTTATCCCACTTTTATGTAGAATATTTCCTTATCATCTTCTATAGTGGTTTGAAAATTTGTGCATAATCAGATATGAACTTGCACATGAAATTGATATTCCCTAAGAAATATGACACCACTTTCTTGTTCACATGAAATAGGAATTGAGAAATAGCTTTGACCCTTTCTAGATCAACTTTAATTCCACTCTTTTCAATGACATGTCCTAAAATATTACATTTAGACACATCTGTTGGGTGTATTATATGTTTGACTAATGGAACAACATTTAATTTTCAATCAAGGGTATGTGCATTTCGATATGCAACACTATAAATGCTAGAGAAATAGTTCATCAACTTTATAAAAAAAAAACCCTAATTTTACTTGCAAGAAACCAGCATTACCCCACTCTAATCCTCCAATCAAAAGCATTCATGAGAAATAAAACCCTAAGTATTGCAAACACCAATCCTAGTGTTTTATCAGCATTTGAAAGAAAACCCCAATTACTAACAACTAAAATGTAAAACCTAATTTATAATTGCAAGGAAATACAAACCCTAGATACTATAAACTTGAGCATTAACTCATTAACTAAATGAAAAAATAAAGCATAAATATTTATTTTAGAAAATCCAAGAAAAATAATGTACTTCTCAAGCCAAATATAATATTAAAGCCAAAGAAAATAATAAACCCTAGCTAGAAATCCAGCACTCTTGTTCCTTCTTCACTCAATTCTTTCTATAAACAATGCAATTAAATATCTACTGAAAGATAAATCAACACAATCTCTTGCATAAACTATATGAACAAACATTGTGTACATGAATAGGAAATAAACATTATCCGTCCCTTGCATCCACTCTCCAATAAATGTCTTGTCTTCCAAATGAGATATTAATGCTTATAATGTTTAAGTCATTTATTTTGTTACAGGAAAGACAACTAGAAGCAAACAAAAACTTTTTAATATTATATTTACAAGCCAATTTCCGACATATAATCATCCAAAACAAATTTTCATGTGTATTGTTTAAATGATCAAAACATCATTCATGCAACAGTATTTTATGCAACCATTGTTCATCAAATATTATAACTCAATAATTTTAAACCAATATTCCAACAATTACAAGTGGATTTTGTGTAAGTCAAATTAATGGAAAGAACATGCAAACTTGATAAACCAAGTAGTCACAATAATAAATTATGCAGAGTTTCTTCTCAGAATAATACAAAATGAATCAAATATTGTATCACAGTTTTCATTCCAAATCCAGTATCAACTGTTGGTTCCAAGTCACCTTAACTCTACACCATGTTTTTAGGTTATCAATCAAGTCTTGGTACAATAGATGCAAATACAATCACTACGCTTTTGAAGATTTGTTAACTAATTCAATAGTAAATTAAGATCATGTTAAATGCTTCTAAACCATAAGCACAATATTCAACAAGAGGTTTTGAATATCAAAGATCTATTGTAGCTCTATTATGACACAAGACTTAAACGATATAATTGATATGTAACTCCAGTATAAAAATACCAAGATCTGAGTGTGAAGCAAACACCAATTAACGAGTTATGAAAATAATAGGAAAACGTAATATAGATCTCAAGAAAAAAACCTTAGATCATGAAACCTTCAAAAGAAATCACAATAATTGACACACCAAGATATAAAATATTCAATTGAATAGTAGATAAATAAACTACTGAAATTAAGAGATAGAAAGAGAGGTGTCGAGCTCGTTGGCAGACCCAACAAATCTAGCTCACACCCTCTACAAACTAATTAAAGCATACAGTCAATATGTACATCACATTCACTTTAAAATAAGTAAAGAACCATGAATAAAGGATTTAAATTAAAATGATTGATTAGTCTCCTTTACATTGCAAACCAAATTGTCACAAACTCTTCAACCAATAGGGGGTAGCCCTCGAAACTTAGTCCAACAACAAAAGATTGTGAAAAATAATGAAATTGCTAGCTTGGCTTGGAGCCAAAACTTTGTTTATATATATTTTTACATTAAAAACTAAATTAAAAATAAAATAAATGAGTACATAAATAGTTTTCTATTGATGGAAGTTTGGTGCATCCATACTCCAAACAATGAGGTTGAGATACAGTGCATGAGGAACTAAAAAATCTTCATTTTCTTCAAATTTGGAAATGATTTTGAAATATGGATTTTTTTTTTTTTTTTAACAATTATGCCTCAAATAACCCTTCATATCCTCCAAACCATGGTGAATTCTAGAAAAGAACCTACTTCTTACTGAATTTTCTATACTGGGAGAAAGACCCACATCCCACAATTTCAATATTTTCCTTCATATGCACGCAAATCAAGGAGGAAGTTAGAGGTTTGAAAACTGTGTAAATTTAGGGTTGAATTATTAAGTATTTTCTAAAAATAAATCTATATGATCTGGGTATATTCTAACTCATGTTGGAGAATTAAAACATCATTATAGATAGAGAATTTCTCGGCTTTCTCCTGTAAGTGCGCTAATAGGTCAAGCCCCAAATTGGTGTAGGAGTTGTACTTGGTGTATGAACTGGACTAGATACATTTTTTTTTAGGGAACTTGACCCTACATAATCATGAATAAGTCATCCATTAAACACGTCCACATAGAGATCCTTGTACTCATCAATCAAACGTATGACCTCGTCTTTTGATTGGAGGACCTTGTGTAGGAGCTGAAGTAGCTAAAATTTTGTTGAGCACACTTACCTCACATAATTTTGTAAAATTCATCCATTAAATAGGTACACATGATTATCCTTATACCCATCAATCACTCATATGACCTCCTCTTTTTATTACAGGACTTGATGTAGGATCTTCGATACCTAAGCATAATTAAGCCTTAATTAATGATAATTTCATGTGATTCTTACAAAAACAAAGGAAATATGATAAATAATAAACATTTACCTTATCATGCCCGAATTTAAGGTAACTAACCAAGGAATGCAAAAAATGATGATAATAGTAACCATAAAATTTAATTAAAAGCATGAGGGATTTCAGAGCAAAAAGTTGTATAAATTAGACAAAATGGAAGCCTAAAATTCCCCCTTACCAACCATCTTGTATGTCATCATGCAAGAAAAACCTCTGAACAAATATCAAGACTTGTAAAGCTATAGCTTTTCCTATTAGAGTCTTATTGCATTGGCCACAATATCCTTAGATTATAGGGTTAATTAAGTGAGATCATGTCGATAAGTGTCATATGATGTCAACTTTATTCACATGAATAAGATAGGAAATACCTATGACCATATATTTAGTGATTTCAGGGTTGAAATTTATTAGTTTCCAAAAGAGTAACTAATTCCATAGATGCCATAGGAATGTTAAAAATGTTGTTACTGTAAGGATAAAACGTAATCATGAAATAGCTAGCCATCAAAATTTCCCCTAAGAATATCATGAGCAACCCTAGTCATTAGTTCTTCACTTTAATGTCCTAATTACAGACAAATTTGATATAATTTTAAAGCCATGGCATTAAATATGGATGGAACTAAATAAATATGACAAAATTATACATTTTGAGGATGATAATCTTACCATTATCGAACTGTATAAGTAAATCTCCTCTTATTTAAGAAAAATGAATCATCTACACTAAGGGTCCCATGTCCATAAAAAATTGCTTATTTTCAATTTAAAGAAAAAAAACCTAAAAATTCTTAGATCCATTCTCTGAGTGATATATAATGCACTTCCTACCTTCAATTTTAATGATATATTATTCAGAATGTGAGCCATGGTGTTTTAGTTTTAGGTGTGCCAATTTGTTTTTTCCATCTCTGTTACTCAACATAGCCCCGCTACTAGAAGGCCTATTTAGTACCTCGATGGGTTTTCCTTTGTACCATACAAGCATAACCGTGTTGCTCGTAGGCTAATTCATCACTCTAATGAGTGTTTTTGTACTTCCTGATACTTACTATATATCACTTAAAATATTTCCAATAATGTATAATGTTTATTGATATATTTGATAGTGCAAGGAAGGTGGGTGGTACAAGAGTATGATAGATTTACTAAACACATAATTAAATATTTATTTAGTCCATGGGAAACATCATCCATAATAATACTAAATATTAACTATTAAATGTATCGCAAGCATCTCATATAATGACTGAAATATTCTGTGAGTTAATCATGCTAGGGTTCTCATGAAAGTCCATTTCAGGTTTTATAGGATTGGTCCACCATAGGAGGCTTTTCAACAATACCTTCTAAGAGAATTTCATTTTTTTTTTTTAATAGCAGCTAGTTGAAGTGGCTAGGTTAGGATTATGGTTTTGGTCTTATGAATGGAAAGTGTAATGAAAAATCCCCTGACTAACCCAATAGATCATCACGGGCATGTGGCATGGCGAAAAACTGGTCAATTATCAATCAAAGTCAGTTTACCAAATATGATGCATTAGAAGTGAATCACATCTGATAAGACTTACCACAAGAGTGCTCAATATAAGTTTCAATAATTGTTCCTTAGGGAATTCTAGTTTCAAGAGTGTTGTTGTAACTGTCCTCTTTTGGATGGCATATTTATTTGTCACTATAAAATTTCATTAACAATGGTATGTTCTATGATTTTCACAATTACTTCAATCTTCCTTTAGCATCCCAAATACAATTCCAAATTTAGTTTTCTAATAGAAATCACATTAACAATTAATCACATTGACAATAACTGTAGATATAACATGGAATAAAAAAATGAAGAAGACAAGCAAAGAGAAAAGGACACCAAATTTGGTGGACGTCAAGGAAAAACCCCAAGATGGGGATTTTTTTTTGATAAATTCCCCTTATTATTATATCAAATGTTCAATAGAGAGAGAGTACAAAAATTAAAATTTTAATTTCCAAATTAAAGTCAAAATAGTCATGTAAAATATGCACTCAACTGTAGTCAAATTTAGCCCTGACTAGAAATTCAATGCTGGTCAGAGTAGCAGCATAATGTCCTTAAAGCATCTCGGTCATACCCAGTCAAACGCAAGTTGAATATGATCTATAATTAAACCTAATATAGCTCCAAATTCAACAGTTAAATTTGTTCAAACATTGTCATAAATTCTGCAGTCAAACTACAATTTATTCACACAGTAAAAGTGCTCAAAACACCTCGATTTATATTCCAAAGAGTGTAGCCTGCCCAAATAGAAAACTTCCCAAAAGATCGAACTAAAAAAAGACCAAACTCAAAATCTGCTTGGAAATTCAAATTCAACATCTGTCAAAGTTGGTCAAACTATAGGAAAGACTAAATTTTGTGGCTGGATAATTCTATCTAAAATTCATCCTCATTACCACATGTGGGAGAGAAAGAATATTCCCAATAGTTCTACGAAGCAATGAGAGAAGGAGAGATAAGAATGTGTGACTGATGACGATGCTAAATGAGGTGAGAGGTCACTTATATTTATATAATCCATTGAGGTTCAAGTGACATATTCTCTTGGGCTTCATGATCCCAGATGATGATGTGGCCAACCTTGATAATTTATAGATTAGTGGGGATAAATTCAAATAAACATTTCTTCTTGTCCAAATTTGATGATATTTAGATATGTTTCGGTCCTATTGAAAAGAGGGATTCACCGCAATCATCATATCCATGAAATGAGTTGTCTAAGGTGGAATTTGGCCCTAGTTTCAAATTTTAACACTTCCTCTCAACAAGGGATAATTCCACCTACCAATCCATATATAACCATCGATCATCCACCTGCCAACATATTTTCATGTACCATTATTGTATCACATCTCTTCTCTGTTGGACACTGATACACATAATGAAAAATAATCAATCAAGAGTGAGTCATAAGACCTTGCCACTCTCCACTAACAAAAGTCATTCGAGAGGTAGAAACTCAATCAGAATTGATCCTAGATCAAGTTGTTGAACACCATGCATCCTAGACATAGGAAGTATGAAAACACACGATGCAACCATATGTAGTTCTACGGTCCCCATCCAATTTTCCCAACTCATTAGATAAATGAGAGGTACTTCCCATGAGTCCCAGACTACATCTGTATGATGTATACTAGGGAATCAATAGGAGAATGTGAACCATAAATGCTTCTCATATGCCATAGGATAATGTGAACCACTCATCCTATGCATATATTAACTGCAAGGGAAGGTGAACCACTCACCCGAAATAGATGTGTCATTAATCATAGGGGAAGGTGAAGCACTTTCCATACACACATGTCAACCATCATGGGGTATCATAGGGAAAGGTGAACCACTCATCCTATACATGGTGCATCGATAGGTGAAGGTGAACCATTATCCCTATGGTGCCTCATAGCTCCAAGAAGTACCCCAAGCCTCCTGAAGATACCATAGCTCGATGTCAAAAGGGTTTTCTAATTCAAGAAAATCAACATTTCTACATAGCTTCATAAATTTGAATTCCATCAGAGTAGACATAAAATTGCAATCCACCATCCCATATATCTCAAGCATCTTCAAGATGTATTTTCCTTGACAAAGGAAAATCTAAATTGGATTTTTCTAGAGCTCTAGGCCTATGAAGTAGACATCAAAAATAGGTCCTTTATCTCAAACGTGGAAGCAAACTCCCTCCTACATTGATAAATGAGAGGGTCTGCACCTGTCAGAAAGAAATGATGTACATAAAGGACCGAAATGAGAGGCATGCACTTTTCATTATTGAAGTATATTCTAGGATAAACATCAATCCTTTTAAATCCCATCTTCATAAGATAACTATCAATCCTCTCATACCAAGCCCCAGGGGCTTGCTTCAACCCATAAAGGGCTTCCATCTAACTACATTCATGTGTCCTTAGATCTTGTACTTTGAACCCCTGAGCTTGTTCCAAGTATACTTCCTCCTTAAGAGATCCATGCAATACAATAGTCTTAATGTCCATTTGATGTAGGACCCCTCCTTGATAGGAAGTAAGATAAATAATAGATTAGATACTGGTATATTGGGTAATTGATGAAAATATCTCATCACAGTCCACTCCTTTTTGAGAGAAGCCTTGAGCAATGAACCTTGACATAAAATTTTCAGAACTCCCATCAAATCCATGTTTAAGTATAGCCATTCTGAGGTGACTATGGAATTGTCCTTGGGTCTAGGAACAACTTCCAAGAAATCATTCTTCATGATATATTCTTATTCCTCATTCATCACATGCTTCCATACTTGGTGCTTTATGGCTTCTTCGAACGTGCATGGTTTATCTTGAAAAATAGTACTCATAGAAACTAAGTACCCTTGATACAAGTTGAACTTCTTACTTTTACAAAATGTCCCTCTTAGAGAAGTATGTTTTTCAACATCTTCAAGAGTATATTTGAGCCACAAAGATATTTTCTTTAAGGTAGAGGGATTAGCAGGAGGTGGATCAATGGGATCCATCCAACCTTCAACATCGGTCATCGACTCATCTATTTGAGGCTCATCCTATTTTTCTACAACATCATCATTTTCCTTCCTTGGGATAGGGATATTTCTAGCTTTCCCAAGAGAAGTATCTCCGTTGAAGGTGGCATCATGGCTTACATCCACATCTCTTTGACTATGCACATAGATTATATATTCCTTTAAATTTTCACTATAGCCCACAAATATACCTTTCTTCCCAAATGCTTCCAACTTGTTTATTTTCTCTTTAGGAACGTTAAAATATGCAAGACAACCAAATATCCTAAAATTAGAAACATCAGGTTTCTTACTAGTGAAAATCTCTTTTGGTGTCTTGAAATACAATTCTTATTTGGGCTCCTATCTTGAACATACATGCCACTGTTGGAAACTTCTCCCCATAAGAACATTGGTAGATATTGATCATGTATCATGGCATGGGTGGCTTCCATGATTGTTGAATTACTTGTTGGGAAAAATACTAAGAGGGGGGGTGAATCAGTATTTAGAGCTTATATCTATAAGTTTAACTTTTTCTTTTGCATAATTCCATATGCAGCTTTTATGAACCGAACTCGCATATACACGCAGATATGCTGAAAGAAACTAGCGTATACTGATATATATTTCTAGTTTTAGAAAAATTCTCAGAAAAAGTCTTTAAATCAAATTTAACAGTTATGCATCAGGTTAGATAATTAGTAAATAGGTGTAGTAGCAATAGTATAAACCATCACACAAGTGGAACACACATGAACACCAATATTTAAGGTGGAAACCCAATTCGAGAGAAAACCATGGCTGCTGTCATCTATGTCTACAATATTTATTATATGGCAAACTGTTTACAGCATTGTACTGATGTAGACTCATATCAGTACGCAGGCTTCTACCTGCAGAAGGATGCAACCTTTACTCGTTTTCCAGCTGCTACTGTAAGGGAGCTCCAACCCCCTTTCTTTTCGTTTACTAGCCACTCCTGGAAGGGAGCTTCAACCCCCTGAACATAACACCATCTTCTACTGGTAGGAAGCTTCTACTTCCATATTAAAGGATTCAACCCTCAGAACCACTGCAGACCATGTTTCATCAATTTTCATATTGGATCAAACAACATCAACATAACCCTTTATCAACAATCATAAACTTTGCCCAATACTTCAATTAGAAAAGTGAAAAAACTGTAACCAGAACTTCGGAAATAACCAGACTTCAGAATAGATATGCAGATACAAACTCAACCCTGAACAATCATTAATTAAAATAGCATATGCTACTTTTCTTCACTGAAGCCGCGTACATACGTGCTTTCCTGCACACCAACCTGTGTATAATTCTGTGTATATATTCTTCAGAAAACCATAACTGCCATACACATTTTTCATGAAGTGAACCCATGTATATACACACTTTTACTGAGACCAACTAGCGTATAGATTTATAAAAGTAAATTTTGCAGAACATACCAGATCTATAAAACTTACCCAAATTTCTTCCTTTTCTTCAGCAGACTTGCGCTAGTTCTTTATCATTTCTTCAGTAGATCATACTAGAGCTTCATCATCTTCAGATCTAGAAATCTTGAACCATCATTATATCCATGGGTGCATCATAGAGTTCATCCATGCAGATATTCCTTAGAGAAATTTTTTCATTAACAACCCTTACTCATGCACACCTTGCACTATGATCTTCTTCTCGTTATATAGTTTAAGCCTTTATCAATACCATGAGCCAAAACCACACAACTTCCGATGCTATTCTTGGACGAAATCAAACATACAGTACAACACTCAATACTATGGGCTAATACCATGGCATTGCCCCTTGTTATCATAATTTTAGAGTGAAAAAGGCATACGCGACTTGGAGCATTCATTTCTGCATGTATACGCAGCTTCTCTTCATAAAAACTACGTATATTCTAACCCTGAATGTATACACGGGTTTCCTTCAAAAAATTAGTGTATCCATTGCTTCCATACATAGATTTCCTTCACAAAAGTGGCGTATACATTGTGACATATTATATTTATCATTTCTCTGGGACTTGTTGGAATTATTTTCTCTATCACATCGAAAATGATCTATAGATATATCATTCTTACATCTTTAACAAATATGTTTCTATCAAAAGAAAACTCATCAAGTAGGTTTCCATTAAGGACAACTTCATCAAGTAGGTTTCCATCAAGGACAACTCATTACATCATATTGCCAACAATCTCCCCCTTTGGACTTGATGGCAAACATGATGGTGTTTGAACACCATAACAGATAAATATAACCATTATTAAAACACCAAGATACTCTCCCCCTTTGACATCAAGGGCAAAGGGCATACCAAAACAAGGTTTCTCTTCCCTTGTAGAAAGATGAGCTTTGTAGATCTGATGTGCACTGAATTTACCATGCTCCCCCTGAGCTCATGCTGAATCTTCAGACATATTTTTCAGTGAAGTACATGACTCTATAATTCAACCAAGTATGAACTTTCCTATCACCAAGGACTCATACTTACATCAATGAACCAACCAAGTGGAATTACATATTTGATTGAACTACCCAACCAAGTGGGTTTACAAATTTGAATAAGTCCTTACATGACTGGAAGTAACACTTTACATCATAGATCTCAACATGAACTTTTTATCAAATGACTTTTTATAAACAAGACCAATGAATCTCAATCATGAGATCAGACCACAACAAACACTTAGAATGCCAACAATGCACCCTTTCCCATAGGAAAAGTGCTCCCCCTTAGCTTGTGCACCTTGAACACTTTCAACATCAAATCATCAATGCATCTTCATCAAAAAATATTAGAGAATGAAACATAAATGTGAGAACTGGAACATCACCAGAGATACCCAACAACACCACAACTGTTCTGAAAAACCTGACCCAGAAAATTATGCCAACAAAAACCCATACGCAGTTTTATGTAAATAAATTCGCGTATATATGCGACTGTCCTTTATGAATTCCACGTATCTAATTTAATCTTCTGAATTTAAGCAGATCTGATCTTCTGAGCAATAGATACAACTTCTAGTTTTTGTCTAATATATTCGAATGCTTTCTTGGGAAGAGTTTTAGTAAATATATCAAAAACTTATTCTTTAGAGGGAACATACTCCAATTTCACCTTTTGTTCAAGCACTTGTTCACGTAAGAAGTGATACTTGATAGGAATGTGCTTGGTCTTGGAATGCATAACAGGATTCTTTGAGATACTGGTGGCACTTGTATTATCACACATAATGGATATGGGAGGTGAACATTTAATTTGAATGTCTTGAAAAGTCTACATCATCCAAAGAAGTTGTGTGCAACATGATGCGGTAGCCACATATTCTGCTTCTGCTGTAGATAAGGCAATAGAGCTTTTCTTCTTGCTAAACGAGGATACTAATCGGGGCCCCATATAGAATGCACCACCACTAGTTCTCTTCCGATCATCAACATTTCCAGCCCAATCTGCATCTGTGTAAGCATGAAGAGTGAGATCAGCATTCTTTGGATACCATAGTCCAAAGTATTGAGTTCCTTGTAGATATTTGAATATTAGTTTTATAGCCTGAAGGTGAGACTCTTTTGGATTAGCTTGAAATCGTCCAACAATCCCAACTGCATGCATAATGTCTAGTCTTGTCCCAGTGATATAAAGTAGACTTCCAATCATGGATCTGTATTCTGGTTGATTCACTGTGGAAGAATCATCATGAGAACTGAGCTTACACCCAGTTATCATTGGTGTACTTACAGGTTTACAATCTTCCATCCCATACTTCTTTAGAATTTGCTTAAGATATTTTTCTTGTGATAAGAATATGCCATATGTTGCTTGTTGCACTTGTAAGCCAAGAAAGAATTTTAGTTCCCCAAGTAAAGACATTTCAAATTCTTTCTACATAACATAAGAAAATTTCTAACTCATGGACTCTTCATTACTTCCAAAAATGATTTCATCAACATATACAACCACAATCAATAGTTTATCATTTTTAGTTTTTGTGTATAAGTTGCTATCAACAGATCCTTTTGAAAATCCTTATTGATGAAGATATTTGTCAAGACGATAATACCATGCCCCTGGAGTTTGTTTGAGACCATATAAAGCATTTTTAAGTTTACAAACAAGTTTTTCATCGTTGCCCAAAATGAATCCTTCTGGTTGTTCTATTTAAACTTCTTCTTCTAGATCACCATTGAGGAAAGCAGATTTAACATCCATTTGATAAACTTTCATTAGCTGAAAGCTTGAAAAAGCAAGAAACATTCTGATAGCTTCAAGTCTAGCTACAGGAGAAAATGTTTCTTCAAAGTCTATACCTTCTTGTTGAGCATACCCTTTACAAACAAGTCTCACCTTGTTTCTAATAACATCTCCATTTTCATTTGACTTGTTCTTGAATATCCATTTTGTTCGAATAACATTTTTATCATGAGGTCTTGGAACTAGTTCCCAAGTATGCTTCTTTTCAATTTGATCAAGTTCCCCATTCATGGCTTGAATCCAACATTCATATTTCTAGCTTGATTGGCATTCTATGGTTCAATGGTGGATAAAAATGCTAGATAGCTAGTAGACCCTACAAGAGTTCTTCTTGTTTGGTCACCTGATCCCTTTTATCCCAAAATTTGGGATTCTGGATGATTCTTTTGAACATACCTGGATGGAGCCTTTTTAGATAGATCTTCTTCTGCTGCTTCATTGGATTCACCTTCTATATTATCTCTATTAGATGTAGGGAGATATACATCATCATCATCTTCATTTGTTGTTTGTATTTCCCCTTTTGGAGCTAAGAGATATTCATCAATTACAACATCAATGCATTCAACAATCTTCCAAAGTCTTTTATTGTAGCATTTTTATGCTTTACTTCTAGAAGAATAACCAAGAAATATTCCTTCATCTGCTCTAGGTTCAAACTTGCCAAGTTTTTCATCATTGTTCTTGATAAAAAATTTGCTTCCAAAAACTTTAAAATGCTTTACAGTGGGAAGATTACCATACTAAAGCTCATATGGAGTTTTATCACTATTTACACGAACAAGTGCTTTGTTAAGAATATTTACCACAGTATGTGCTGCTTCTCCCCAAAATGTGTCAAGTGTTCCTAAATCATCAAGCATAGCCTGAGCCATGTATTGAACTGTTCTATTCATTATTTCTGCTACGCCATTTTGTTGTGGGTTACCAGCTACAAAAAACTGTCTTTTTATGCCATTTTGTTCACAAAAGTCAAAGAATTCATATGATATATATTCACCTCCTCGATCAAATCTAAGACACTTGATTTGTAGATCTAATTCATTTTCAACCAGTGCTTTGAAGATCTGAAATTTTTCGAATGCTTCGTCTTTGTGTTTTAGCAACCCAATCCAACACATTATAGAGAAATCATCAATAAACAGAATATAGTATTGTTCTCCATGGGGTGAATTTTTCCTCATAGGTCCACAGATATCATTATGAATGAGTTCAAGAGGTTTACTTGTTGGTCCTTCTTTGGCATTAAATTGCATTCTGGTTTTCTTACCAAATTGGCAAGATTTGCATATGGCACTCTCAGGCAGAGTAATATTGGGAAGATCATAAATAGCTTTGAGTCTGCTAGATTTTTTGATTTGAGAGAAGCTCAAATGCCCCAATATTCTATGCCATAACCAATTTTTTGAATATTTACCCAAGTAACATTGTTCTTTGCAGCTTTTCAATACATACAAATTTCTTGGTGTTCTATTTCCTTTTATGATTGGTTTTCCTGTATCAAGATCGTGTACCACACATTCTTTTGAGCCAAAGACAACTTTAGTTCCTTAATCACACATTTGACTTACACTTAACAGGTCATGCTCTAATCCATCCACATACATAACATTGCTATCTTTCACCTTTTCCTTTAGAAAAACAGAACCTTTTCCCTTAATGACAACAAGAGTATCATTTCCAAAAGTAGCATTCTTTTCTCTTTCTAGAGCATTGTATGCAAGAATTTTATTTCTGTCACCTGTCATGTGTTTTGAGCATCCACTATCAATATATCATTGATTTTATTCTCCTTCTGAAAATAAAGCTATGCCACAGTTCTCAACATGTAATTACTTCTTTCTCCATATTTTGGAAGTTGAAGGCATATGTTCTTTTGGCTGAAGTTTGCTTCTACATTCAGATTCTTCATGACCAAAGTTATTGCAATAAGCACATTCAATTTCATTTTGAAGAGGAGAAAAGGTGTTATATGTATTCTTATTTATTCCAGTATCAATTCTTTTCTTTCTTGCTTCTCTAGTCATGATGTTTTCTTATGCAACACATTGAACAACTTTATGAACAAAATTATGACATGAGAAACATTGTCCACTGAAGAAGAAATTTCTACGATCATGGAACCTTCTATTTGTGTTTACCTGTTGGTTGGTATTTCTCTAAAAGATATTCCTGTTAGTGTTCTTTGTATTGATGTGGTCATGCTTTACCTGTAAATTTTCTTTGTTTTCTTGCTGAGTAGAAGAATGTTGTAGGCTGGCTGTAGCTACTTTTAGATAGTTTGGTGCTGAAGACTAAGAAGATTCTCCGATATATCCAAGAGCTGTATTTATAAGAGGAGAACGTTGTACCTTGATAATTTCATCTAAGGTTTCAGATCCTTTAGAAAATATAATATTCAAAGTCTTTACTTTCTCAATTTCTTTTCTTAGACTTACTATTTCACATTCTAATTTCTCATTGTGTTTCTCCTTTTCTTCAAGCTCATTTTTTAGAGTTTCTATGGATATTTTGTTTTCTTCCAAACATATTTTACGCTAATTTATTTCTTCAAGAAAATCATTGTCTTTTATAGCATCCATAAAAGTATCCTTTTCTTCTCTAGACTCCTTTCAAATGCCATGAGAAGTCTAAGATCTTGATCAGATTCTTCCTCACTATCTGATAACCCATCACTACCTTCATGAGTATAATAATTTTTTCTAGTGCTAAACCGATTCTTATTTCTTCTTGCTACTTCCTTTCCTTTTTCATGTGTTTCTTTGTGAGGACACTTAGCATCATAATTACCAACTCTTCCACAAGAAAATTTTTTGGAAGAAAGCTTACCTCTGAACCTTCCAGTGCTAAGCTAGAGCTTCTTTACAAAATTTACCTCATCTTCTTCTGAAACATATCCTGATCCTTTTGTTTCTTGTACTTATTTTCCTTTTGTAGAAGCTCTAAATATGACTTATTTGACTTCAAATGATCCTCCTTTTCTCATTTCACATGCAGTTAGAATGCCATGAAGTTGAAAAATAGTAAGAATTTGAAGATCCTGCTTCTCTTCAATAGCAGACACTTTTGACTCAAATTTTGAAGTTAGAGATCTTAAAACTTTTTCAACCAGAGTAATGTCAGTTATGGTTTCACCCAAATTTCTCATACGATTTACAATATCATCTAGGCATAAAAAGAAACTGGCAGTGCTATCCTCATTATACATCCTTAGATTTTCATATTGAATTCTTAGAGTTTGGAGTTTAGCACTTCTTACCTTTGTATCATCTTCATAGCTTAGAATGATTTTGTCCCATATTTCCTTTGTTGTATTCAACTGCATGACCTTGACAAATTCTGATTCTGTTAGAGTCCCTAATAGTGCATTGACCACTTTTACATTTGTTTCATAGTTCTTTCTTGTCATTGCATCAGTTGGAACTGAGGTTGGATATTGATAACCTCCTTCAACAATAGCCCATATATCTACTTCAAGAGACTGAAGATAGGATCTTGTCCGTGTTTCCCAGAAGATTAAATTATTTTCGTTGAAGAGTGGAGGCCTGATATATGCTGTCCCATCTTGATTGCTTGTCTTGGCTTATCTTCCTTCTAGCGGCTAAGATTATTTAGAAGGACCTCCTCTAATACCAATTGTTGGGAAAAATACTGAGAGGGGGGGTGAATCAATATTTAGAGCTTATATCTATAAATTGAACTTTTAATTTTACAGAATTCCATACGCGGCTTTTATGAAGAAAAATTGTGTATACACGTGGATATGCTGAAAGAAACTAACGTATACTGATATAAATTTCTAGTTTTAGAAAACTTCTCAGAAACAATCTTTAAATCAAATTTACCAGTTATGCATCAGGTTAGATAATTAGTAAATATGTGCAGTAACAGCAATATAAACCATCAGACAAGTGGAACACACAGGAACACCAATATTTAAGGTGGAAACCCAATTCGGGAGAAAACCACCGCTACTGTCGTCTCTGTCTTCAATATTTATTATATGGAAAAATGTTTAAAACATTGTACTAATGCAGAATCATATTAGTATGCAGGCTTCTACCTGCAAAAGGCTGCAGCCTTTACTCATTTTCCAGCTGCTGCTGGAAGGGATCTCTAACCCCCTTTCTTCTCGTTTACAACCACTCCTGGAAGGGAGCTTCAACCCCCTGAACATTACACCAGGTTCTACTGGCAGGAAGCTTCTGCTTCCATATTGAAGGCTTCAACCTTGAGAACCAATGCATACCACGTTTCATCAATTTTCATACTGGATCAAACAGCATCAACAAAACCCTTTATCAACAATCATAAAATTTTTCTAATACTTAAACTAGAATAGTGTAAACACTATAACCAGAACTTCAGAAATAATCCAGACTTCAGAATATATATGCAAATACAAAATCAACCCTAAAAAGTCATTAATTAAAATAGCATACGCTACTTTGCTTCACTGAATCCACGTACATACACGCTTTCCTGCACACCAACCCACGTATACTTCTGTGTATATATTCTTCAGAAAACCCTAACTGCCATATGCGCTTTTCATGAAGTGAACCCACGTATATACGCTTTTTTACTGAGACCAACTAGCGTATATATCTGTAAAATTAAATTTTGCAGAACATACCAAATCTATAAAACTTACACAGATTTCTTCCTTTTCTTCAGCAGACTTGCTCCAATTCTTTATCATTTCTTTATTAGATCATACTAAAGCTTCATCATCTTCAGATCTAGAGATCCTAAACCATCATTATATCCATGGGTGCATCATAGATTCAGATCTATCAATTAAAAAACAGAGTTCATCCATGCAGATATTCCTTAGAGAAAATTTTTCATTAACAACCCTTACTCATGCACACCTTTCACTATGATCTTCTTCTCCTTATATAGTTTAAGCCTTTATTAATACCATGAGCCAAAACCACACAAATTATGATGGTATTGTTGGAGAAAATGTTCGGTGTGGAGCCTAATTATCTTGTTTACTTTGTATCACAGCATTAGACCCCTATACCTTCAAAGGGGCGGCAACGCTGCCTATAATTAATCATTGCCTCCCCCCCACCCCTGGCGGGGGTTTTCGGGGGCAGCGCCCCCGAAGCTAAAAACAGATGTAAAATTGCCTTGTAAAAGTATAGTAATTTCTAGTCAATCTGGGCCGTTCATTAGGCAAATGATCTGACGGTAGAAGTTATGTTTAGATTAGGTTTTTTTTCCCTAGAAGGCAACCCCCTTGTATATATGAGGGTATTGTATTGCGGTTGTGTATTATGTGTGTATTCTCGGAGTGAGAAATAGAAAGGAAGACTGTGAGAGAGAACAGAGGATATTACAGTGGATTTGCTATAGGTTTTGTCTCTTCATTTTTGCTGGATAATAGAAAGGAAGGACTGGCTGTTCTGGGTGGACGTAGCCCAAACTGGGTGAACCACGTATATCTGTGTCTCTTTGGTTTTATGTGTTTTTTGTTCTTTTATTTTTCCGCATATTTTATGTCTTGCATTGCTCCATAATATATAATTTTCTAAAAACTGGTATCAGAGCCGAAGGTATATTTGGCTGATAAACTCACAGGAAAGAAGGGTTCCTGGTTCGAGTGGGAGCAATGGTGGACGATGGTAAGTTTAGGGTTGAGAAATTTAACGGAAAAAACTTTCCGCTGTGGAAGATGCAGATGGAAGATTATCTGTATCAGAAAGATCTGTACCTACCATTGAGCAGAAAAACAAAGAAGACGGCGGCCATGACAGACACAGAATGGAACATTCTTGATAGAAAGGCACTCGGAACAGTACGTTTGTGCCTTGCAGCATCATTTGCCTTCAATATTTTGAAGGAAACAAAAACAGAGGGTTTGATTCAGACGTTGTCGAAACTATATGAAAAAACCTCAGCCTCAAACAAGGTATTTCTTATGAAACGACTATTTAATATGAAGATGTCGGAAGGTGGATCTGTTGCAGACCATTTAAATGAATTTAATACAGTTACCAGTCAGTTAAGTTCTGTAGGGGTAAACTTTGATGATGAAGTTACAGCTCTATTATTCTTGTGCTCATTTCCAGAGAGTTGGAATGGTTTAGTAATCGCAATTAGTAACACTGTCTCTGGATCTAGTACTTTAAAGTTTGATGATGTTGTTGGTGCTATCCTTAGCTAGGAAATGCGACAAAAAAGCTCTGGTGAGACATCAGGTCATGCTTTGAGTGTAGAGTCTAGGGGAAGAAGAATGGAAAGAGGAAAGAGCTCGAGATATCGCAGTAAATCAAGGAAAGGTAGATCCAAGTCTAGATCGGGGATAGTGTGCTAGAATTGTGGAAAGAAAGGACACCTAAAGAAAGACTGTAGATCTCAGAAGGGAAAATAAGGAGACACACAGCAAGAAAACAATCATGAAGCAAATGTGACAGGTGATGTGTTACAAGATTCTTTGATTCTTTCTTTCGAAAATGTTACTGATTCTTGGGTTGTAGATTCAGGGGCTTCATTCCATGCCACACCTGATAAGAAATATTTTCATGACTATGTTCGAGGAGATTTTGGACAAGTTCGCTTGGGTGATGATAAACCCTGTAAAATTGTTGGAATGGGTAAAGTTATTGTAAAACAACAGAATGGAAACCAATGGCTACTAAAGGAGGTAAGGCATGTTCCAGATCTGAAGAAAAATCTGATTTCAACAAAGCAGTGTTGAAGGTTGTGTGACAACTTTCACAGATAAACTTGGAAAGTCAAAGGAGCACAGGTAATAGAAATAGGTGAAAAGGTTGGTACATTGTATTTATGCAATGGTATTTCTAACTCTGTTAATGCTTTAACTTCCAAAGGAGCAGATGCAGCATTATGGCATCATAGGCTCAGACACATGAGTGATAAGGGGATGAAAATTCTTCACTCAAGAAATTTGCTACCAGGTTTGAAGAATGTTGATTTTGATTTATGTGAGAATTGCATTTATGGAAAACAGAAGAGAGTTAGATTTCTCAGAGTTGGGAAATAAAAGAAGAGCGAAAAATTTGAGCTTGTGCATACAGATGTATGGGGACCTGCTTAGGTATCATCTCTCGGTGTCTCTCATTATTATGTTACTTTTATTGATGATGCAACTAGAAAAACATGGATTTGTTGTATTCAGAATAAATCTGATGTATTTGATACTTTCAAGGAATGGAAAGCTTTGGTTGAGATTGATATAGGAAAGAAGTTGAAACGTCTCAGATCAGAAAATGGAGGTGAATATTGCAGCAAAGAGTTTGATAGGTACTGTTCAGAGCATGGAATTCGTAGAGAGAAGACAGTTCCAAGAACACCACAAGAAAATGGTGTCAGAAAGGATGAAAAGAACAATCATGGAGCGTGCAAGGTGCATGAGATTGCATGCAGGATTGCCTTTACAATTTTGGGCAGATGCTGTAGATACTGCTGTTTATCTAATAAACAGAGGGCCTTCAAGTTCCTTGGATGGTGGTATTCGAGAGGAAGCATGGACAGGTAAAAAGGTAAACTACTCTTTTTTAAAGCCTTTTGGTTGTGAGGCCTTTGTCCATATTAATAAAGAAAACAGAACAAAGCTTGAGGCAAAATCAAAGAAATGTACCTTTATTTGATATGGTGCTAATGATTTTGGTTATCTCTTATATGATTATGAAAATCACAAAATCATTAGGAGCAGAGATGTAATATTCAATGAAAAGGTCTTGTATAAGAATCAGCTGCAGGAAAAGAAACAGGAAAAAGAAAGCAAGGAATACATGGTTCTTGATGAGATAACTGAAAAAGTAAAGGTGCCTAAAAATAATAATAATCAACAACCACAGCAGCAGCAACCACCACAATAGCAACAGGCACCTCAAACACCTGAAAGTGGTGTTAAGATCTACCAAGATAAGTAGACCCCCTGAACGATACTCTCCTTCATTATATTATTTATTGTTGACTGATTCTGGTGAACCTGAATGTTATGAAGAAGCAATGCAGGTTGAAAGCAGGAAGAAGTGGGAGCTAGCCATGGAATAAGAGATGGACTCCTTAATGCATAACCAGACTTGGGACTTAGTCAGGTTTCCTACAGGTAAAACTGCATTGCAGAATAAATGGGTTTACAGGCTGAAGGAAGAAGATGGAGGAAAACAGAGGTACAAAGCTAGACTTGTGGTGAAGGGGTTTGCACAAAAGAAAGGTATTGATTTTGATGAAATATTTTCTCCTGTTGTTAAGATGAATTCAATCAGAACTATCTTAAGTCTTGTAGCAGCGGAAGATTTACATCTTGAACAGTTAGATGTAAAGAAAACATTTCTCCATGGAGATTTGGAGGAAGAGATATACATGCAGCAACCAGAAGGATATGAGGTAAAAGGGAAAGAAAAATTGGTGTGCAGGTTAAAGAAGAGCTTGTATGGCTTAAAACAGGCTCCAAGGCAATGGTATCTAAAATTTGACAAGTTTATGTCTAAACAAGGTTATACTAGATGTCACTCTGATCATTGTGTTTATCTAAAAAGGAAAAATGATGGCAGCTATATTATATTGTTATTGTATGTAGATGACATGCTTGTTGTAGGGTCTAACATGCAGGAAATAAATGTGCTCAAAATAAAATTGGAAAATTCATTTGCAATGAAGGATTTGGGAGCTGCAAAACAAATCCTTGGTATGAGGATAACTAGAGACAGGAAAAATCACAAATTAACACTGTCTCAGAATGAGTACATAGAGAAGGTGTTGAAAATATTTAATATGCAAAATGAAAAACCAGTTAGTACACCTTTTGCTAGCCATTTCAAACTTAGTAAGGAGATGTGCCCAAAGACCCAAGAAGACATGGATTATATGTCTAAAGTTCCATATTCATCAGCAGTTGGAAGCTTAATGTATGCAATGGTCTGCACAAGGCCTGATATTGCACATGCAGTGGGAGTTGTAAGCAGGTACATGAACAATCCAGAAAAAAACATTGGATGGAAGTAAAATTGATTCTCAGATATTTGAGAGGTACCACAAATCAAGCATTATGATTTGGTGGTTCAAACATTGCTCTACAGGGATATGTTGATGCAGATATGGCAGGTGACAGAGATAACAGGAGGAGCACTACAGGATATGTATTTACTGTAGGTGGAACAACTATCAGTTGGGTTTCAAAAATCCAAAGTGTTGTTGCAATTTCAACAACAGAAGCCGAGTATGTTGTTGCTATAGAGGCTAGTAAAGAAATGATTTGGTTACTGTAAAGGTTTATGGATGAATTGGGTAAGAAGCATGATATGGAACACTATACAATGATAAAAAAAGTGTTATTCATCTTGCAAAGAACTCAACATTTCATTCCAAGACTAAACACATACATCTCAAGTACCATTTCATACGGTTAGTATTGGAAGATGGAGAGTTGAAGCTGGAAAAGATACACACTAGCCAGAATCCTGCAGATATGCTAACAAAAGTTGTAACCAAGGAGAAACTGAGAATGTGCTTAGTTTCAATTGGTTTTCAAGGATGACCATGAAGATGAGGAATAGCCAGGTCCAAAGAGGAGTCATTTTCCAGCAAATGAAGCAGCGATGGAGTTGCTACAATCAGTCTCCAAGTGGGATATTGTTGGGTGTGGAGCCTGATTATCTTGTTTACTTTGTATCACAGCATTGGACCCCTATACCTTCAAAGGGGTGGCAACACCACCCGTAATTAACCGCTGCCACCCGCCCCCCCCCTGGCGGGGGTTTTCAGGGGCAGCGCCCCCAAAGCTAAAAACAGATGTAAAATTGCCTTGTAAAAGTATAGTAATTTCTAGTCAATCTGGGCCGTTCATTAGGCAAATGATCTGACGGTAGAAGTTATGTTTAGATTAGGGTTTTTTGGCCCTAGAAGGAAACCCCCTTGTATATATGAGGGTATTGTTTTGTGGCTTTGTATTATGTGTGTATTCTCGGAGCGAGAAACAGAGAGGGAGACTGTGAGAGAGAACAGAGGATATTACAGCGGATCTGCTGTAGGTTTTGTCTCTTCATTTTTGCTAGATAATAGAAAGGAAGGACTGGTTGTTCGGGGTGGACGTAGCCCAAACTGGGTGAACCACGTATATCTGTGTCTCTCTGGTTTTATGTGTTTTGTGTGCTTGTATTTTTCTGCATATTTTATGTATTGCATTGCTCCATAATATATAATTTTCTAACACAAAATCAAATAGACAATAAAACACTCAATACTATGAGCTAATAACATGGTATTACCCCTTGGTATCATAATTTTAGAGCGCAAAATGCATACACGACTTGGAGCGTTTATTTCCATGTATATATGCAACTTTTCGTAAAAATTGCGTATATGCTAACCCTGAATGGATACACAGGTTGCCTTCACAAAAATAGCATATACATTGCATCCGTATGCGGGTTTCCTTCATAAAAGTGGCGTATACATTGTGACATATTATATTTATCATTTCTCTGGCACTTGCTGAAATTATTTTCTCTGTCACATCTGAACTGATCTGTAGATACATCATTCTTACATATTTAACAAATAGGTTGCTATCAAAAGTCAACTCATCAAGTAGGTTTCCAACAAGGTTAACTTCATCAAGAAGGTTGCCATCAAGGACAACTCATTACATCATATTGCCAACGTTCCTCATTTCCACAACACCATTTTTCTTAGGAGTGTATGGAACGATTTTCTCCCTCCTAATATTAGCCTCTCTACAAAATTAATTGAATTCACTTGATTCTTATTTGGTTCCAGTTTCGGCCCCCAATATATTTTTCTTCTTCCCTGTTTCATTTTTCACCAATGTTTAAATAACAAAGCCATTTGAACACTTTATCCTTCTCCTTCAAGAAATAGATCCATGTTTTGCATGAGAAGTCATCCACAAATATTGCATAGTATATGTAGTATATGTATCCTCCCAATGGTGTTAGATGAATGGACCAATTGAATAATATCAATAGTTTGGCTTTGACTATAAGGGAATCAATCCCTTGTAAGTTTCCTATATGCACAACCCTAACAAAATACTTCATGATTAATTTTGAACTCAGACATACCTGTGGGCATATTCCTTACCCCAAGTAAGGCATTACAATGAAGGTGGAAAAATATCTGGTGTCAAAATTCATATTGAAGATAGGTATCAAAATTCAAGGCTCCAAAAGGGCTTCCTCCAAATTTATAGATACCATTAACCATAAATCTAGTTGTGAGTGCATATTTGGGGCTTCTTTTCTAAAAACGTACATTTCCATCAATGAATGCTACCTTTAATCCTTTATCTTTGATCACAGAAAGATACACTAGGTTCTTCAAATAGGACACATACAAAACTTATTATAAATGAATGTTTTGAACTTGATTCATGTGAAGAGTGACAATACCTATCCCTTACACATGGTAGGTGGCATTACTCCAAGTATGATCTCCAAATTATTCTTCTTTTCAACCAAATTTTAGAGGGCCTCCTTGTACCCAGTGAAGTGCCTTGAGGCTCCGGTATCAATCAACCAATGATCTAAAGTATCTGAAGGAGAGGAAATATATAGAGCTTAGATAAGATCAAAATATTTTTTTTCTACAACATTAATTTCCTCATACATGAAATTTCTCATCCTTTTTGGAGGTCTACCATTTCCATATCGAGAAGTGAGAGCATTCCTCTTTCCTTTATTTTTGAACATGTTCCTTTTATTTACATTTCCTTTGAAATTGTCGTTGTTTTTTTCTTCATCACTTGGATTATTCTTCTTGTGAGGACACTCTCTAACATAGTGGTCGACCGTGTTACAATTGCAACACCTTCCTTTTATTCCTTATTTGAATACTTGGTTGAATCCTTGATCATGTGTCCTTGGAACAACATTATTTTTCCTCTTAGAATGAGCAGGGAAAGTAGTAGGTTCATTTAGATTTGAAGTCTTGTATCTCACTATCATCCTTGTCTCTTATTGAGTGCATCTATCAAATAATTCATCGAAACTAGGTCTCCAATCATTGTTGAGAATAGTGGTGTTAAACACATCCCATGCTCTTCAAAGACCTCCAAATGAAATGAGAGTGAGCTCCCTATTAGAAATAAATTCTCCAATAGATAGTAGGTCATTCTTGATTTATGTTATTCTCACAAAATAGGTATGGATAGACTTCCCTTTATCCATCTTGATGTCCTTCAACTTGTTTTAGAGGAAGATGATTTGATTTGTATTATCTAATTTGAACATCCCAACAAACTTATTATACATCTCCTTAGATGTTCCAAAATTAAAAATATAGGCAAACCAATTCTTTTGAATGGTCTCTATGATAATTATATTATCTTTGACCTCACCTTTATTATACTTCATCTTTACAACAACATGTGCATTTAATGGAGGGTCCACCACTCTTCCTTGCACATAATCCATGGAATCATGCTCTTCCAAAGTCAATTCCAAATTCATCTTCCATGAATGATTGTTAGATTTTTCCTTGTGATTATCCTAATATTTGAAGTAATATCTAGTATCCATTCATGCTAGTGTTGGCATTTCTGCACTGATAATTAAAGTTCCTATCAAAATTCCCAACCCGCAGACACAACTAGCGCACCGGATATTAAGACAAGTGCCTTCGCAATTGACCGAGTTGACTACGGGGACAACAAAGATGAATGGAAAAGATTAAGTGCAGGGGCACCAGCCAAAATTTTCATTCGTACCTCGAGAGCCCCCGCAGTGACACAAGACGCTGAGTTGGTCACAGTTGTCTTCCACGTCGGCTCGAATCAATGGCTCGCTGGCACGTCTTGTCAGCATTTAGTTTAAAGAATTTTTCAACCATGGATAAACAGTCATCCTTATCAGGTTCATCTATCCATATCCCTCTTATGGATACTAAGAGGGATATTCAATATACCATGTGTTCTATTGTTGGTATTTCTGGTATCCTATTATATTGAATTGATTGTCCTTGATGGCAACTCTCTGACAAAGGATGCAGACTGTATAAAGAACTCAGAAAACCATCAGCAGTTCTATACAAGCAGAATATACGACTGAATGTGAATTGAATGAAGCTCTGTATTTTATGGGAAATTCGGTGTAAATAAGGACGAGTTAAATCATGTGTGAAACTTTTCTTGAATAAGTTCAGTGTATGTATGCATCCTGATGGAGGATAAAGGAAATCTTGTGTATGATTGAGTTCCGGTGATACTCTGATGGGTGGAGAATACTAAGAGTATTTGGGTATTGATTGGTTCAATTCTCGTATGGAATGCCCTGAAACTCTGTGTGAAGTCCTGTTGGGAGAGTGAGCCACGGAGGTGCTCTGTGTGTGCAGGGCACATACGCTCTATCAGTCAAAGTAATAGTGTGTTCCGCATGTGTTAGAAAATACAAAGAAAGGTGTCCCTGTTGAATGCAAAAGAACCGAGTCGAATAGTCCATAAGGATTTCATCGGAGCTGTATAACAGTATTATGGTTATATGAACTGATAACGCGGAGAAAGAACAATTAAAACAAATTGATGCCTTCATGGAGAAACGTAGCAATGACGGAATAAAGACGGACGAAACCTTGAGCGAAGGAGAGGAACCACGAGCAGAATAAACAAAGAAGGGGGTTTCTGGTTTTCATCGCACCGCTCTTGATAGGCAAGTGGTATTCAAGAGGTTGGGAGCGATTCCATAGAACGAGTGACACGCGTCCCTGAGCGTATTTACAAAACTGCCATCACTGCGTGCCATCGCACGTTAACGTTCGACCAAGGATGTCGCGCGATATTGTTGAGCACCGTCGATCTGGAGGGAAGCCATCGAACGGTGGTCATATGAGGAATATGTGTGAAGGTTAACCAAATTACGGTGGCCATCGCATTTTATTGTTCGCACGTCTTTTCCGAGCGATATCCGTTCGATCAAATGAGGTGGCGCGACGCGATAACAACCGTAAAATGGAGACGACCGTTAACGTTGGGGCCCATACACATGTATTGAGGTTTGTGTGTTTAACCCAAAGTATTATGTCATGTATTAAGGGTGTGGGACCCAATTTCCCTTCACATTTTTGGTTCAATATACGTTGTTGTGTTATGCCGATATCTTCACCCCCAAGTCAAAGATTAAATATTATTGAAGGGCCCGAAAGGTTATATGGATATATATTACTGCTGGGTTTTTATATAAGTTAGCGGCACGTTAATGTTTGTAACAAATAAAGGGGGAATTGTATTAATATCTCAATCTCAGATTGAAATATTAAAAAAGCATTAGATTAATTAATTTCCAGATCAAGAAAATAAAACAATGAAAAAAAAAAAAAGTTGTTTGGGGCTTGGGTAGACCCCGCTGGATTACCTATTTTGATCCCGTCTAGGAATACCATTAGCGGTTGAGTGGTTTTGACTCATGGTATTGATAAAGGCTAAACTATATAAGGAGAAGAGGATCGCAATACAGGGTGTGCACGTGGAAGGATTGTTAATAAATAAATCTCTTTAAGAGATATATGCATATATTATGCACCTATGAATATGATCTAGAAATGATGAATCTCTACGATGATCGAAAAAATAAATTATGAAGACATGACGGAAGTTTGATGAAGAAATTGAAGAAATCTGGTGGATCTGAGGGTTGAAGCCTTCTGTATGAAAGTGGAAGTATCCTGCCAGTAGAAGCTAGTGTTAAAATCAGGGGGTTGGAGCTCCCTTCCAGTAGTGGCTAGAGAACGAGAGAAGGTTGTAGTCTTTCTGCAGGTGGGTGCCTGCGTGCTGGTATGAGTCTGCGCCAGTACAAAATTGTAAGAAGTTTTCTTTATAATAAATATTGAAGACAGAGACGATCGCAGTGGTGGTTTTCTCCTGAATTGGGTTTCCACCTTAAATATTGGTGTTCATGTGTGTTTCTTATGTGTGATGGTATATTCTGTTATTACTGCACATGATTACTGCTTACTAAACATCTGATGAATGAATGATTCAATGATCTAAGTAAAGAATTAAACGTATAATAAGATCTATGGACATATGCAATTTTTCTTAAGGATATCCACATTTATATGCGAGTTGGATTCAGTAAAGTAACATATGGGTTTAAGAGAAACAAAAGTGAAAATTTTTCAGTCAGCTCTAAATACTGATTCACCCCCCCTCTCAGTATTTTTCCCAACAATTGGAATCAGAGCAGGTCCTTCTGAAAAAGCTTAGCCGCTAGAAGGAAGATCAATCAAGATGAGCAATCAAGATGGAACAACATCTATCAGGCCTCCGCTCTTCAACGGAAATAATTTAATCTTCTGGAAAACAAGGATGAGATCCTATATTTAGTCTCTAGGAGCAGATGTATGGGCTATTGTTGAAGGAGGATATCAGTATCCAGTCGCAGTACGAACAAATCCAACGGAACGAAAGAATTACGAAACAAATGCAAAAGCGGTCAATGCTCTATTGGAAACTCTAAATGAACCAGAATTTGTCAAATTCATGCAGCTGAATACAGAAAAGGCCATATGGGACAAAATAATTCTAAGTTATGAAGGTGATGCAAAGGTAAAAAGTGATAAACTCCAAACTCTCAGAATTCAATATGAGAATCTAAAAATGCATAATGAGGAGAGCATTGCCAATTTATTTTTACGTCTAGATGATATTGTAAATCATATGAGAAATCTGTGAGAAAAAATAATTGAATCTACTTTGGTTGAGAAATTTTTAAGATCACTAACGATAAAATTTGAGTCAAAAGTTGTTGCTCTCGAAGAAAAACAGGATCTTCAAAATCTTACTGTGGTGCAACTTCATGGCATACTAATTGCATATGAAATGATAAGAGGAGGACCATCTGAAGTCAAAGAATCTGTCTTTAGAGCTTCTACAAAAGGGAAATAAGTACAAGAAACAGAAGGATCAGGGTATATCTCAGAAGAAGATGAGGTAAATTTTTTAAAGAAACTCCAACTTGGTACAGGACGGTTCAGAGGTAAGCTTCCTTTCAAATTTTTTGCTTGTGGAAGAATTCTTCATTATGCTACTAAGTGTCCTCACAAAGAAACACATGAAAAAGGAAAGGAAGTAGCAAGAAGGAATAAAAACCGATTTAGCACTAGAAAAAGTTACTATACTCATGAAGACAGTGATGGGTTATCTGACAGTGAGGAAGAATGTGAACAAGATCTTAGACTTCTCATGGCATTTGAAAAGGAAACTAGAGAAGAAAAAGATACTTTTATGGATGCTTTAGAGGACAATGATTTTCTTGATGAATTCAATCAACTCAAAATATGCTTAGAAGAAAGTAAAATATCCATAGAAACTCTAAAAACTCACCTTGAAGAAAAGGAGAAACACAATGAGAAATTAGAATGTGAAATAATAAGTCTAAGAAAAGAAATTGAGAAAGTGAAGAATTTGAATCTTAGATTTGCTAAAGGATCTGAAACCTTAGATGAGATTATCAAGGTACAACATTCTCCTTTTATAAAGACAGGTCTTGGATATATCAGAGAATCTTCTCAGAATTCAGCACCAAACTATCTAAAAGCAGCTACAGCCAGTATACAACATTCTGCCACTCAGCAAGGGAATAAATAATCTTCACAGGTAAAGCATGACCAACTCAATTCAAAGAACACTAACAAGAATACCTTTCAAAGAAACACCAACCAACAGGTAAATTCAAGTAGAAGATTTCATGATCGCAGAAAATTCTTCTTCAATGGACAATGTTTCTCATGTCACAATTTTGGTCATAAAGTTGTTCAATGTGTTGTATACAAAACCATTATGACAAGAGAAGCAAGAAAGAAAAGGAGGGATATTGGAACAAAGAAGAATACCTATAACAAGTTTTCTCCTCTTCAAAATGAAGTTGAATGTGCTTATTGCAATAACTTTGGCCATGAAGAATCTGAATGAAGGAGCAAAATCCAGCCAAAAGAGCAATTTCCTTCAAGCTCTAAAGTGTGGAAAAAGAAGGAATTACAGGTTGAAAATTGTGGCATAGATTTATTTGCAGAAGGTGAAGAAAATCAATGGTACATTGACAGTGGATGCTCTAAACACATGACAGGTGACAAAAACAAAATTCTTGCATATAGTGCTCTAGAAAAGGAGAAGAATGTTACATTTGGAAATGATACTCCTGCTGTTATTAATGGAAAAGGGTCTGTTTTTATAAAAGAAAAGGTGAAAGATAATAATGTCATGTATGTAGATGGATTAAAGCATAACCTGTTAAGTGTAAGTCAAATGTGTGATCAAGGAACTGAAGCTGTCTTTAGTTCAAAAGAATGTGTGGTACGTGATCTTGATACAGGTAAAACAATTATAAAAGGAAACAGAACTCCAAGCAATATGTATGTATTGAAGAACTGCAAAGAACAATGTTACTTGAGTAAATCTTCAGAAAACTGGCTATGGCATAGAAGGTTGGGGCATCTGATCTTCTCTCAAATCAACAAATCAAGCAGACTTAAAGTTGTTCGTGATCTTCCCAATATTACTTTACCTGAAAGTATCATATGCAAATCTTGCCAATTCGGTAAGCAGACCAGAGTGCAATTTAATTCCAAGGAAGGATCATCAATTAAGCCTCTTGAACTCATTCATACTGACATATGTGGACCTGTGAAGAAAAAGTCACCACGTGGTGAACAATACTATATCTTATTTATTGATGACTTCTCTAGAATGTGTTGGATTGGGTTGCTTAAACACAAAGATGAAGCATTTGAGAAATTTCAGATCTTCAAAGAACTAGTTGAAAATGAATTAGATCTAAAAATCAAGTGTCTTAGATCTAATCGAGGAGGAGAATATACATCAGATGAATTCCTTGAATTCTGTGAACAACATGGTATAAAAAGATAGTCTTCGGTAGCAGGTACTCCACAACAAAATGGAGTAGCAGAAAGAATGAATAGAATAGTTCAACAAATGGCTAGAGCTATGCTTCATGATTTCGGAACACCTGACTCATTTTTGGGAGAAGAAGCACATACAGTGGTAAATATTCTTAACAAGGCACATGTTCGTGTAAATAGTGATAAAACTCCATACGAACTATGGTATGGTAATCCTCCCACTCTGAAGCATTTTAGAGTTTTTGGAAGCAAATTCTTTATCAAAAATAATGATGAAAAACTTGGCAAGTTTGAACCCAGAGCAGATGAAGGAATACTTCTTGGTTACTCCTATAGAAGTAGAGCATATAAATGTTATAATAAAAGACTTTGGAATATTGTTGAATGTATTGATGTTGTTATTGATGAGTCTCCCGCAGCTCCAAAAGAAGAAAAACAAACAATAGAAGATGATGATGACATATATCCTTCTACATCAAATGGGAATGATGTAGACAGTGAACCCAATGAAGAACCCAAAGATGATTTATCTGAAAAGGCTCCATCCAGATATGTTCAAAAGAATCATCCAGAATCTCAAATTTTGGGAGAAAAGGGATCAGGTGTACAAACAAGAAGGACTCTTGTAGGATCTTCTAGCTATATGGCATTTCTATCCACTATTGAACCACACAATGTCAATCAAGCTAGCAAAGATGAATGTTGGATTCAAGCCATGAATGAAGAGCTTGATCAAATTGAAAAGAATCACACTTGGGAATTAGTACCAGGACCTCATGACAAAAATGTCATTGGAACTAAATGGATATTCAAAAACAAGTTAAATGAGAATGGGGATGTTATAAGAAATAAAGCTAGACTTGTTTGCAAGGGGTATGCTCAACAAGAAGGTATAGACTTTGAAGAAAATTTTGCTCCTGTAGCTAGAATTGAAGCCATAAGAATGTTTCTTGCCTTTTCAAGCTTCCAACAAATGAAAGTTTATCAAATGGATGTTAAATCTTCTTTTCTCAATGGAGATCTAGAAGAAGAAGTTTATATAGAACAACCGGAAGGATTCATTTTGGGAAATGATGAAAATCTTGTTTGTAGACTTAAAAAGGCTCTATATGGTCTCAAACAAGCTCCAAGGGCATGGTATTACCGTCTTGACAAATATCTTCATCAACAAGGATTTTCAAAGGGGTCTACCGATAACAACTTATACACAAAAAATGAAAATGATAAACTATTGATTGTGGTTGTATATGTTGATGATATCATTTTTGGAAGTAATGAAGAGGCTACGAGTCATAAATTTGCTTTTAATATGCAGCAAGAATTTGAAATTTATTTACTTGAAAAACTAACATTCTTTCTTGGCTTGCAAGTGCAACAAGCAACAGATGGCATATTCTTATCACAAACAAAATATCTTAAGAAAATTCTGAAGAAGTATGGTATGGAAGAGTGCAAACCTGTAAGGACACCAATGGTAACCGGATGTAATCTCAGTTCTCATGATGATTCTCCCACAGTGAATCAACCAGAATAGAGATCTATGATAGGAAGTCTAGTTTATCTCACTGGGACTAGACCAGACATTATGTATGCAGTTGGAATTTTTGGATGATTCCAAGCTAATCCAAAAGAGTCTCACCTTCAGGCTGTCAAAAGAATATTCAAATATCTACAAGGAACTCAAGACTTTGTACTATGGTATCCAAAGAATGTTGATCTCACTCTTCATGCTTACACTGATGCAGATTGGGCTGGAAATGTTGATGATCGGAAAAGCACTAGTGGTGGTGCATTCTACATGGGGCCCTGGTTAGTATCTTGGTTCAGCAAGAAGCAAAGCTCTATTGCCTTATCTACAACAGAAGCAGAATATGTAGCTGCCGCATCATGTTGCACTCAACTTCTCTGGATGATGCAAACCTTACAAGACTTTCAAATCAAATGTTCACCTCCTATATCCATTATGTGTGATAACACAAGTGCCATCAGTATCTTAAAGAATCCTGTTATGCATTACAACACCAAGCACATTCCCATCAAGTATCACTTCTTACGTGAAAAAGTGCTTGAAAAAAAGGTGAAGTTGGAATATGTGCCCTCCAAAGAACAAGTTGCTAATATATTTACCAAACCTTTACCCAGGGAAGCGTTCGAATATCTCAGACAGAAGTTGAAAGTAGTCTCTGCCATGCAGAAGATCAGATCTTCTTAAATACAGAATATTAAATTGGATACGCGGATTTCCTGAAGGACAGAAAACCGCGTATGGGTAGTTGCTGACAATTTTTTTTTTTGGGTCAGCATTCTTTAGCATAGCTGCGGTGCTGTTGGGTATCTCTGGATGCATAGGTTAATGGGGAGCATTGGTCTTGTGGAAAGGATGCATTGTTGGCATTCTAATTATGTTTGAATATGCAGCATGATCTCAAGGGGAGCATGGTATTGTCGATAAAAAGGATCTTGATCTATCCTTTGCCCTTGATGTCAAAGGGGGAGAATATTGCTGAATGTATTTATAGTCATGGTTGCCATCAAGTCCAAAGGGGGAGATTTTCGGCATTTCTGTGCTGATAATTAAATTCCCATCAAAAGGCCCAACCCGCGGACACAACTAGCGCACCGGATATTAAGACAAGTGCCTCCGCAGTTGACCGAGTTGACTGCGGGGACAACAGAGATGAATGACAGAGATTGAGTGTGGGGGCACCAGCCAAAATTTTCATCTGTACCTCGAAAGCCCCCGCAGTGACGCAAGACGTTGAGTTTGTCACAACTGTCTTCCATGTCGGGTAGAATCAACGGCTCGCTGGCATGTCTTGTCAGCATTTAGTTTAAAGAATTTTTCAACCATGGCTAAACGGTCGTCCCTATCAGGTTCATCTAGCCATATCCCTCTTATGGATACTGAGAGGGATATTCAATATGCCATGTGTTCTATTGTTGGAATTTCTGGTATCCTGGTATATTGAATTGATTGTCCTTGATGGCAACTCTCTGACAAAGGATGCAGACTATATAAAGAACTCAGAAAACCATCAGCAGTTCTATACAAGAAGAATATAAAACTGAATGTGAATTGAACGAAGCTCTGTATTTAATGGGGAAATCGATGTAAATAAGGACGAGTTAAATCATCTTTGAAGCTTTTCTTGAATAAGTTCGGTGTATGTATGCATCCTGATGGAGGATAAAGGAAATCCTGTGTATGATTGAGTTCTAGTGATACTCTGATGGGTGGAGAATACTGAGAGTATTTGGGTATTGATTGGTTCAATTCTTGTACATAATGCCCTAAAATTCTGTGTGAAGTCCTGTTGGGAGAGTGAGCCACAGACGTGTTCTGTGTGTGCAGGGCACATAAGCTCTATCGGTCAAAGTAATAGTGCATTCTGCATGTGTTAGACAATACAAAGAAAGGTGTCCCTGTTGAATGCAAAAGTACCAAGTCGAATAGTCCATAAGGATTTCATCGGAGCTGTATAACAGTATTATGGTTATATGAACTGATAACGTGGAGAAAGAACAATTAAAACAAAGTTATGCCTTCGTGGAGAAACGTAGCAATGACGGAATAAAGGCGGACGAAACCTTGAGCGAAGGAGAGGAACCACGAGCAGAATAAACAGAGAAGGGGGTTTCCGGTTTTCGTCGCACCACTCTCGATGGGCAAGCAGTATTCAAGAGGTTGGGAGTGATTCCATAGAACGAGTGACACACGTCCCTGAGTGTATTTACAAAACCGCCATCACTACGCGCCATCGCATGTTAACGTTCGACCAAGGATGCCGCGCGATATTGTTGAGCACCGTCGATCTGGAGGGAAGCCATCAGATGATGGTCGTATGAGGAATATGCCTGAAGGTTAACCAAAGTACGGCGGCCATCTCGCATCTTCGCCGAGCGATATCCGTCCAATCAAATGAGGTGGCGCAACGCGATAACAACCGTCGAATGGAGACGACCGTTAACGTTGGGGCCCACATGCATGTATTGAGGTTTGCGGGTTTAACCCAAAGTATTATGTCGTGTATTAAGGGTGTGGGACCCGATTTCCCTTCACATTATTGGTTCAATATACGTTGTTGTGTTATGCCAAGATCTTCACCCCCAAGTCGAAGATTAAATATTATTGAAGGGCTCAAAAGGTTATATGGATATATATTACTACTGGGTTTTTATATAAGTTAGAGGCACGTTAATGTTTGTAACAACTAAAGGGGGAATTGGATTAATATCTCAATCTCAGATTGAGATATTAAAAAATCCTTAGATTAATTAATTACTAGATCAAGAAAATAAAAAAATGAAAAAAAATAAAAAAAAGTTGTTTAGGGCTTGGGTAGACCCCGTTGGATTACTTATTTTGATCCCGTCTAGGAATACCGTTAGTGGTTGAGTGGTTTTGAATCATGGTATTGATAAAGGCTAAACTATATAAGGAGAAGAGGATCATAATACAAGGTGTGCACATGGAAGGATTGTTAATAAATAAATCTCTTTAAGAGATATCTGCATATATGATGCACCTATGAATATGATCTAGAAATGATGAATCTCTACGATGATCGGCAAAAGAAATGATGAAGACCTGACGGAAGTCTGATGAAGAAATTGAATAAATCTGGTGGATCTGAGGGTTGAAGCCTTCTGTATGAAAGTGGAAGTATCCTGCCAGTAGAAGCTGGTGTTAAAATCAGGTGGTTGGAGCTCCCTTCCAGTAGTGGCTGGAGAACGAGAGAAGGTTGTAGCCTTTCTGCAGGTGGGTGCTTGCATGCTGGTATGAGTCTGCGCCAGTACAAAATTGTAAGAAGTTTTCTTTATAATAAATATTGAAGATAGAGATGACAGCAGTGGTGGTTTTCTCCCAAATTGGGTTTCCACCTTAGATATTGGTGTTCATGTGTGTTTCTTATGTGTGATGGTATATTCTGTTATTATTGCACATGCTTACTGCTTACTAAACATCTGATGAATGAATGATGTAATGATCTAAGTAAAGAATTAAACGTATAATAAGATCTTTGGACATATGCAAGTTTTCTTAAGGATACCACATTTATATGCGAGTTGGGTTCAGTAAAGTAACGTACGGGTTTAAGAGAAACAAAAAGTGAAAATTTTTCAGTCAGCTCTAAATACTGATTCACCCCTCCTCTCAGTATTTTTCCCAACAACTAGTCCAATAATCTTGTCTAGGAGACCTCCCTTAGTGATTTTTTTCTCCCTCTTGATTGGGATTTGTCATCACCTATTATTTGAAACCATGTTAAATTTAGTTAACAATGGTACGTCATCTTCTTTGCACAATTACTTCAATGTTCCTTTAGCAGCCCAAAGTAATTTTCCAATTTATTTTTCAAATAACATTCACATTAACAGTGACTGTAAATAAAACATGAAATAAAAAAATGCAAAAGAAAAAACAAGGCAACAGGATAACAGATTTGGCATATTCTAGGGAAAAGCCCCAAGAGGGGGAATGTAATATCCCAAAATGGGAACAACAACACTATTGGGAATATTTTAAGATATTACCAATGTGGAGATTCAGAAAATCATGAGCATAAAAATGTATATCAGTTCATAATATGCACAATAAACATTTAAACAGCAAATGAATTATCAGTAGCAGAGATTTTCTTCACTATCCTCTCCCGGCATGAGGAAATGCAGCGTTTTGGACCATAAAAACATCATTTTCAGAAAATAACGTAATAAATATGGGAAGTGGCATCTGGATCTTGTGGGTTATACAGTATACAACTTTCATATCAAATTTGAGCTCAAAATAATCACTCTAGCTAAGTTAAACAGGTCTTTCCAGCTAGAGGCAGCTCAAAAACACTCTATTCCCATGACTTTCAACTGCAACATTTAAGAAGACTATGAGAGCATAATTCCCATGAAGGTTTCTATAGATAATGATGGAATAATACTGATCAAAATTTTATATTAATCATATGGCAAAGAAATGGAGGCTTAACCTCTTATACAGCAGAAACAATACACCTGGTAATGGTTTCCGACATTATGCATGAATAAGAGCAGCACTGTAGAAAATAACGTAGTCACTGCATTTATGTATTAAAAATGGCTGAATATGACATTAGATAGCTGAATAATATAGATAATTACTAAGGCCCTTCTTGTTAGATCTCTTGGAGGGAAATAAGCACCTCCTCCTCAAAGAGCAGTACAAAATAGCAGGGTCTAACCCTGCAACTGCTGCAACTGCAAAGAGGACGCAGTTTCTGAAGGGAACTGCACTGTGGATGAATATATATAAATGGACCTAAGCCAAATGATGAATTGAAGCTCAGATAATTCCCACTTGATCCCTTAAGAAAGCTGATCCAAAGAGAGGATGGAATTCCCGCAAGGAAATTCTTTGCACTAAGTAGTGAAACAACTCCGGATAAACAACTGAAGCATGAAAACAGTCAAAATACCAAAGATATCTGATTACTGAATCATCTCTTTGATGCTATGATCTCCTTTTTATCTCTGTTGAGCCTCCTCACCCCAGACCCCACACATTGTTGAGGTGACTTCCTAGTGAAGATTCCTCCTTCAAAGCTGTGTTTCCCTAGTTGGTTTCCCTCCTCTTTGTAGCAACGTTGTTGACTTGGTTAACTAGGAATAATCCACCTACAATGCCTCTTTTCACACTAAGGGATCTTCAATCCGGTTCTCATATGTGTGTCTGAGTTGATCCTTGTTCACATTGAGCTAGTTCACTTGAGTGATTTCTTCCTCCTCAAGAATGCATGTTGACTTAGTCAAACTTGACTATGTCCCCATCTGTTTTTCCATTGTTCACACTTGGAAGTGTAAAACCAGTTCCTTAGGTGATCTCCTTACTTAATAAGGTGGAATTTATTCATATATTTATTTTTCATGGGCCTCCTTTCCCATTTATTCCTCTCCTAAGTGAAAGCATCAAAATCTAGTATTCCAATTTCCTTGTGTGCAAATTTTGGAATATTACAGTCCTCCCCTCCCAAATGTTGCTTGTCCTCAAGGAACCGCAAGGATAGGAATGAATAGCATCCTCTTCTCCCCTGTAGCAACCTCATAAGATGAAATCCTCCAAGGATGAAGGTGTTGCATCATCAATATATCTCCAAGTTGCCCCTCCCAAGTGTGTAAGCTATCTAAATAGATGGCATTACTGACAATGGATCATCCATGGAGGCAACAATGGATTGTTTGAAGGTCCCCTTGGGGCATGAGGGCTGATATATATTAGGATTCATCATCCCCATTTGAATCTCTCCTCCCCAAGCTATCAACCAAACAAAACGAGTCACCCTCCAGGATGGCAACTCATGAAGGATCTCTTCGACCTTGAGCTCATGCATAATAGGTGGGCTAAAAATCTGAACATGGTAGGAAATATAGCCTACCCCATGCTATCTCCCTCTCCACTTAAGATAATTTTAGGGAATTTTCTAATCTTGGGCTTCCAAAATGTTTCCCTCCAATGGCAATAAGGAAACTAGACCTCCAAAGGTCCCTTTCCCAGCGTTGTGCATCAAGCTGGCCCTAACCATCTCATACATGATGGATAAGAAATCACCATCATAGGGAATACCATCCATCTCATGGCCCTTTTCATAAAGAAACAAATACTTTGATGTAGAGGCCATGTCTCTTCCCATGCTCCCCTTAGAACATGTAATGCAGAAAGTGTGGGGATCCTCCTCCCCAAAGAACACATCCACTCCATATGTTCCTCCTCCAATCATGCTCCTCATACAGACAAGAATAATATTAGCAAATAGGATCATGATCAACATCATAATGAGAGAAAAAATGAAGGTTTTATGTGGTACTGGAAGGTACCAACAGTCTCCCAAGTGGTCATAACACAGTCTTCCCCACTACAGCTTCAAAAAATATTATGGCAAGTTGTTTCTTGATAGATGGCTAGTTGTGCAAGTCACCACATCTACTAGCAAGTAGTAAATGGATGAGTGTATCAACTGAGCATATAAGGAGTGACAAAACACTTGCCCCAAATAATATCATAGATGGCTTTCTCCATCATAATAGCTGGCCAAAAATGGTCCATGGAGCCTAAAGAGAAAATTCCCCCTTTGTAGAGCACTACACTGCAAGGAAATAGTAAGAGTGTACAAATATTGTGCTGAATAATCAATTAATGCCAAAATAGAATTCTTACCATGTAATGAAAGCAGGATGGTGACTAAATCCACAGATAGATCCTCCATAGTGGTATGACATATCCATATGAAGAGGAATGAACCACATGCTACATGAAAATCCTCCTTCTCATGCTTGGAAATCCAAGTCAAGGAGAACATACCACAATAACCAATGAGTCCATCCACCACTCTACCAATCTCACCTCGTCTATGCCCACCAAGTGCATCGAATATGAAGTGATCCTGGGAACACTCCATCAACAAGCTCATGCTCCAAAGCGATAGCACGGTTGGCCTATGCAAATAGGCTCCGGCCAACTCATAAATCCATCCTCTGACATATTCAACGTCAAATATTTCACTCATAATTTTTCCATCTCCTCCCATTGCAACATTGTGAAAAATGTGAGAGAAACTCTACCCTTGCTCTCTCTCAATCCTCCAAAGCAACAATTGTCTTTGCCGCCCCATCATACCTCCATCATATAACTCATGTGGTGAAAACATAATGATTGCATAATCATAATGCATCCACACTTCTTGCTACCCCATGATGCAAGTACCCTGCCAAGTAATCTCCTCCCACATACTATTGGAGAAAGGATATGTCTCATGAGGGTCAAACTCTCTCAAGAGTAGCCAATGCAATTTTGCCTCTTGCTGCCCAGTATCATAGATTTGCAAGTAACTCTCTAGCTTTTTTCCCTCTATCCACATCCAATTATCTGTCAATGGATGGCTCCTACCATTCTCCATCTTGGTACTCCTCCAAAGAATATTGCCATCCTCCCATATCAGATTTTTCTCCTTGCATTCCATGGGATGCTGAAATGCAACTCCTTAGAGATCTGTTGGAAAAGATCTCACATTTATGATCATCTTAAACCCATAAGGATGCAAGTGGGCTGAAGGAAAAATCTCCTCACTACTACCTCTTGACAGTGCTCTAGCCCTCCTCCAGGGTGTTTTCGTTATCTCATGTCTCAACTCCCAGATACATATTTGATGTTGCATGAATTTGTTTGGAGCAAGGTTCACTCTATCCTCCAAGTTCATGACTCCCTCCAAAAGATCACACTCCTACCTCAAGGGGTGTGTGCAACTCAACAGGGGTCCATGAGAATGATGGTCCATCTGCTTCTTGAACCATTCAAGCTTGCACAGTGCAGTGCAATCCTGTTGCTCTACCTTAGCAATAATGTTTGATCTTGGGCCATATGAAGACATATTTCCACAATTTTTAGAAATTTTTGCTGCAATAAGTAAAATTGGAAATCTCTCCATACCTTGGTGAGATGTGGGAACCCCTTGTAGTGTTGCAAAGGCTCCTCCCTCCAATGTAATTCTTGCCCTAATTGCTGGTGTAGAAGGCTGCTCTCCTAAGGCTATGACAGTGCTGGTACATGTCTCCTCCCATGGTGGTGTGGAACCTCTCTCCTCTGATATTTCTCCATCAAAGGTTCTAATCAGCTCTTGAGTTAACTTAGAAAAATAAGTCACTCTTGTGTGGCTTAAGTGACTGCACCACCAAGCATTGGATTCACCCTCGAGGTGCAGCGCTGCAAATTCTACTGCCTCCCTCTCTACCAATCGATGAAGTAGAAAGAATGCCTCAATATTTCCTACCGAATCTCTTGCTGTAGTGAACCCATAAAATGTAGAGAATAGGAACCTATTTCCTTTGATTTCTCCTTGGCTAAAGGGTCTGTTATTTTCTCTCAGTTGAATAAACTGATGAAAAACTATGGTCTCTCTGAAAGCCCTAGGTTGGCACTTGTATTCTGCCAAATACCCACTCAGGATCTCATGCTCTAAGTGGTATCCTTGCTCTCTAATTCCTTTATGATAACCGGAAATGCATGTATCTTCTTCTTCCTCCTGAAACCTTCTAGAGGTCTCACTACAACTCTCCTCTTCTTGAAACCCTCTTGGAGTTTCAATGCATTTATCTTCTTCCTTATTAGATCCGAAAATGGATGAGAGTAATCTCATCCTTTCCATAATTTTTTTCTCCTCTCCTTATTATCTTATAATTGGACCTGAAATCCATAGGCTGAGCCAGGATGACAGCCCTGATACCACTGTAATATCCCAAAATGGGAACAGCTACACTATTGGGAATATTTTAATACATTACCAATGTGGAGCTTCAGAAAATCATGAGCATAACAATGTATACCAGTTCATAATATGCACAATAAGCATTTAACCAAAAAATTAATGATCAATAACAAATATCTACTTCACTATCCTCTCCCGGCATGAGGAGATGTAGCCTTTTGGACCATTAAAACATCGTTTTCAGAAAATAACGCAATAACTATGGGAAGTGGCAGTTTTATCCCATGGTTTCTTTATTATACAACTTCCATACCTAATTTTATCTCAAAATAATCATTCTAGCTAAGTTAAATAGATCTCCCCAGCTAGAGGCAGCTCAAAAACACCCTATTCCCATGACTTTCAACTGCAGTATTTCTGAAAACTATGACAGCGTAATTACTAGGAGGGTTTCTATATAAAATGATGGAATAATACAAATAAGAAGTTTATATTAATCATATGGCAAATAAATGGAGGTTTAACCTCTTATACATAAAAAACAATACACTCGGCAAGAGTTTTCGGCATTATGCATGAATAAGAGTAGCACTGCAGAAAATAATTCAGTCACTACATTTTTTTATTAAATATGTCTGAATATGACATAATATAGCTGAATAATACATACAATGTCCAATGCCCTTCTTGTTAGATCTCCCGAAGGGAAATAAGCACCTCCTCCTCAAAGACTAGTACAAAATAGCAGGGCCTAACCTTGCAACTGCAGAGAGGACACAATTTCTGAATAGAAAAGCATTGTGGATGAATATAGCTGAATGGAACTAATATAAATTATGGATTTAAGCTCAAATCCTTCCCTCTTTATCCCTTAAGCAAGCTGATCCAAAGAGAGGATGGAATTCCTAAAGGGGAATTCTTCACACTAAGCAGTGCAGCAACTTCGGCTAAACAACTGAAGCATGAAAATAGTCAAAAGACCAAATATATATGATTAATGAACCATATCTTTGATTCTATGCTCTCCTTTTTATCTTTGGTGAGCCTCCTCACCCCGGACCCCACACATTGTTGAGGTGACTTCCTAGTGAATATTCCTCGTTCAAAACTGCACTGCCCTAGTTGGCTTCCCTCCTCTTTGTAGCAGCGCTGTTGACTTGGTTAACTAGGAATAATCCACATGCAATACCTCTTTTCACACTAAGGGATATTCAATCCGGTTCTCATATGCGTGTCTAGGCTGATCCTTGTTCACATTGAGCTAGTTTACTTGAGTGATTTCTTCCTCCTCAAGAATGCATGTTGACTTAGTCAAACTGAACTATGTCCCCATCTGTTTTGCCATTTTTCACACTTGGAAGTGTAAAACCAGCTCCTAAGGTGATATCCTTACTTACTAAGGTATAATTTATTCATATCTTTATTTTTCATGGGCCTCCTTTCCCATTTATTCCTCCCCTAAGTGAAATCATCAAAATCTAATATTCCAATTTTCTTGTGTGCAAATTTTGGAATATTACAGGGAAATAATTTTGATAAATTATTATTATTATTATATATATATATATATATATATATATATATATATATATATATATATATATATATATATTAAATGTTTAGCAGAGAGAGAGTATAAAAATTCAAAGTTTACTTGTCAAATTAAAGTAAAAAAAAAACCTATCAAATCTGCAATCAACTGCAGTTAAATTCAACCCTAACGAGAAATTCAACTATGGTCAAAGTAGAAAAAAAATTTCCTTAAAGAGGATCGATCATACCCAGTCAAACTTAGTCAAAACAGGAGGTCAAATTTGGCCTAAAAAAATCCCAAATTCAACTGTTAAACTTGGTCAAACTCTGTCCTGAAGTCTGCGGTCAACCTACAATTTATCTCTGTAGTCAAACTGCTCATAACAGTCCAGTTTCTGTGCCAAAGAGTGCAGTCCAACCAAACAAAAAATCTCCCAAATTATCGAACTCAAAACATGCCTAGAAATTCAAAGTGAACACTAGTAAAACTACCAAAAATACTGAAATTTTCGGCCCTGTAATTCTATTTGAATTTTTTCCTCCTTACCACATGCGTGAGGGAAAGAATATGCCCAATATTTGCACAAACCAATGAGATAAGGATAGATAATAATATGCGAGTGATGATGATTCCAAATGAGGTGAGAGGCCAATTATATCTATACAAGTCATTGAGGTTGAAGTTACATGTATCTTGGGATTCATGAGCCTACGTGATGATGTGCTCAACCTTGACAATTTACATGTGTGGGCATAAATTCAAAAACGCATTTATGCTTGTCCAAATTTGATGATATTTAGATCAATTTTGGTGCTCTCAAAAAGCGGAATTCAATGCAATCATAATATCCATCAAATGAGTTGTCTAAAGTGGAATTTGGCCCTAGTTTCTAGTTTTAACAATCACTCTTATACTACTATACCCTAATTTCAAGATAGGATATCTCCTTCTATTGTAGAACTACTTCAAGTGTAACCAAGTGGGTGAGGTGAAGATGTCCCTGTAATCCTCCAAGATATTTTCTATATGCCATTGTCATGCAGAGGAAACCTATTTGGAGGCTTTGGAAGTGGAAAAAATATTCCTCTTGTTATGAGGGAAAATCATAAGAAAAATTTCCTAGCGTAATAAATGATCTTACTACATCTTTTAACAAAGATCAAAGAAAAGGAGGTAGGGAGTTTTACCTTTGGTATCCTGTACAACTTATGACCCGAAGTAATACTAAGAGAATGAGGCCTAGATTCATATACATCATGATGTTTCCATAGTTATAGCTTACCTAATAAAATATCAAAGACTTCGAGAGGAGAAACGTCGCACAATACCTCATTTGCAAAGGATTTGATTCTATAAGAAAAGTCCCACTATTGACTAATGTTGATATCTCGCCCTTGGTGGAGAAACCCCATGGTGTATGGATGTGGGTGCAACGATGTTGGTAGCTTCAATATCTTAAATACCTTAGCTTATATTAGGTTCTTCTAGTTCCCACTATTAATGATGAAATACACCGGTGAACCCTTTACCCACATCTTCCCATCGAAGAGGCACTCCCCCTCCTTTAGATCCCGAGGTTCAAACTTTTGGATCTTGGTCATTGATACCATTGCAGTCGGTTTTTCATCAATTATCTACTTTTCCTTGTTAGGTTCTGGCACAAAATCAAAGCATGCATCCATGTTTGAGTCTTTTAACTCAACCACTAGTGACTGCTTTGCGCGAAAATCATTTTTGCTGTGAGTGGGAGTTTTATGGAGCTCACACCACTTATCGGTGTCCTTATTAACCTTCCCATTATTATTAGCTTACAAGTTTGAGGAGTTTTCCTTGTGGGTTATGACCTACATCTCCCCTTTACTATGTGGCTTAGGGAAGCCTTTGTTTTGCTTTGGGTTCACAAATCCAAAGTCTTACTGTTATAGCATCATTTCTCACCTTGACATGATTCATGATTGCTACATGGCTTTTTGGGCACCCATTCCTACAGACTTGGACAAATTCACTTAAAAACAGTGGAAAATCCTCCATACGCGACTATGCCCGTGTTTTTCCGCGTGTATACGCGAGTACAGCTAGACTTTTCCGCGTATGCCATTTTAATGATTAAAAAATATATAAAAATCCTTAATTTCGCGCTGGGTTGATGGTTACTCAGGTAGTTCAACCACCCCAGCCCGTGGCCAACTGTTTCCAACTGCTGAAACTACTTGGAGGGACTATAAAAAGACCTCATGTGTATGGCCTAAGGGAGAGAGAGAATTATTGATATTATACTCTGTTGGTATTCCCTATCCAAGTCTGATTCCCCGTGCCTCTTGCACTTTCCCAGTTCATTGTAGGAAACCCTTGTTTCCTTGAGATACACATCCCTTTATATGTTATCTCGTATGCACCAGTTTGGAAGGAGTCTTAGCGAGGCAGGGGCTGGACGGATCCGGACGACGGTCTGCGAAGGCCTTGGAAGGATCAGGTGATCTCTCCTCTTGATTACTTTTGTACGTACTATTTATAATACAGAAGTATCATGTTGTTCCCGAAATAAACGTGTTAGTGTATGCTTTAATGTATGAAGAATATTTGTTATACAAGCATTAATTATGATTTATTTAATGTTTTATATGAATCACACTAACATATAGAGTAGAAATATGCTGTACAACTTGTCCTTTGTGCTGGTTTCTTCTTGTATTTCAGGTTAAGGAGGAAGGACGGTTGCAGGGAATTTGGACTCCACGTGGATCTACTTCAAACATAGGACCAACGGGTAAACCTCTCATTCTGCTCTATTTAGTTTTTATGAATGTGCATGATTGTGTGAGTCTCTGTTAAGTAGTACGCCCCTGCTCTGTGGAGGTTGAATCCCAACCAACCTCTAGGGTGTTAATTCCCCGAAACAGAACTGGCGACTCCGCTGGGGACAAACATTCTTGTGATTCTTCTGTTGGGTTGTTTCAGCTGTTTGGTAGGTTGCCAACAGTTTTTTCTGTCTTTTACAGTCCAGTTTGCTTTCTTGCAGTCAGTCTGAAGTCTTGGTGTCTTTCCCAGACTTGTCTTTTTTGTTTTTCATTATCTTTCTTTGTATACGCCTTTTTGTTTGCACACAGTCGCGTATACCCGCGAGTTTGTGTAGAAGGATCCGCGTATACGCGAGTTTCCCTCCACACAGACGCGTATACACGCTGGTTGCATAACTGCAAGGTCGCGTATACCTAGGCTGATTGTGAAATTTTAAGATTCTGGTGTTTTTGGTCTTTTCTGGCTGTGGAGGCCTGTGTCTGCGGAGTCTCTATACTTACTGGAGTGTGACAGAAGTGGTTTCAAGTCTTGTTTCTCTTTCGTTTGTCCGAAAACTGATCTTTTTGGCAAAGTGTCCTTGTTGGTGCTGACACTCCTGGATTGAGTTCCAAGATCGCTTTCTGAGTGTTCTTGGCTGTTCTGCTTTATCAAAACAGAGAGCTTCTGCTCACTGAATCGCTCCTATCTTTGTGTTGTGCTTTGCATTGCGCTCTTTGCTTTGTTTTCGATTGGTTTTCTTGAGTTTTATAGGCTAGGGTTTTGTTGCAATTTTCGGAGAACTTTTCTTGCTTCTTTGGAATTTTGTGTTGCAACGAGTTTGCACTATTTCTCTAGGCTGTTTGATTGAGTTTTTGGTCTTCCATTGCTCTTATTGATCTTTCTATCATTAGCTTTATAAGGTTTGGGAGCATAGTTGAAGTTTATGCTTGAAATTCGGTCTTGTTTTGGCTTGGATTGTGATAGTTGTTCTTGGTTTTTTTTGAAGCTCTTGTTTTATAAAACTAAAAAGCCCAAAAACATTTGTTTTGCTTTTTGTTTTTGCATATCAAAAACTCGAAAAACATTGTTTCTTGTTTTTGTTTTTGTTGTTGCCTTTTCATTTTCGTTTGGTCATATCTTTTGGGACTTTAGTGAAGATTCTTGCTTCTAGTTTTTGGCTTGATTTTGAGGAGAGGTGGTCTTTTGATTTCTTCTTCTTATTGTTGAGTATTTTGGTGTCTTACATTAAGAGTTCTTGTTTTCAAGAATTGGCTTTCTGGACAGCAAAAGATGAGTTGAAACTGAAGGAGCCTTTTTGGGAAATTTCACCTTGTTTCAAGAGACTTTTTGCATCTTAGAATTTACATGCTAGTGGTCATTTGCATTAGGTGCATTGAATCATTTAGTTAGCTTCTTAGTTTTTGTGAGTGTGAGTTTGTGATTTGAAAAGAAAAATACATTTTTTAGTCTCGTAGAACTTATATAGAAATTGCTCTTCATCGAAAGACAAAGAACTGCATGTGCATGTAGTCAGGTTTTTATTAATTTCTTTTGCGTCAGAACATCATTGGTTTCAACTCCATATCCTTATGACTTAATACAACAACCCTTAAAATAAGCGATTTAATCTAAAATCAACTAGCAAGTTTTATTAAGTGTCAATCACCAACTAGCTAGGTTGTAGGGCCTTGGAATAGGAGAGAGGAGAGTTAACTCTCCAAGGTCGCTCAAACAAACATAAAAGTTTATTAATTGAGCGAAATCCAACTCCGTGAGGTGGACTGGGAAAGCTCTCATCCGAGAGTCAAGCGCGAGGGGAAGTGAAGGTTAAGAAGAGGGATACCCCCCCTCCGATTAGCTGAATCTAACCTCAAGACTGTTCCGCCCAGCTTCTGATACGGATTGGTGTCCATAGTTGCTGTTCCTAGGTTCCACACAGGTGACTGCGGGGGGGAATACCCGTGGTACCTGAGGCAGACGTCGCATCACTTTCAACAGTACTTCTGGGGGGTGCCCTTGCGAAGCTTGGGTGCTTGAGCCGGCAAAGGCTGTTGTCAGGAGGTCGGCGTAACTGTTTCTGATACCTTCGCTAGTTGTTCTGGGCCCTAATCATCCCAGACTGCTTTCGGAAGGCCCTATACTTCGCTTTCCTGTATTTTGGTGTCCGGTCCTCATCACCCGGAGCGGAAATACTTGAAGGCTGTTTGCTTGCTGTTTCTCAGGGTTTTGATTTTAGTGAGTGCTCTTTGCTCCTAGCTTGCCTAGCTTTTCACTTTTCTTGAGTCTAATATAATAAATTTGTAAAAGTGGCTGATCAAGCGCCTCGACGTTCGAGGAGAGTCCTGGGGTTATCTCCCGAGAGTGCAGAGCCTTCTTCGAGAAGGCGTAGGAGCGATCTAGCAGGTGGTTTTCACCCTGTAGAGTCTGACGCTGTGGAGAGAGATCCTCCACTTAGGTCTGAAGGTTTCGTTGCTAATTCCGGTGTCGGTTCTGAGAGGAGCGTTCCGCTCACCTCGAGAGTATTGTTTCCTCAGGAGGAAGATTTTCAGATAGAAGATATACCTGAGCCTGCAGCTACAGGTCCATCTCCTCTTCCTCTTGATCATCCGTTTGTTATTCAGTACGTCGGACCGGAGTCTGAGAGACCGCCGGATCTTCCATATCTTTCTTATCTTTCGATGGCCACGACCGGGAACGCGGCTTCTACCGTGAGTGCTGCGGGCATTCAGACCCCTGCTTCTGTCGAGGCAGGGGGCACTCTTGCTCTATCTTCGAGTGCTTCTAGCACTGCTATGTTTGGCTCCGGGTTCACCCAAGCATATGCTTCTCAATCTGGTCCCTTTGTTTCAGGGATGTCCATTGCTGGAAATCCCTCTTTTTCCTTTACTCGCCTGCAGAATGATCTACGCCTCATGTCTAACATGGCTAGTGGATCAGCTTCGTTTCTCGTGTTTCCCCTTTGGGACTGGACATATTCCTAGTCCCAATCCTTCTTTAGGGTCGTTTCCTTTTACGTCCCAGACCCAGAGTTTCAACCCTTGGGCTCAGGGACCAAGTTCGACCGCTTTTATGGGATGGAATCCTATGTTTGCAACGTCGGGGGTAGGGAATCAGTTCATCGCGAGTCATCAAGGGAATGCTTCTTTCCCTGCATCGAGTGCTTATCAGTCTTTTTCTCCTCTATCTAATGCGTGGAACCCCTATCAGGGGCTTTCCTCTTCAGTCAATACTTCAGCGGGGGGAACTAGTATGGGTTTTGGTAACTCGGCGTGGGGAGGAGGTTCTTCTCCGTTTTCTACGGGTCCTTTCTGGCAGCCTGGTGCCTCATCAAATCCAGGCTATTCTTTTCAGAATGTTGGAAATCCATCCTATCAAGGATGGAATTCTCAGGCTTCGCCTCGATTACCATTTCTGGCAACGTTAAACTTGCCAGACTTGTCGAAGTTAACTAATGACCCGATTCGATACAGTCCGGGGTGGCCTCCGGTTCCAACCAAACTTCCTTCAGAAATTCCTAAGTTTGAAGGCAAGAATGGTGAAGATCCGGCAGATCACATCACCACTTTCCACTTATGGTGCTCTTCAAACTCTCTGATCGACGACTCGATTAGATTGAGATTATTTCAGCGCACCTTAACTGGAAATGCCGCAAAGTGGTATATAGAGCTCACTGGGGGTAGTTTCGCCACATTTGGAGAACTCGCTGTCACTTTTCTTAACCATTTCCAGTTGCCTGTCAGATATGACGCTGGGACCAAAGTCCTGGCTAATTTTAAGCAGGATGAGGCAACTCACATTTCTGATCATATTCAGGAATGGAGGAGAAGGAAGAGGCTTATCAAAGCCCATATTCCAGGTGAGTTCCTTCTCGAGTGGTTTTTAAAATCGCTTCAGTCAGACATTTCAAAGGATGTATCCATGTCAGGGGTATATTCCGAGGAGCAGGCCATCTTTAGGGCCCAGCAGTTAGAGTTGATCTATTCTCAGTCTGGCATGCTTTACAAGTATTTTCCCAATGCTCCTCGCTCCAAATTGGATCTATCGAAACCCAAACCTGGTCTGCATGGTGACGGACTTGTCGGATCGGTCAGTAGTAGTGCAGCCAGCCTGCTTTCTCAATTGCAGCAGTTGTCTTTACAATCTGCTTCTTCTGGTCAGGCTGTGCCTGCTGATTCTTCACCTTCCCAGTCTTTGTCCATTAATGCTGTCCAATCTTCTCAACCCAAAGGAAATCAACAGTCCGATGGGAAGAAGAAGGGACGTAATAACAAGAAGAAGGGCAAGAATGGGAAGGGCAATGCAAATAAAACCAACGAGCGTGTTGGTGAGGGCCAAAAGGAGAAAAAGAAAGTGAAGTTTCCATGCAAGCTTTGTGTTGGAGACCATCTCACACACCTTTGCCCGAAAATTCAGGATGCTCAGCGCCTGTTATCTCAGCAGGGTTCTTCTAGTTCCCAGGCTGTGCTAACAAACCCTTTTCCCCAAGGGCAGCAATTAATTGCTGGCGCGAACCAAAATCCTGGGGCTTCCTCCGGAGGTGCTCAGGAAGGGAAAATTCCATCGAATATCTTTATGATGAGTGCTCACGTGGATGTCGCTACGAGATCCCGTGATTATGGCGGAGAGGAATCTTCGAAAGCTAAGGAAGTTCCTGATGCTACTGAGCCGCTTCACATCACGAAGCCAACTATCGAGTCTATGCCTCGGATTCCGAAGGCATCCTCTAAACGGTCAACGATTAATCCGAACATGAGGGCTGCCCAGAACTACTCGATTGTAGAAGATCTGGCGCAGAGTCCTTGTGCTATGTCTGCCTTAGAGGTACTCCAGTCTTGTCCGGCTCAGCGCAGTGCTTTGCTCACCGCCATTGGGGCTATTGATCCGAAAAATTCTCTTCTGATTACCTTTGATATGAAGAATTTTAAGAAGAGACTTCCTCATCACATGGCCTTCCATATTAAATCATCGTATCGGAAGACTAACATCTTTCGCACGGTTGTTGATGAGGGTGCTTCTACTTGCGTGATGTCTTTTGCATGCTGGAAGACACTTGGATCTCCAAAAGCCGCTCCGTCTAGCACTATTCTTACTGCATTCGATGGTCATTCTCACAGACCCCATGGTATTGTCCCGGCTTTGCCCATCTGTGTTGGGGGCAAAACCGTTAACATAGAAGTTGAGGTAGTAGATGCAGCCTTGGACTACAACCTTCTGTTGGGGAGGAACTGGATATATGATATGGATGCTATTGCATCCTCACTATTTCGAATAGTATGTTTCCCCCACGAAGGGAGGATAGTCACGGTGGATCAACTGGACTGTCCTCCTGTAGACCTAGATGCGCCTTCTGACTCATTTGTTCCTAAGTTGGATAATACCAAGGCGCCTGTCGAGAATTTAGGAGTGGGAATGTATTCTTCCCTGATGGGTTCTTTTGATCTTCCTCCTCCTAAGGTGTCTATTAATGTTATTTCATCCTCCAAGGCTCCCCTTCGAAGAGAGTTCTTTCGAACTCATTATTTTTCGGACCCTTGGACCTTACCTTCTCCAACAGCCACATTGGAAGAAGGGCAAGTGGGTGGAATGGCATTCCCGATTTCTGCAGCTGAGATTGCATATCAGTCTGTTGTTGACACTGCAGAGTCTGATCCAGCTCCTCTTTCGCCAGAAGAGTTGGATGGTGATGTGGCTCCGGCTTGGACGCTTACTTCTTCTTCTGCCCAGGATTGTCTAGATACCACTCTTCCATCTCAAGAGGCCATCCTGGAAGCAATGACAGGTATAGAGAGACCGTGGGATGACTTGCATCATCGGTCTTACTTCCTACCTGACTTGAGCGAAGTCGAAGCTAGTTTTCCAAGTCCTCAGTCTCCTGGACCTGTTCACCCAGTCTTGAGCCCCTTAGCACCAGCACAGGTTTATGCTGAAGGGAACATGGCCGTGATCTCTCCGACTATCCCGGTGAACATCTCCAGGAATCCCAACATTATTGAGAACGTTTTCATTGTAGCTGAATGTTCCCGTGAAGAAGTTCAAATCTATACCGAGCTCTTCAAAGAGTATAGGGATGTTTTTGCTTGGTCTTATGAGAAAATGCCTGGCATAGACCCATCTATCGTCCAGCATGAGATCAAGACGTATGAAAACGCTAAGCCGGTGTGCAAAACTTCTGGCTCTGCTAATCCTAGGCGCACTATCAAAGTCGTTGGTGTCGCGAAGGCATTTTTCATTTTCCCAGTTCCTCTGACTGAATGGGTTTCAAACCCCGTTCCGGTTGATAAAAAGCAAGGAACAATTCGAGTGTGCATCGGTTCCAGAGACCTGAATAAGGCGTGTCCTAAAGATAATTACCCCACACCTTTCATTGATCAGATTATTGACGAGTGTGCCGGTAACGAGATTTTCTCCTTCATGGACGGTTTCTCTGGTTATAATCAAATTACTATCCATCCAGAAGATCAACATAAGACCGCATTTATTTGTCCCTGGGGTACGTTTGCATATAAGAAAATGCCTTTTGGTCTTAAAAATGCTGGAGCTACTTTTCAGCGGGCCATGTCTTATGCCTTCCACGACATCAAGAAAATCATTGAGGCATACTTAGATGATCTAGCTGCTCATTCTCGAAAGAGGATGGATCATCCAGGTCACCTCCGACAAATATTTGAAAGATGTCGTTTTTATAAAATTCGTTTGAATCCGAACAAGTGCGTTTTCACGGTGACATCCGGTCGGCTGTTGGGATTTATCGTGTCTAGGGAAGGGATAAGGGTAGATCCCTTCAAGGTTGAGGCAATACTTCGGTTGCCTCCCCCGTCTTCAATCCGTCAGCTTCAAAGTCTCCAAGGGAAGTCTAATTTTCTTCCGAGGTTTATCGTTAACTATGCTGAGATTACAAAGGGATATATGAGACTGTTTAAGAAAGGAGTTCCTTTTCTTTGGGACGACTACGCTCAACGCTCATTCGATGCCTTGAAAAAGGCATTGACCTCTGCTCCTTTGCTGAGTCCACCTGATTATAGCAGAGATTTCCTTTTGTATCTGGCTACAGCAGAATCTACCATTGGTATGGTTCTGGTTCAGGAGGATGATGCTCTAGTCGAGCATGTTATTTACTACCTTAGTCGAGGACTGGTAGGACCTGAACTTCGATACACCCCGATAGAAAAGTTAGCCTTAGCAAGACCAGCGTCGTGGCAGCCTAATTTATTATATTATCTTTCTTTTTCGCAAACTTATGTCCTGGCAGCCGCTCAACCATTTCGCCTTGTCCCCGCAGCGAGTGATTAGGCAAATATAATATATGACGTATACACAGAATTGATCTGAGTTCATGTCCGCCAAATCCAAGAAGTCATTAGTCTTTGCGGGATTGATCTCGGGAATGTTCTCAGGGAGAGGACATCTATGATGAGTCCTTCTGCATCTAACACTTGTTTATAATCTCTCCCACAAGATCCTTGGCATGGGGGATACCAGGCATTCCGTAACGCGGCTCTCCTTATTTTTCGGCATGTCGTAAGTCGCGTCACGGAGCTAAAAGTTATCTCGATTATTGGTGATTTATACTGTCGAGGGTTGATTCAATCCCAAGACGCCGCTTAACTTTCAAGGTTTATACGTGCTCAATGATTCTCACAAAGGGAGCTTGTGGGGGTCATTTATCGAGGCTTGCTACAGCCCAAAAGATTTTGCGCGCTGGCTACTTCGGGCCCTCGATTTTCAAAGATTGTATTGAATCGGTCAAGAAGTCTCATCCTTGTCAAGTGTATACTCGAAAAATGCGCGCTCATCCAGCTCCGCTTTTTCCAGTCATTACTGTCGGTCCCTTTACAAAGTGGGGTATTGATTATACTACTTGTAACCCGCCTTCAGCTAAAGGTCACAAGTACATTATTGTAGCAGTAGAATACTTTACGAAGTGGGTCGAGGCTATGCCTACTTTTGGGAACGATGGTGAGACTGCAGCTCTTTTCCTATTCAACCAAGTTATCGCTCGTTTCGGTATACCTAGAGAGATTGTCACTGACCATGGCAGTCATTTTCAGAATAGTATGATGGCTGAGTTGGCTCTCAAATTGGGTTTCCGGCAGGAGCATTCATCTCCATATTATCCTCAAGCCAATGGGCAAGTGGAAGCCGTGAACAAATCCTTGAAGACAATTCTTCAAAGGACAATTGATAAACATAGATCCAGCTGGCATATTATGCTATATCCTGCACTTTGGGCATACAGGACGTCAGTGAAAACTGCAACTGGCTTTACTCCGTTTCAAATAGTCCACGGTGGAATCCGTATCACTGAATGCGAGATTCCTTCCTTAAATTATTGTTATTTCTTCCGACACTTATAGTCCTGCGTAGCGGCTTCTTCATCTCGGAACATTCGATGAGCAACAGCCGAGATGCCGCCACGTTGAACGAATCGCATAAAAACCGAGTCAAAGTCCAGTACGATAAGGCGGTTAAGCCTAGGGTCTTTTCCGAAGGCGACCTTGTTTTGGTCTATGCCCAAGAAAAGGATGCCTTGGGGGCAGGAAAGCTTAAGTCGATGTGGTATGGCCCCTATATCGTCAAAAAGGTCCTTAAGAAAGGAGCGTATACCTTGGTTGACTTCGAAGGAAACGAGTTGTCGGAGCCCCGAAATGGGCTCTATCTGAAGAAGTATTATGCCTAGGCTTTGGCCCGGCATTTTGCTTTGTATATAGTAGTTTTTGTCTTGTACATATCTGTTTGATTTTCGATTTTTGATGAGATGGTGATGTTTTTGATCTACTTTGGCAGGTTGTGTTGATGTCATGAGTCATTTTGGTTTCGCTGATGGTGCTAGTAGACACACCCGGAACTTAGCTTCCGCGGCTTGGGTGCTTCATTATCCTTCCGGTCAGCTGTTGGTATCAAGAGGAGTCTGCATTGGTCCTGCTTCCAATAATGTAGCAGAATACACTGCAGTCATTCATCTACTCTCGGAGGCAATATCCTTGGGTGTTGATTCGTTGGTAGTTTTCTTGGACTCCCAGCTGGTGGTGTCGCAGTTGAACAACACTTATCGGGTACGAGATCCAATTTTATTACGATTGTTCCTGAGGGTACGTTTGTTACAAAGGTCATTTCAATTTTTAACATTCATTCATATTCCTCGAGCTGACAATTGGTTTGCTGACTCATTGGCTAATCAAGCTTTAGATTGGCATATTAATCATTCAATACAATAAATTTTAATCATCAAAAACATCATACATTTGATACATTTATCACATCACATCAAATATCGCTGTATATATCATCGGAGTGTCAAAAAACTTTACAAAATTTGGATCCATCAATGCCGTACAAAACTTGGGCTTATGCCCCATCATGTTCAGTCTCAAAAAAGAATATACAATCATCTAATATGGAAAATCTGTCTACTCCTGAGGACCCTGCCCAGAAGTTGCGTTCCTATAGAACATCACTGCAGTGGCCACATGGCGGAACAGTCTAACCCAGTCCCGAGGTACTCCTACAACCCGTCTCTGGACGGCTTCTGGCAAGTCCTCCACAGCAACCAGAGGGATTTGGCGGGTCAGTCCCTCCAAGTTTCTCTGCACGGCCTGGAGTGTCCTGTCAGAATCCGCTGTCTCCGCCTCACCTCTGCGGCGCTTGTGACGTGCTAGGCCCTCAGGACGAACTGGTCCAACATCTGAAACATTATCATTTTTAATTGTCACTCATTATGAATCCAATCCAAAAACATGCTTGTTTTTCATTTTTCATACATAATTGAAAAATCCAAAAAAATCATATAAGTTAAAATTTTTGAAAAAACTTACCGACTGCTCCCCATGCTGCACCGGGTGGAAGTGCTAGATCTGGATCTCCTCGGAAATCCATCCCGGCATAGGGATAGTCGTCTACTGCGATGATCTGTTCTCTCCACCATAAGAAGAACTCATCGTCCCAGGTAGTTCGGGGTACCTCGCTGCCCCCCAGTCTCTTCATCATGTTTGCCCAACGGGCGATTCTTGGGTCCCGAGGGCTGCTGATAGTCGAGATGACTTTGGGTCTCAAAGATGGAACTCTCTCGAAGAAGAATGTTGTCAAAATGGTTCCATAGCCAAAGTGTTTTGTTTTTGTTTGGCGAATGGAGGTCAGTTGTTGTTTCATGTTCTGTAGCAGGGCTGTGCACCAATCATACACATGAATTAAGCACTCTACAACTATGCTCATGTGCGTCCTGGACGCCTGGTGTAGTGAGGCAGATCCTGCCACTCTGCCGATGGTGAATAGGAGGATCTTTATGTGCAAATCCCTGATATCTTTGATTGCAATCTGTGTGCCAACTTTCTTAGAATTATCTACGCAATAGATTTGGACATAGTCCTCCACGGTCAACCCTCCCAGGGGCTTTCCGTGCAGATCCACTGGGTCTCCCCTCCTGGAGAGTCCAGTGATGAAGTATATATCTTCCACTTCTATGCGTAGTGGCATTTGATCAATGATGAAGCAATCCTGATCTGGTTCCCAGTAATTTACGAGCATTTCAAGCAATCTCACATTACTTTTCATATTGGGCATTTTGAAAAATTTGAACAATCCACAGTTTCAGAGGACATTTTGTGCTGCGCGATCCTGCATGACCTCTTGGTCTATTGCGCTATGCTCACGTTCCCTCCATGAGATAGTCATCCTGAAAAATTTCATAAAATTTTCATTAGAAACTTCTTTTTGAGTTACGGACTTGCGCATATGCGACTTTTCCTGTGCACAGTCGCGTGTATACGCGACTTCACTTCATTGAACCCGCGTATGCGCAGATACGCATTTTTTAAGAAGGGTTTCTAGGCAAAAATTCACTTAATTTTAAATTTCAAACGGACAAAATGAATAAACAGGATGAATAAGGAGCCTACCTGAAGTTTCGCTGAATTCCGACGGTCGGTTGTTCCTGATTTGACGAAACAAGTTTTTAGCTCCAGAGCTCTTTTTCCAAATCAGTTATGCAATAATGAACCAATTGAGAGGTAATTTGTGTATTTATGGCTAAAAATTGAAAAATTTTGCAAAAATTTCTTTATGCTTATTTTTTTCGATCTGTCTTATGCTGTATAACTCGATTTCTTGGAAGTGCCCGGTTTGGTATATTTTCAGGTACATTTTGACGATTTTGAGATTTTTCCCGGTTTTTGATCCATGATTTCAGACTCTTCACGGCAGGTATATGATCTTCACCGGCATATAGGTTAGGGAATCACTTTCCGTTGCATCTTGCATTCTAGCCTCCATACTGATCACTTGCCTTAGGGTCGATCCCATCAGGTCATGAGTATTACACCCATTTCACTCGCCGATTTTTAATCATGACTTGATGGTAGAGCCTTCCTTTACATGGGTTTCCTAGTTAGTTCCTCGCTATCACTTGTTGCCCATGCTGCTTTTTATGTAGGCTCGGGAGTCCTCTTTAGTCCTGCCATGTCTTATGTGTTGAAGCTTCATTCTTCTTCTTCATCACTTATCATTTTTTCTGGCTTATACCCTAGAGGCTCCCTGGTGTCGTTAAGTTGTATTACTGCATTGCATATTGGCTACTTGTTTATCCTGGCCTTTAGCCGACTTCATTTGGACTCGATGTTTAAGCCAAATTTTGACCTTGACTTTCTGTACAAGTTAACCATTGCATGCACTTAGCTATCACGACTTGACACCTTTGTACCCATGGATGGAACGTTCCTCTGAGTATCACTGACCAGTTTTCGCCATCTTGCATTGAGCATAGGATTGTTCCAATCCCAGGAACTAGTGCATCTGATTTCTTGATACTCGTTCTATCCATTGTACCATAGCATTCTTTTATTCTTTTTCAGGCTTATTATATGAAAAAGACAAAAAATCAAATATAACAAAAAGAGCGGGAACGGGATGTATCTTCGTTATTTTGATGGCAGTACAGAGTCAGTTTGTCGCCCTTGAACAAAGCACATATACTTATATATATTTCCTTCATTTGGGATGGTTCTAGTTTGACCTAGGTTCAGCCTTTACCATGTTTCACTTGTCAGTTCTCCCCCGGCTGGTTATCTCTTCCAATCATATGGAGAGTTTGTTTTGCCTCCTGCAAGACAGACTTATACAGTGTCACTTTTTACTGCCATGGTCATCACAGAGTCGTGCTTTTGTTCAAGGGAAGTCTAGCCCGAGTCGGCCATTCTGCGGTGTCTCTTGACTCATTATTCAGTCGGCCTTCCCGGTCTTGTCAGTATCATGTTCTATCACATCAGATGTTTTGATCTTCTGCTCGTGCTGGTTTGAGAAGGTCCTCATTGACTTCTTGCCGGCGGGTTTGTCTCTTATCGACTACGACACATTGCTCTGAGAGCAAACCTAGAGCCGCACCTTGGGCCTATTTCCATCATTGATAGGTGACCTCGTGCTCAGCATTTGATCATCATCATGGGTCTTTGACTGAGTGGTTTCCCCTGTGTTCGACGTCAGCACACATTATCTCACTTGGGATTCGTGCAGTACCTGGATTTCCATTTGACCCTATCGGTGGATTTCTCGCCTCTGTGTCAGCTTTCATTATTGGTTGGTTCAGAGGGTTTCTTCCGTGCGCTAGCTTCATCTTGTGCACGTCGGAAACGTACTTTGGTTTTGGTTCCATCACTCTCCTTCGTCCGATTCCTTCCAAATCTTGGCCTGCGGGTTACACTCGCGCTGGACTGATGTGGGATGCCTTAATGCCTTCCTTCCAGCAGATATTTTCCCATCGAATCTGACTCATTGCTTTGGGAACAAGATCTAGAGTCTTTTTTCAGTACCTTAGGGTTTGCAGTCATCAGTGGAAGACTCTTCGCTATCGACAGTGGGGATTCATCATTGCCTCCTGATTGGTAGATTCTTTCAAGTGTTCGACTTCAACTCATTCATTCACACTTGTCAGATTGTACTGGGGCACCTTGACACTCATTATCATTATTGGTGGGTTGTCTCGCGTTGGTTAACGGGAAACATCATTGCCCGATAATCCAACGATTTCTCACATGGTCGACTTCAGCTCATTTATTCCCATTGTGTAGAATTGTGCCGTTGTGATCGGTGAAGACCTCGGGTTGTATCAGCATTTCTCGGTTCACTGTTGACAGTCCTTTCAGTTTCTGCCAGTGTTGTCGTCCACCCTTATATGTTGCAGTTCAGCACAGCAGCATCTCATATGTTGGTCCCCGAGTTGCGTGATTGTACCGTTTGATCCACCACTTATGATCCGGTACTTGGAGATTCAGTTACTTGATCAGACATCCAGTTGCACTATCTTTGATCAGCTTTCTATATGTGATACTTGGACATTGATTCAGACTTGTATTTCCGGGCCCTGCTCAGATGATTCATTATGTACTTTCAGTTCAGTTATACATGTATACATGTTGGATCTATTCAATACTTTCTATATATATGATGTATTTTTGACTGAGCATGGGTATGCCCGCCTCAGCATGAGTTGACTCTCTGGTTTCTTTCATTGGTTTTTGGCAGGCTGAAATCTGGTGAAGTCCTCTCTTGTCCTTGCGAATTTCTTTCTATGTGCATAATACATTTCGGCCATCATGTACCCCTTCTAACCTCATATATTAGGGGGCATCTGTTATAGCATCATTTCTCACCTTGACATGATTCATGATTGCTACATGGCTTTTTGGGCACCCATTCCTACAGACTTGGACAAATTCACTTAAATTTATACACTTACTATGCTTCGACTATACACTTACTTCTTCTACTTACCCATGGTGTTGCCTATACACTTACTTCTTCTACTTGAATTTCTACTCAATATTGGAAGCATAGTTATACGTTGCACGAATAAAGGAGATGTATAGCAACTCCATTTACTCTTGAATTTATTTTTGTAAGAAACTGTGGTATTGAGCACCAGATCTTCTTTCAAATATTTGATACCCAACTTTGTGTTCACGATATGCACATATTTCTACCTTTACTTTTGCAACGACTTCCACTGTATGTACTTGTCCTAATAGATCCCCAAGCGGGAATACTGTTCCTTGATGGAATATCAGAAATAATTCTAAGTGGGTGCAGTTGAAAACGGTGAGGGTTATCTCTCATCCATTTGTTCATAGTAAGCTTCCCACTAGGTATTGGCATGGGGGGTGGCTTTGAAGAGTGTAAAATTAATATTTTCCTGATTGGAAAAATAGTGATCTGAAAAATATCCTTCCAATAGATTTAACCATCTATATATGGTGTCTACATCTATCAGGCCTTCAAATATGGGAATGTTAAATTTGACTTGTACCTTGAAGGAGTGGCAAGTACAAAGTAGATGTCGGATGAATATGCGTCACTTGTGGGCATCTATCAAAGGATCTAGGTGAAGGTTTACATCATCATATTTATTTGTTATTCAAGGAATTCTTTGACAAATATTTTAAAAGTATCTCCTACTCCTTCTTCTTTATTTTCTTCTACCATAGGAGGTTGTCACAGTTTGCGAGGCTTTTCTTGCAAAGGTTCAACCAGTTCAAGCCCTAACTCCTTATACTCGACCTTGTTGGGGACATACAAAGAAAAATAGAGAAATATAAAAGCACTCTAATAACATTTATATATAAGTATGCATGAACGCAACATAATACATAAATAAACATAAACACAAAGATGCGATAGAAATAAACTCTCATTTCATTAATATAAAATAGTTGTAATATTCTTACATACATAATAGAAGTAACTAGCTTGTTTGATGGTAGCTTATCTATGAGAAGATATGTGGCAGCTACATGCCTTTGAACTATGTTACAATGAGGCTCAACGACCTTTTTATTATTGAAAATCAAGGGGAAACACTAAAAAACCAAAAAAATAACCCTAGGAGATGGAAAGGCAAGAGTTTTCGAGCCCCATTTGGGTTAGTTGCGTATCCAACTTCTCGAGATCGTAACTTGGTTATGATTTTATTTTAGTGCATACAATAATTTTTCATAAATATCTCTCTGAGTACTAAAATATTTGCAGCATGCCCCTACCTATGGTTATGGGCATGCTACAGACCTCAAAAAAATGACGTTTAGGGGGTCGAAACAAATCTGCAAGTTTGAGACCTGAAAAGCTACTGAAATAGTATGTTGTGAAACCAACTCCAAAAAGAGAAAAAAAAGAGATATGAACGCCTTATAAATAAGCCACTTCGATGAGGCAACCTCCAATACATTACATGAATGAACAATTATTGGATGATCTAAATTATAAAACCTCCTTTCTATATATAGGAGTCCATGGGGCCACAATGTAATCCTAGCCAACCTAAAAATAATAATTTAAGGGCACAATAATAACAATATGGGGGTTACAGGGGTACAATAATAACAATAAGGGGGTTACACTAACAACAATAAGGGATTATACAAGCAATATAGGGACCTAACATGCTCCTCTCCTTCAAAAAAGTGTTGTCCTCAATGCTTGAGTAGATCTAGGTGCTTCTATATAAAATTCTCATCCTCCCATGTGGAATCTTCAGTGGGTAAGTTCTTCCACTTGATGAGATACTCTGAAATTGATCGATTTCGTAGTTGTCGAGTTCTTGTTTCCATGACCGCTTCAGGGTCCAATATGATTTTTCCTTCCTCATCAAGTTCTGGCAATATTGTTTGAACTGGAATATTTTCACCTATAACCTTCTTTAAGCATGAAACATGGAAAACTGGATGCACTCGTGAAGAAGCAGGAAGCTCCTATTTGTATGCCATAGTACCAATCTTTTGCAACACCTTGTAAGGACCATAGTACTTTGGCGATAATTTATTATCCTTCTTAGCTTGCTTGAGGGACATTTGTTTTTATGGTTGTAGCTGTAAAAATACCCAGTCTCCTACATCAAAAATTCTCTCGCTGCGATGTTGATCTACCTGTTGTTTCATTCAATTTTGTGCCAAATTCAGGTTATCCTTTAAGAGCTGGAGAACTTCTTGTTGATGTTTGATGTGATCTTCCACTGCTTGAACCTTCAAATTTTCTCTTAAAGATGATGTGATGGACGGTGGATGAAATCCATAAAGTACCATAAATGGGGTCATTTTTTTTGTAGTATGGAAGGAAGTGTTATACCACCATTCAGCGAGAGGTAACCACTTGACCCATTGTGTTTGTTTATCAGATACAAAAAAATGAAGATATCCTTCCAAACATTTATTTACTATCTCGGTTTGACCATTGGATTGACGATGATAAGATGAGCTATGAGCTAATTGAGTACCCAAACAAGAAAATAACTCTGTCCAAAAATTTATAGTAAAAATGGGACCTCTGTCGCTCACAATAACCCTTGGGTTTCCATGTAGCTTTTGAATTGTGTCCATAAATGTAGTAGTAACTGTACTTGCTTTAAATGGATGAGATAATGCACAAAAGTTTGCATACTTGGTAAGTCTATCAACTACCACAATGATGACACTCTTTCCTTTGGAATTAGGTAAACCTGTCATAAAATCCATTGAAATCTCCTCCCAACGTTGAATTGGAATGGATAAAGGTTGTAGAAGACCTGGGGTCTTAATTGTCTCAACTTTATTCTACTGGAAAATCAAACATTCCGCCACAAAATTTTGAATATCAGATTTAAGGCCATCCAAAAAAAATTCTTTCTTCACCCTGTGGTAAGTTTTTAAAAATCCAGAGTGTCCTCCTAAAGGAGAAGTGTGCAATTCCAAAAGAATCTTTTGTTTAAATTGGGAATTCTTACAAAGATATAAGCGGTCTTTGTACCAAAAGGAATCATTTCTCCAACTAAATGTATCAGATGTACTAGGATATTGCTGCAACTTTTGAATGAGTGTCCACACTTCTTCGTCCTCCTTCCATTCATCCCTTGCTTCGGTTATCCAATCTAGTTGGATAATAGAAATGGCACAAAGCAATGCTTCCACCTCTTCATTCTTTCTTGAGAGTGCATCTGCAACAACATTTAGCTTCACTTTTTTGTAGATTATTTCAAAGTCATAACCCAACATCTTTGTGACCCATTTTTGCTACTCTTCTAAAGATACTCTTTGTTCCAAAAAGTGTTTAAGACTATCATGATCAATTTTTACCTTCAAGTGCCTTCCCATTAGGTAAGCTCGCCATTTCCTTAGTGCATGCAGTATTGCTATCATTTCCTTTTCATAAATAGATTTCTGTAAATACTTTCCTTTGATTGGACAACTTTAGAAAGTAATGGGTCTTCCTTCTTTCATTAAAATAGCACCAATTCCATTTCTTGAGGCATCACATTCCACAATAAAGGTTTTGGTGAAGTTTGGTGTAGCTAAGACCGGTGCTATGTACATTGACTCTTTAAGATGTGCAAAGGCCTTAGTTGCTTCAGGAGTCCATGAAAATGCATCTTTCTTCAATAATGTTGTTGTAGAAATTTGAATAACTGATATGTTATCCACCGAGATTCTCCTGATCACGCACCTGTTTATCTTCATACTGTCTGAGAATCTCTTCTACCATTGATCATTACATGCGAAATAAAATCAATTGCATGCACACATTAAAACCATAAAAATTCACACATATGAACACAGTATTTCATGGGAAAGCTTAAAGCTGAAAACCCCAACTATCTGTATATTATATATATCATAGAGATCATGTAAAAATCATCATACAAAGCTCCTCACAAGCTCTCAGTACAATCTCCACTTGCCACACACTAATAAGGCCCGATCTTGCAAATCCCATGCACCGATCTTTGCCAACCTTTAGCCTGCCTCTACTGCGCAATCCCTGCTGAAGAATGCCTCTTGATGAGAATTGATTACCCCAACATTGCTCATGTAGTATTTATAGGCATCTCTACTAAGTGTTGGATGCAAACCATGCATCACTTATAGTCTGGCCCCGATAGTCACAGCTTTCTCTCTCTTTTTATCTACTCATGGTCTCCCATGAGAAAGCGTCCATGCCATGAAGAGTTAAGCGATGTATTCTTCAGTTGATTAACGAGTTAATATTTAGTGAATTAATTATTAATTAATTCACACCACTCTCACTATTGTATCAATCAATTAGACTAGATACAACTAGCTCAACTATGTCTAATTGAGTTAAACTGAACACAACTCCACCAACTACTTCTACAACTCCACAAAACTCTGTCACATGAGTTATAACTAAATTCCTCCATGAATAGCTCCAGTAAACCCTCAGGAATAGCATAATTCCTTCTGTCATCTCCTGTGCCACATCTGTGCACTTAACTAAAGTGCTCCAAAAGAATAAGATAATGTTTAGATTCCAAATATTATTAAGAGCTAATAATATTTGACATATCTATTTTTAGACTGGAAATATAAAAATAAATTCTGCCCAATATGTCTAAAAATAGAAATCCATCTATTTTCCAACTTGACCAACCATCCACAAATCGCATCCTGCAACTCATAGAATATGATCGACTCTAAAAATAGACTTTGCGCCAAAAATCACTTGTGTGGGCCCCACCTAGTTTAGGTGATCATTTTCCAACTAGGATCGGGAATGATGTTTCAAGATGCCTCCTTCACTATTTATTGTTGTAATCTTCAACACTCCCTCTAAACAAGAAAGGACTGTCTTTGCATGCGACATGCAACTCCATGCATTCGCCCTGCAACCTTTGCAAGCGCCATGCAACTCCATGCATATGCTCTGCAACTCCTGAAACTTAATAACCTGAAACTTAATAGGCTCAAAAAACTCAATCGATCTGATGCATCTATCAAAGTTTCCACCTCTCACGGTATGCTTGCTTTCCTACATAGAGCCACTACAATTTCAAACTGTTTGCACCATACAATCTGCACTTATGCAATCGGCTACGTCTGCGTTCCAGGTATCAAACCTTGTCACTTTGATCTGCTGCATCAATCCAACTAATCATGCTCTTGCTGCGCTTTGTGGGCACCTCGTAGCTAGGTTCAATTCATAGGATCCACCATCTCCATGAATCCTACCCGAGAAATATCCTCTTGGGATTACTCATGCATAGCCCCACCTCTCACTTGGTGGTATAGCCCATCACTCCTCTGCTTACATCGACACGAAATTTCTCTGCACGAGTGGTTGCTCCACTCCATGATCCTCCTCTTGTGGCTGCTCCACATCCTGAGGTTCACTCTTACTTGCATGCAAATACTGCTCCCTCTCAAGCTTCAATTGCATGTCTTTCTTACACTTCCCAATAGTAGGAAGCTCTATAGAAATCCCATCAACATCAAATCTATAAAGATTATTCTGCATCTCCAGTTGTGGCTGCTCCACAACCTTTTGAGACTACTTCTCACATTGCATGTTGAGAGGCTCCCTCTCAACCAGAAAGTCACTAACCTATACTTTTCTCCTCAAAGCTTTGTATGCATCTTGTACCTCATTGCATGTAGATTCTTGGCTCGCGCACATTGTAATTGTCCCACCACCGCAAAATTTTCTAACAAAAGAGCTGATTTTAAATCGACAATATCTCCCTCATCCGAGCTCCGATTCGACTGATTTATTTTTTCAATTTGGGTGTTTTTTTGCAAGGAATCCAAATATGCTATTTTTTCTGAAAATATTACACCAAAAATTTCAGATATTCTCTGCAAACTCGTGCACCCAAAAATTTCTGCTCTCATTCCATGTAGAAAAGCTATAACACAGCTCTTATACCATGTAGAAATTATATACAATATTCATGTATATATCCGGACTCTCCTGATTTAACAATATTTATCTTATTGCTAAATACAGAAACCTTCCACTATAATTCTTGCGGAAATTTAATCAACAATTACAAAACACATGAAGCAATAAAACACACATAACACAGTTGATTACCAGGAAATTCTGAAGCTAAAAACCCCAAATATGTATTATGTAACATGGATATCAGATGAAAATCTCATACAAAGAATACAAAGCTTATCACAAGCTCTCAGTACAGTACAATCGTCATACACTAATCAGGCCCAATCTTGCAAATCCATGCACAGATCTTTGCCACCTACTAGCTTGCCTCCACTGTGCAATCCAAGTTGATTACAAAGACCAATTCAATGTAACCCCACTCTCATTGACCGCGTTATTATCATTGGCAACTCCAATGTATATATAGATGCAATTCATGCATCACTAGTAGTCACAACGGATAGTCTATCTTGCCCTTTCACCTATCTCTCCACTGGTCTCCACTGAAACTGTCCATGCACTGTAGTTAATTGATGTATTCTTCAGTTGATTTATGAGTTAATAATTAGTGAATTAATTAACTAATTAATTCACACCACTCTCACTAGTGTACCAATCAGTTAGACTAGATACAACTAGCTCAACTATGTTTTAGATTAGTTAAATGAACCTGCTCATTAACTTCCTCCAATCGCTCCACCAAACTCTTGTCACGCAGTTCTAAGCTTGAAGTATCCATGAAATAGCTCCCATAAACCTCGGGAATAGTGTAATTCATACATCAGCTATTATTACCACATCTGTGCACTTAACTGAAGTGTTCCAAGAGAATAAGATATTGTTTAGAGTCCAAATATTATTAAGAGCTAATAATATTCGACATATCCATTTTTAGACTGGAAATCTAAAAATAGACTCCGCCTAATATGTCTAAAAATAGAAGTCCATCTATTTTTAAAACTTGACCAACCATCCACAAATAGCATCCTGCAACTCATAGAATATGATCGACATTTCTAAAAATAGACATAGTATAAAAATAGACTTTGCGACAAAAATCACCTGTGTGGGCCCCACCTAGTTTAGGTGATCACTTTCCAACTAGGATCAGGAATGATGTTTCAGGATGCCTCCTTCACTATTTCTTGTTTCCAATCTTCAGCAGTTGTTAGAGTCTTGCTATTCTCCCTGTTTCTTAACAAACTTGCGATATGTTAGCAGAAATCCTAGCAGCTTGCTTTATGGTTGTAGGACTTCCTCCATTCTTTAATGGCTTTAATTTTGTTAGGGTCTACCTTAACACCCTCGTGAGATACAATATGACCCAGATATTCCACCTCTTCTACTCCAAAGAACATTTGGATTTTTTTTCATATAATTGTTTCTCCAGCAATAATTTGAGCACCCTGTCAACATTTTGAACATGATCCTTTCAAGACTTGTTGTAGATTAGTATATCATCAAAAAATACTAGCAAAACTTTTCTAAGGAAGGGTTTGAAAATGGAATTCATCAACGCTTGAAATGTAGAAGGTGCATTGGTAAGGCCGAAAGGCATGACAAAAAATTCATAATGACCCTCATGAGTTTGAAATTCTATTTTCGGAATATAAATCCGATCTTCATTTCTAATTTGATGATATCTGAATGAAGATCAACTTGGTAAAACAAATTGCTCCATGTAATTCATCCAATAATTCATCAATCACAGGAATGGGAAATTTATCTTTAATAGTGAGCTTATTGAGCTCCTTATAATCCAGACACATGCACCATGATCCATCCTTCTTGTGCACTAATACTACTGGAGTAGAGAAATAAATTTGACTAGGTTGAATTATACCATCCTCTAACATTTCTGCAATCATACATTCAATTCTCTCTTTTGGACATGAGGATATCTAAAAGGCCTGGTGTTTGGAGGAAAAATTCCTGGAATCAAATGAATAGCATGGTTGTGATCACAAATAGGTGGGAGTTCTTTGGGAGTTTCAAACACCTTGGAATGATTGTCCAAGAATTTTTGGAGATCTGGAGAAATATATGATTTTGAGGTTGGAACTTCTAGTGAGCATAATTGTGAAATTACACCTCGTTGTTCTTTATTCAGAAGATTTTTCATGACATTAGAGGTTATTATCTTTCCCGGCTTCCCTACGATACCCTGTAATTTGACTTCCTTTCCTTCCGAATTTTTTTTCAAGAAAAGTTCTTGAAAATTAAAAGCTACCATACCCAAAGATTGTAACCATTGTACTCCTAGTACAACATCAACACCTCCCATTGGAATGGAAAGCATTGGACTATTCAATACATATTCCCCCATGGTTAGCTTGATATTATGGCATTTTCCAGAGAAATTTATAGCTCCTCCATTTGCAACCATCACTTGACATTAGAGTCTTGGGTATAGGAAAAAATTCAATTCATGGCACTACCTTACAATGAATAAAATTATGGAAATTTTCTGAATCAATCAACTTCTTATTACCTTTTTCTTCTTGATATTTCCTTCTATCTTGAGAGTTTGAGGAGTGGTAATTCCTGCTAATGCATTACATGATATGGTCAGACTCATTTATTCCTCTTCATGGGTTGGTTCCTGGTGTATATCCTCTTCTTGTTCATTTTCTTCTTCCTCTTCACAATCTATGTAAAATAGTTTCTTCTCAGCACACTTATGACCTTTAGTGTATTCTCTATCACAACTGTAGCAAAGCCCTTTTTCTCTTTTTTCTTCCAATTTTTGTGGTGTCAACCTTGTAGGTTGTGGAAATCTACGAGTAGTAAAACTTCCCTCTTTATAGAAGTAAGTAGTAGGCTTCCTTGTCGCCATAATTTTACATTCAATTTTTCTTGCCAACCTAAATGCCTTCTCCAATGAATCAGGTTCCAAAACGCAAACTTCATGTTGGATGTTATCCTTTAAAGTACCTATGAAGAGATCAATCCAGTGTTCCTTTGGAATATCAGTTACCCTTATATTCAATTTTTAGAAGTCCTCAATGTGCTCCCCCACTAAACCCTTTTGTTTGAGATTTATCAATTAGCTAAAGAAGGTGTTGCTCTTTGTATCCTCATAGTGTGCTATCATTTCCTCCGTAAAAATTGACCAAGTGACAATTTTTTTATGGGAGCAAAGCCATCGATACCATACAAATGTATTTTGTTCTAAATGTAAAGTTGCAATGCGTAGCTTTTGTGTGTTTTTCACATTATGGAGATCAAAATATTGCTCCATCTGTAGTATCCATGTTACATGATCCTTTCCATCAAACTACCTCATATCCATTTTTGGATTATGGTGGTTCTTCCCGCCAACATTAGGTTTTATGAAATCATGATTAACATTTATTTTGTTCTCATCATGAGTTTCCTCTACTATATTTTCACCATTAGGAAACATTTCTTGTATCAAATTTGTCAAACCTTCCATGTATGCTTTTAGAACATTCTTCATGTTTTCCATTTTCTCATCGATCTTAGCTTCCATGTCATCCATCTTAGATTCCATGCCAGCCATCTTAGATTCCATGCTAGCTTCCATGCCATCTATCTTAGATTCCATGCCCTTATTCAAACCATCCATCTTAAATTCCACGACTTTCTTCAAACCATCCATCTTAGTTTCCACACCTTTCTTCAAACCATCCATCTTAGTTTCCACACCTTTCTTCAAAACTTCCATGATATTTTTTGTTGCTCTTTGCGAGAGCGAAATTTGTTGTAGTTTCTCTTGTAATTTTGATATGTAATATTGCCATTCTTCGTCTTCATGAGTCATAGTAGAGCCTTCTAAAGGCTTAATGGGTGTTGAATTATTTTTAGGGGCCATTTTAGAATCCAATACTGATATCTATTCTATAATATGCCCTTGGAATAAATTCAACTTGATTCCTCAAAAAAGACTTATGCAATTCGGGAAAAAAAATACATACCTTTTACTTAATTTTGAGGAGCTCTATATTGAAATTGAATTGTCTATATAATTGCAGATCCTCAATATCTAAAATTCAGCCTTGTAGTACCCCTCTAAAGCTTCTTTCAAATTTCACAGGTTTGACCTGATTTGGATTCTTAAAGACAAAGATATGTCCAATCTCCCACAATGACCCAATTATAGACTGGTTCAGTAGAGTGAAATTGTACGACTTTCCACGTCTTCCTATTTCCTCCTTTGGCTCTAAAATTGATATACGAGAAACTACAGTCTATGTACTTGCAGCCATTTTTTACATCATTCCAATCCGATGCTCAGAGAGAGAGTTATGAATATTTTCTCACTATACCCTCTTTGAGATGAAATTCTAGAGCCTGAAAAATACCTAACTTCCACAGATCATAGCTCTGAAACTATTGTGAACCAACCTCTAAAATTTTGCGACAATGTTCATCAAGATTTTGGATCTGCTCTCCAAAAATTTCAGCTTCTGAATCTTCATAGAACAAAATCTATATCTAAAATTCCGCACTGACGTGTTTAGGTTAAATTCAGGAGCATGCAAAAAGCCCTAACTTCCAAAGATCATATCTCCGAAAATATTGCGAACCAAGCTTTGAAATTTTGCGACAATGTTCCTCAGGAATTCGTCTTCCCACTCTAAAAATTTCATCTTCTGAACCTTCGTAGAAAAATATTATAGCGAAAATTCCACGATGACTAGTTTGGAGCAGCGAAAACCCTAGAATCCAAAGCTCTGATACCAAATGTTGTGAAACTAACTCCAAAAAGAGAAGAAAATAGATATCAATGCCTTAGAAATAAGCCACTTCGAGGGGGAAACCTCCAATACATTACATGAATGAACAATTCTTGGATGATCTAAATTACAAAACCACCCTTCTAAATATAGGAGTCCATGGGGCCATAATGTAATCCTAGATGACCTAACAATAATAATTTAAGGGCACAATAATAACAATATGGGGGTTACAGGGGTACAATAATAACAATAAGGGGGTTACACTAGCAACAATAAGGGACTATACTAGTAATATAGGGACCTAACATAGTAAAATGTGCTACAAACAAGGAAAGTAATGAAACCGACTCGAGGTCTAGCTGGAATAGGCAGGCGGCCATTGATATCTACCTGGATCAATTTTATATAAAAATGAATATCCAGAAAAAGTAGAATTCCCTCTATGCAGAGAGAAGAGATATCGTACAAATGTACAAGGTTCTACATTTTAAAACAAGGTTTTAGGGCACATGCCAATTATACCTATACTTCAACAAATGTTTCTTTCAAAGGCATTTAGGAGTAAATATCGATTGATGTGAATTATAACTGAATCCAAAGCAATGAAGCACATATATGAAAAATGTTCAAGAAAGTTAAAAGATGACCCTCGTAGTATTAGGTTTTTTCTTGCAATTGATGAAGTGTGCACATTCTCTTTCTCGAGCTTAAATTGTAGTGTTCGGAAATTCAAATTGATGGTATACAATATCCCCCCATGGATGAGTGTTGTAAAGGATCACCTTTTTTTGGATCTCATTGTTCCAGGAAAACATCAAGTAAGAAAAATGGGCGTTTTTCTTGCACTTTTTATTGATGAGATAAAACTCCTATGGAAATGAATATGAATTTATGACATATCAAGTCATTGATCAAATAGGTCTTTTATGTTGTTTGGTGTGCTATGTTTGACTATTCGTGATTTCCCGGGACTTGGTGTTTGTTCTAGAAAGATAGAATATCTACGTGTTTACACTTGTAATTTATCTTCATCCAAACTTTCATGCTTACATTTATACTATTATTTGATGTTATTAACATTATTTATTGAATTGTAGGGCTTTAAAAAAAGGGGATATTTTCATGTCCAAGATGTGAAGAACAATTTTGACAATGTTATTATAAATATATATGTAAATTTATTTGGGCAAATAACATGGTTTTTCTTCCACGAGATCATAAGTTTAGAAATCGTGAAACAAATCAATTTGATGGAAATTTTGAAAATAGAGCCCTCCCATTTTTATGGGTCCAAGTGATTAGATTAATTGGTATGCATATGTTGAATCGAAAACATGGGAGCATTTTTTTTATAGGGGTGATTCAATTGAAGAACCCAAACAACTTGTAGTTAATTTTCCACAAGTAGTGAAAAAAATCCATATCTTATGAGCTCCCTTGCGAAAAGGATCTATTAATAGTTTACCTATGAGATCCTATGCACATTTTAAAAAATACCCCATATTACATATTTCAACATATTTCAGGCAAAGAGAATGGCAACTTGTCTTCAAGGAGATATGTTTCTCTTTCACATACCAAATTTGATAGAATACATATGTGGCCAAACAGGAAAAATGAAACATATGCAGAAGAAACATGGATTTCGAAGAAAAAAGAGAGCTAGAGCAACTAAAAAAGTTCATCTACTCAATGAGGACACATATTGACTACGGGTCATCATTGGAAAACTATTTTACAGTTGATGGACATGTGATAGGATTTAAACCACACGATTTTTATAATTTCATGAAGGTATTATCAATATTTAACTTTTACTCGTAACATTGATTAAGTACAAAATATATTTTGGTATTCTGTTATATTAGAAAAACTACTAATGATTTTTGAGGAACTTGTTTGACGACATATCATGCCATTGGAAATTTGGGGGGTTATATGTCTTATGTTTGAATTAAATAATTCCATAAGTCTACTTTCAGTATTTGCAAGGTATGTGAAATGAAATGTTCGTGTATGAGAGACATAGAGATATTATTTTTGTTTTTAAATTTTGACTAAAAGCTCATACATATCCAAAGGAGATCCAAATATGTGAAGTGCCAAAATGGAAGAAGGAAACTGCATAAAGTGTATGTGTATTTGAGAAGGATCTCCCTACAAGTTTCATAGACCTACAAGTACATTTACATATACTCCAATTTGATGACATTGAATTGGAGGGTGTCATATCAACAAGGTGGATGCTTTTCTTTGAGAGGTATATGAAAAATATAAAAATATATGTCTAAAAAAAGGCACATCCTGAGGGTTGCATGACTCAAGAGTATGTATTCAACGAAGTTGTTTTTCCTATGCGAATTCATTGGTAAGGATTTTGAATATGGGCCATGCTTCTAGGATGAAGAACGAGCATAAGATATTATTGATGGAGAAAACCCAAAATCTAATGTTGTTGAAGTAGAAATTAGTAAGTAAATTCACGACCATTGTGGTTTTTTTCCTTACAGTCATTATTTTCCTATATAATCTATTTCTCAAATATACAACATGAAATTTGGAGTTTGAAATAAACATTTCGATATGTAATAGGTATAGTCGAAAGTGATATATTCGATAAGTTCATTCTATACCACATGCAATTTATGAAAAAATGGATTTATTTATATGATAAAAGGAGAGAAGAATTGTTTGAAATAAGGAGAAATTTTAAGAGGTTGAACCCAAGTAATACTCATCTTCGCACTAATCTAATTAGGAAATGGGGAAAATATTGCACACAAAAATGGGTTTCCAAATAAATTCAAAATTAAACAGAACATGCAAGTATAGATTCGAACAAAAAATAAGCTAAAATAAACTTGTGTAGAGGGGTTGTGATCTTATTGGTTAGACTCTCATTGAACTAGGATGAAGAGGCTATTGAATAACAATATATTAAGTATGAAATTGTTAAAAAATATAATTGCATATATTGTATATGTAAAACAAAGTAAATACAAACCATTAGGTTACATGGATGAAAAGTTTGTTCATTAATTTATATTATGAAACAAATTGAAATATTTCACTAAGCCCAAGAAAATTTATTTTTGATGGGAAAAATTAGAAAAAAATAATTGTATTTATTTTCTTTATGAGTAAAAAAATACTCTCCAAGTCAAATAATTAAATTTGGCCTTGAAATGATGATTGGACATGCATTTATGTCAAGAATGCTGAAATTTCCTTACTTCACTAAAATGCATGCTCAAGATTCATTTCATGGCCAATATGGTTGATTCAAATTTTACATTGTTTATTTGCTAAGTAAAGACATTAATTATTTTCCTTGATACTTTGGAATGTTTGAGCTATAGTTGATAATTTGTTGAGACTTGAAACCCTTATTTTTGTACTATTTTGTTAATCTTAGAAGGATATTTTTTTGGTGAGATAAGGGTATGTGGAGTATATTCATGGTGATTTTGATAAATACAATATTATTATGCAAATATTTTGTTTTCATGCTGCTAAATTTGTATCTCATGTAAGATTTATGAAATTTACCTATTAATAGAAAAAACCATGTTCGATAATAATGGAGAGACCATTCGAGGGATCCTAAATCTCAACATGATCAATTGAGGCAATACTAATCCCTCATGCATAAGACAATTTTTTTTTACCATTATTGTTAAAAATTGCACCTTGAGCTCCGAAAACCCCCATATTTCATTTTGAGGCACCCTATGGTAAATGTTTCCATATGATGAACTAATCATTTTGTATATTTGTTTTACAATGAAAAGAAGACATATTTTGTATTTCAAATAGAAATTTACTACATTCCATAACAAAAATTTCTGAGTTCAGTAAGGTATTAGTTTATAAAATTCCATTACATTGTCCAAAAATAAAAGAGTAACTAGATCTTAGTGAGACCACAACGAGATAAAATATTCCTGAAGGAGACATAAAAGGAAGTCCTAAAAGAAAAATTTAAATTTATTCAAAAATGAACGTGAACATAAAAAAAAATACATAGACACACACATACACGCATACTCACATTACATGTTGAAATGTGTCTACATAGATACAACCCTTAAAAATTTCTATTATGAAACTTGAGGATGCTTGGGACGATTCTGCAAGCCCTCTTCTAAAGAAGAATAATATCTCTTTCGTTGTATAGAAAATTTTGATTATTCGAGTGCTACAAAAGACACATCCTTTGATCCTTATTTAAGGTGTATAATTATTATTTCATAATATTCTCTCATATCGAAAGTTTATTTTCTTGGCTTTTTCAATAAATCCACCTTATTCTTATATTTTTTTTTGCTTCTTAGTCACATTTCTTTCAATATATTCCTTTGTATATTTCAGGTGATATATACATTTTCCCAATTCTCTAGTTAGTTTTTATACTTCATACTCAAGCTTTTTTTCCCATGATGGTTGTTGATTTGTTGATTGTTGTTGTTTTTCCCTCTCCAAAAGTACTCTCAATTTCTTTATCTCCATGTCGCATCCCAAATTCTCTGCTTTTCGGCCACTTGGGAGATTATTGCGTAGTTATTTAATTCTTTATCTCTCTCATAAGCATATCTAAACATTTAAGTTGATACCTTACCTATGTTTTTTGTGTATTATTGACCCATCTAAGTAATCAGGGATAAAGTTGAAATACCCTCCCTATTAGATTTAAGGTTAGTCTAACCTTAGAATACATTAAACATGGTTTATATCTCCATTTCAGCAACCATTAAAAATATTAACTATTGGTTCTTGATTGATCTATTTCCCTTACACTTTACTAGCATAACTCATAGTAGTACTCCTACATGGAGGTACTCTCTACTCATAAGTTTCCAACAACACACGGTCCATGTGACCCATCGTGCCCTCCATGTGATAGGGTTGGTTTCCAAGGTAAGTCGAGAGGTGGTTGGTATCTACCAAGTGGAGGGTTAAGATTAATGATGGGTATAGATCGATGGTCATGAGTGTGCTAGTCAAAGCCTAGGATTTTAATCTCTATTTAATTTTTGGTTTTCTCTATTTCTTCTCTCAAGGGATTTGGAGCAGGGACGGTGGACGGTGTGTAACCCACATAGAGCCTGAGCAGCTCCTTCTCTCCCTGATCATTTGCAACCCTTTCTTACTAGCCACTAGAGTCCAAGTCTTGTTGGATAACACGGTGGTCCAGTTTTATCCCACTTATAGGTATGGATTTTGTCACGTATTTCTGTATTTATTTCATTGAAGTTGTGACTACTAGGTATTGTTAATTAGACTGATACACTGACTATTTTTATGGTTGCAGTGGTGTTTTCAAGGAAAAACCATAGTGCCTTTCGTGCAGCTGGACTGAAGAATGTATTCGCGATTAGCCCTTAACGGGTATGATTCCTCTCAGCCAACCAAATTCTATCATAATTTGTATTTTTCATTTAGTTTCAACCTATTGCTTGTTGTATTCTTAGATGCATGTTTGACCTTAGAGACCAGTAAACTTGTTCTGTTCTTCCTCCTTCAGATAGTTGTTTGTTCAATGTTTCATTAGCTATTTTCTTTATCATTGTCAAATTAAATCCAAAGTTGTAAATTTTTCAATAGATCAATGCTTTGTTCTCAAAAGGAAAATTTCTTTTCAGTATTCATTTCCTAATAGAAAATTGTTGTTTCAATCCTCATTTCTCAAAAAGGAAAACATTGTCTGATTGATTTGTGCATTTATTTTCTTCTTAATGATTCACATTAAAGGAAACGAAAAAGAAAAACATGCATATGAATTTAGAGATTGTGAGTGTTCCATAGCAATAGATTAGGGAAATATGCATTTAGTTTTTTCTCTTTGATCTATGCTCAAAAATTGGATTGCTCTATCCCTTTAGTAGATAAGTTTTTCATTGAGAAACTAAATTGAGAATATTACTTCTCATTTAGTTTTCATTTTAGGAATTGCCCATTACATCTTGCGGTGAACTTGAAAGATAAGTTGTTAATAAATATCAACATAAAGTTCACCTCAATCAACCTAAGAAATCACTGTAACATTAACGATAGCACTTATAAGGTCCAGACTAGAGATGTGTTCCAACGTCGTTAAGCATAGCAGATGTCACTAACTTTTCTGTGATAAATTCTGAGTGTGAAATCCCACTCCACGTATGTAACTATATCGGAGCTCATCCATGTACCTTTTGGTATATAAGGTGGTTTTCTAGTACGAAAAGTATAAGGGGGTTTTGTCACTATATGGTTTCACATTAAACAACACTATTACGAACTTCGGCCTCGACGTACCTTCAGATATATTTGGGAGGAAAAATTTATGTTCCTTAACATACGTAGGTAACTGAGTCATCTGCCTTGTAACTTGTGATACACCGAACACAACATTTGGGGAGATTGCTTTCCTGTACTTCTTGGTTCGCCAGGAGGTATTCTGCGGTTCACAATTACTTGGTAATCCTTTTGCCTAGTATCACACTTTTATTTGTTTTTTTTTATTTTATAAAATCAACCAGTCATTATGGAAGAAGAACAACCCTTTCCCCATCATTTGTGTAGAATAGTGCTTCAACCACCTTTACCACTGAAAGCTATTTCTAGTCGACTAAGGCGACCCCACTCTACAAAATCCAGTACCATAACTACCTTTGGTGCATCATCTTCATCACATATACTAGATTCATCTCAAGTAGTTTCTACACATCCTGGTTTATCTACAATTGTCAAAACAAAGTCCTCATCACTACTTTTGGATACTGAAATTCCAATCAATATGACTATACATCTAGAACTCGACGTTGTTCAAATTGAAGTTGATCTAGATCCCATCATTCTTTTACTAGAACATCTAGATATCGAAGTCAAATGAAAATAAGTTGTTCTTGTATCGGTAACTCCTGATTCATCCATAGCCATTGAGTCTTCCCTCTATCACACAGTTAGCCACGTGAAATATATCTTGGACCTAATGGTGAGATTCTTCCACCTGGTTTGATCTTGATTGAGGAAGAACCTCAATAAGAATAAATAACCTGAACTCCAACACATTTTGGGTTAGTGCTTTATCTTTATGATTCTTTTCCTTGATTATCTTACACTACTTCAATCGATCTTGTTTCAATCCAGTTCTCGTAGAGCCTATATGGTATTCATTGGGTCATTTGAACATGGTTGAGTAAGCATCTCCAACTTTACCATCTGTTACAGTTGCAACATCATCTATTGTTGCTACTCCGTTGATGTTTACCATGACACCAGATTCACATATTTATGATGGTCCGTCCATCCCACCGGGTTACCATTCATTATCTGGAACCTACTCTGGTGCCTCCTCAAATACATTGACTTCACCAATTTCATCCTCTGATATCTTATCTGGTACATCTCTAATGAGTATTGAATGAATTGATCCTTTATACACACCTTTAGTTTAGCATCAAGCTAGTCCATCTGGGTACCTTCCATCCAATTCAATCTCGACTTGACTCCCACCATTTTGAGATAAATATTTTGCATCTTATTATAATCCTCATGATAGGGGGCAACCTATGGTCACCCATTTTGATAGTACTCCATCGTTTTATGGTCACCAAAATGTTGGAATGACTATCTTTCAGTGGAAACCTATCTTTCCCGTTCAACCACAAACGGTTGTGCATTCATACCAACTAGTTCAACCTATTGTGCTTACATCTAACCCACATGTTAATACTTCATTACCCCATTTATAGGCTTAGTTGGTTGTACCTCAATTTCTTCAGGTGGGTCCTTCAATCCATTGCCCTCAAGTCTTGGGCCTCCATAATCCACTTCCTTCGGTTGGTTTTCAACAACCACTTGTATCTGGAATCTTACAACTACATACTAGATTATACTTTTATGGGATGTCACAGGATCCTACCAGTCTTACTTATTCACAAACGAGTCCAATATATTATGGTTTGGGCTATAATATTGGTGTGAAATCACCTTGGCAGCCACAACCTCAAATTCCACAACAAAAATTCCAACAACAACAAGCTTATCGAGGTCTTGGTCTACAAATCCCTCAAGCATTTGGTCATGAAAATAAACCCTATCTGGGTTACCAGCAACAAATTCCTTATTTCGGTGTGCAAAGGGTTGTTTCCCAAGAAATTCCATCCTATCATGGTTATGCTCAACCTAAATTGAATCGATAGTTTCACTTTTTCGCAATATTATAATTACCTAATTTAAACCAGCTTAACAATGATCCCATCAGCTATTCTCCTTGGTGGCCGGTGATTCTGCAAAAATTACCTTCCAATATTTCTAAATTCAATGGAAAAACTTGAGAAGACCCATCAATGCATGTTATGACTTATCATTTGTGGTGCTCATCAAAATACTTAAAAGATGACTCCATTATACTACATCTTGTCCAACATACGCTTACTAGTCCAGCTACGAAGTGGTATATTGAATTACCACAAGCTTCATTTGATAAGTTCACTGCCTTATCCACTACCTTTTTAGCCCACTTCCAGTTACCCATACGATATGAAATTGGAATGGAACTATTGACAAAATCTAAACAAACAACTAATACTCACATTTCTGATCATATTCGTGAGTGGCATTGTCATCATCGAATGGTCAAAACATTTGTTCTTGATTAGCTCTTAGTTGAGTGCTTTATTAAGTACTTGCTACCATCTATCATTGAGGATGTAGCTAAAGGTGGTGTCATCACTGAAGAGAAATTCATTGCTCATGCCCAGTAATTAAATTTGATTTATAATCAGTCTGGCGCACTGTATGAGAAAATTCCAAATGTGCCACGATCAAATTTTACTATTCCTCCTCCATCTAGTAAGAACTCTCATGTCGATGATGGTATGATTGGTTTTTCAAACACTCACATCTATACTGCATCTGATATTGCACCTTTTTCCAAAATACATGTCGTGATTTGACAAAGGAAAAAGTGACAAGAAACTAGGAAGCAAGAAAAATGGGAAAAAAAATAAAAACAAAAATTCACCCCAGCAAGAATGATCATCTGATCAACAATATGGAAATTCACAAAAACCTTATTACCCTTGCTTGATATGTTTTTAGGATGACTTTACGAAAGACTTTCCTCACCGCTCTGAATTCTCAAATATTCTTAAAACTTCGCATACATCTGTTGTGTTGATAGATCCTTTCCTGAATCTGGACACAAACATGGTTGGTATAGATCCCGCTTCTAGTTCCCAAGTGCTTATGCTATCTATCACAAATCCAAAAACTATTGTTTTGGTGTCTACACAAAATAAATATTATGGTAGTCGGGCTACTGATCAACCTAATACCTTGCCCATGAATCCATCCACTGAATCAATTATGCCACCTACTATTCCAGAGTGAACAATAAATCCACCAAAGGGAGTTGTCCACAAATAGACGTTCAATACTCAAGCTCACACAACTCAAAATTAAAATATATTTGAATATCTAGCTTAGTCACCTTCATCTATGTCAACTCCTGAGGTACTTCAAAATTGTCCCTTCCATAAGAAAGCTTTTTTGTCGGCAATTGGTGGAATTGACCCGACAGATTCTAATCTTGTAGTCTTTAATCACACAGGATAAGTGCCACAACTACAAGCTGAATTAACATTTTAAATCCAAGTAAATTTTCTAAATCACCTTGTTCATCGCACTATTATTGATGAGAGAACATCTACTTGTATTTTTTCTATCAATTGATGGAAGTCACTTGGCTCACCTCACTTATCTCAATCGCCTATGACCTTGAATGATTTTAATGGTCATACATATAAGGCTTGTGGTATTATCAATAACCTGCATGTTGAACCAAGGGGCCAAACTACAACTGTTGAAGTTGAGGTCGTTAATGGACCCCTTGACTACAACATATTACTTCGAAGGCCATGGGTTTACAATATGACTGCGGTCATTTCTACTTACTTTCGAATCATCACCTTCCATCATAAAGGCATTATCATAGCCATTAGTCAAATCTCCTTCTTTGCCTATAGTTCCCAGGTATTTGGAAGCATTCCATTAGTTCACTTAGCCCAACTAGCACTTCAAAAAATTGGTCTTGGTCTCTTTAAGGGTTCTTCCCTAATGGACACCTTTCCATTACCCCACCTATGACGTCGGAGAGAATTGTGAATATAGAGAGTTGATGCATGATACCTTACACTTCATTTGACTTAAGGAAGATTACGAATAGTTATGAAGTAGATATTTTGGGTGAATTTATGTCACCAAGCCCAATTGAGCTTGTATAACAATCAATTTTATTGGCTTGGGCGATGCATCTTAATCCATCGTCGCTAATTGTTTGGGTCGATTGTTCATTAGATTTTGGTATTGCTTCTGATCCTTTTTCATCGACATTCTTGACTAATGAGAGAATTGTGGAAGCAATGATGCTAGAAGGAGAACCATGGGATGATTATCATCATCATTCCCATCTTCCATATTACAACGAAGATAATCTTATTGAACTATATTTCCCTGCGATCTCTGATTTGTTTTTTAATTATGTTCCAGTTAATGGCATCAAATTCGAGTGAAACCTATCAAATATTGAAGAAATGATTTCTATCGATATTTATACCAAACCTGGCATTGTAGAAAACATTCATGTTGGCCTGTCTTGTTCTACATCCAAACTTGACACTTATCACTCTCTTTTTTGTGAATTCTGAGATGTATTTTCTTGGTCTTATGAGGAAATGCTAGGCATAGATTCTAGTATTGTTGAACACAATTAAAATGTACCCTAATGTCAAACTGGTATGTCAACACCTTCATCCTATTCATATGAAGAAGGCTACTGCCATTAAAGCAGAAGTTGAAATTTTTTTGCATGCTAGTTTCATTTACCCTGTTCCGCTAACTGATTTTGTTTCCAACATTCTTACTGTCATGAAGAAACAAGGGATAATCAGAGTGTGCATTGATTATTAGGATTTGAATCTTCCTTGTCCAAAATACATTTATCCTACTCCCCTTATCGACAAAATTATTGACGGATGTGCCGAATGTGAAATATTTTCGTTCATTGATGGATTCTCCGATTACTATCAAATCAATATTCTCCCAAAAGACCAATATAAGACATCATTCATCTAGCCCAGGGCCACATTAATTTATCATAAACTCCCAATTGGTTTAAATAATGACAGGGAAAAATTTCAGAGAGCAATGGATTATGTTTTCCATGACATTAAGCATATTGTTCAACCTTATCTACATGATTTACCCACGCATTCACGAAAACAGACTCATCACCCGATGCATCTAAGAGCTACATTTTTACACTACCGACACTAAATATATGCCTCAATCCACAAAAAATGTGTGTTTTTTTGGTTCCGGTCGTTTTCTTGGATTCGTCGTCTTAAAACATTGAATTTGAATTCACCCACTGAAGGTACAGGCCATTCTCGATTTTCCTACGCCATCAATCTTAATCTAGTTACAGAGAATTCAAGGAAAGGCTAACATTCTAAGGAGGTTCATACCCAACTTCACCAAAATGGAAAAAGGATTTACTCGTCTCTTAAAAAAAGGGATTCCCTTCGATTGGGATAAGGTTGTGCAAGCTTATTTTGATGCTCTTAAATATAACATGATCTAAGCGTCATTAATGTCCCCCCAAATATCAGAGTGATTATTTCATGTATCTCACCACTGCCGATACAACCATTGCTATGGTTTTAGTCCAAGAAGACGATGGGATAGAAGATTCAATGTACTATTTGAGTCATAATCTCAATGATATGGAATTTAGGTACTCTTACATAAAAAAGCTAGCATTGGTAGCTGTCCAAGTTGTCCAAATATTTCACCATTATATCCTACTCTAGAAGACCATATTCATTTCAGATTGCAACCCTATGAAATACATTTTGTCACGTCAATTACTGGGGGGGAATATTCAAAATGGATCATCATTTTGGAGGAATTTGATTTGGAATCCATCAAATCCAAGTCAAAGAAGTATTTGGTTTTTGCTGAGCTTCTCTGTGACCTTCCCTCTGATAGTACCGAGTCTACATCGGAACCATCAACTTGAGATGAGTCTATGTTTCTGATTAGGTCATATAACCCTTGGTATGCAAATTTTATCATTTATCTCCAAATCCAAACTTTCTAGCCCAATACCTGTTGCTCGTAACAACGAATTATTCAATACCAAGCCAAATATTATCTGATCTTTGACGACACACTTTCTCGTCGTGGTGTCGATACGATTTTAAGGATGTGCCTCACTCATGAGGAGGATGATAAGTTCTGAATGATTGTTATGCTAGTGCTTGTGGTGTAAATTTCTCTAGTTACGCTATCATGTAGAAGGTTCTCCGTGCTAGTTACTTCTGGCCAACCATATTCCATGACTACATTCTCATAGTCATAAGTTGTCATGAATGCTAGATATTTGATCATAAAATATAGATGCCACCAACATTATTGCATCATGTCATCACTGTGGGACCATTTGAAAAATGGGGCATTGACTTCATGACTTGCAACCCTCATTCGATCGGGGGGCATGGTTATATTATTGTCGTTGTCAACTACTTTACCAAGTGAGCTGAAGCGATGCCTACATTAAATAACACTGGCGAAACAACTGCATTGTTTTTTTAAATCATGTTGTTTCTTGGTTTGGTCTACCACAAGCTATGGTTACATATGATGGTAACCATTTTCACAATAACATGATGAATGAATTGACTGCCAAATTAGGACTATCACATGATAGTTCTACCCCTTATTATCTACAATATAATGGACAAGTTGAAGCCATTACCAAGATCCTTAAGCGAATGCTTCAACGAATGATAGGGGTTCACAAAAAAAATTGGCATTTAATCCTATACTCGGCATTATGGGCATTTTGAACCTCAGTGAGAAATGCGACCATATTTAATCTCTTTCAGTTTGTATATGGTCTGGAATCTATCTTACCAATCCAATGTGAAATTCATTCATTAAAACTCACTATTGACGTTTTACTTGACACCTCTAATAAATAAGCGCATCTTTTAAACCTCATCCATCTAGATGAAATGCGTCGTGCAACCGCATTGGCCAATGAAGTGCATAATAGATGAATCAAGGTGCAATATGATAGAAATTTCAAGCCTCACATCTTCTCAGAGGGAGAGCTAATCTTTCTTTATGATTAGGAAACAGATTTGATAAGAACATGAAAATTTGAGCAACATGGCATGGCCCCTACATTGTCAAAAATGTTCTGGCTAAGGGTGCCTACGATTTATTTGATTATGATGGAATTCCATTGGCGTAGCCTCGAAATGGTTTGTATCTTAAATGATACCATGCTTAATTGAACGTAGTAAACATTTGTATCATTTTGTATATATATTTTGATTTGCATTCACTGGCTTAGTTTGTTTTTCACAATTTTCTTGAAGTTAGTAATCCACTTTACATTTCATCGTAGATGTATGAATATTTGGAACGATTCATTGGGTATGCTGATGGTGTGAATTTTAGTACGCATAACCTATCTTTTGCAGCATGGGCCATTTTTATCTCTAAGTGGCGAGTTAGTGAGTTTTCAAGGAATTTGTATCGGTTGATCCACAAACAATATAAATGAGTATAACACATTGATTGAAATCCTTTCTGATGCATTTTCACTTGGAATTAACTACATCATCATTAGGTTATACTCGCAGCTTGTCATACTACAACTTACTAGCATTTATACTGTCTAAAATCCAACAATTCATCATATGTTCCTTACAGTTCAGATTTTGGAAAGACACTTTGATTACATTCAATATCAACACATTTCAATAAATTTGAACACATTAACTGATTCTTTAACAAATTATGTTTTAAATATACATTTGCAACACATGTAAAGATACATTTTCAATTCACAACATATAATTGAATAGGATTACGCATTAAAAATAGGAAAATTTTAAAATAAAATTGATAGATAGTTTAGGTTTTTACAAAATTTGTGCCCAAGACACATTGGTCATCTGACCTCAAAATGTATACAAAAATGTCAAAAGTAAAACTAGTGATGTTCATGATAACAAGAAACTTCTCTAGCTATCCTATTCAATAGCCTCATCTAATGGATAGGAACACCAATAGCATGGCGCTGCAACCTCATGGTAACTCATCAATCCAGACATCCCGTATCCCAAGAGCTAATCCCTCAACATGCTATTGCAACTCAACAAGAGTCTCAGTAAAAACTAAATCCCAAAGGACTTCTCTCCTGATAGTCCTCTCTACTGGTTCATTTGTTGCCTCGTCTGGTCGACCCACTAGTCGAACACAACCCACATCTGTGTACATAAAAACTTTAGTTTAGTCTTGGAAAGAATCAAAAAAAAAAAAAACATCTAGAAACCTTAAAATAAAAGACATTATCAAAAAAAATTTACCCATTGCACCCCATTGAGCGCCATTTGGTAAAATAAAATCTAGATCTCCAAAGAAATCTACACTTGTGTACAGATACTCATCTATGGTGATATTATGTCGTCGACGCCAGGCGAATAATGTAGCGGAAAATATGATATTCAATTGAATAGCATGTCTAGACATCAATTCAACCCATCTCTGCATCTGAGGATCTCTAGGACCTGAAATTATTGGTGTAACATACTGTGGTTGCATTAATGGAACTCTCTCTAAAATAAAGGAAATCAAGACCAAACCATAACTAAAAAATCTTGTTCTTCCACCCTTTAATTTAGTTAGTTGTTCTTTCATCTAAAAGAGTATTGTTTTAGCCCAGTTGAACACTGTCCATTCGAGAAACTTGAGAGCATACTGCATATATCATCGGTTTTTGACATGTAGTGTCACAAATCCAACAAGCTTTGCAATAGTGAAAAGGATATTTTTCAAAGGTAAAGCATGCAGATCATGAATGTTTATCTTTCCATTTTTGCTAGGTTCATTACTTGACCAAAAATGCTAGCATATGTAGTCCTTCACTATCTCATGGTCATTACGTGAAATTATGATCTGATGGTACCGCAAAAATCCATCGGTGAATGAGTAAGCTTCTTGTAATATTCGCAATTAGCCATGAGCTAGTTGGAATATTAAATTTTAATTTTTCTTCCTTGTTTGATGAATAAGAGGGTATGGAGACCCATAAATATCCTTAATAGGAATAAAATCACTGCTAATATGAAAGCAGACCACCTTAGAGGCTTGATAAAGCACCCTTATGTGTGAAAAGGGGTTGGAACACATAGACTTGGTCAACCTTCACCAAATCAACAACACTGTCATGGAGGAGTGGCATTCATTATGGGACAGAGCCATTTGGAATGGAGGTTACATGCATGGAAGTAGTGGGTAATGAGCGGGGCCAAGGGTGAGAAGGCTCACCACTTATATAAGGAAGAGGATGGCCGGCATGGATCATTCATGTTTATGTCTTGATATTGATTTATGGTCTATTTATACTTGTTTCTCTCTTTAACTATTTAGCTAAGATTGAATAGGTATTTAGCATCGGGTGTTCCCGAGCAGGAATCCCACTCTATCCTTGAGGAACCTCAAAGGAAGAGTATTGCACTACCATTCTACATTTAGACATTAGGCCAAATCTTCAGTCTTGTGGTAAAACACATTTTTTGGTGAGAAATGTGTTGAGTTGTAGGGTGTAGTAGTGGAGAATACATTTAGGTGTTTTCTGATCTTTTTTTTAGTGGGGGAAGGTTTCCTTCCATTGAGAGGCTGGTGAGGAAGTCCCTTGAGCCTTATTGCAGCATTTGGCACCTGGCCAATTGATCATTTTTCCCTACAACGCAGTTTCTATCTTGGGTAGCATTATTTTTAGGGAGGAGTTGTAAGGGTGGTTTCAGTACACCATTTGGAGAGGAGGTTTTCTAGTGAAGGGATCAAATTTTCATCTAGAGGATCCATTGGAGGAGGCTACATTCTTTGTCATATCATATCAGCCACATCTTTCCAGCAAAAGTGTTGTAGTGAATCTTTAGCCCTAGCACTTTGATTCCTAGCTTATATATTGGTGTATTGTTGAAACCCATTTTGGGTTCTTTGTTGGAGGTTGTATAGAGCCTAGATCTACATTTTTTTTATCTTTTGAGGCATATAAAAACCATCTATACTTTGTGTATTCATTTGCTGTAGTAGTGCACCTATGACTATGTTGTAGCAGTCTTTCAGCATTTTGATATAGGAGCAGCACCTCATTCTTGATGTGTTTCTTTATTGGAGGCTTGTTCTATCTTGTATTATGGTTTGTGGCCCATTATATTACACATGTTTGCTATTTTTATAATAAATAAAGAAGCTCCATATTGGTCTTATATTTTGATGTGATGTTTTACACTAATATTCAAGAATTTTTCGCTCCCATTTGGTAATATTACAGTGGTATCAGAGCATAATCTTGGCTCAACCTGTGCATCTTAAGCCAATATGTCATCAGAAGAAGGAGATCCCCTCACAGATAGAGAGAAGAGGTTTCTCAGAAGAAGAAACTGGAAGGTTTATTATACAAATGATAAATAAGACAAGGGTAAAACGCCTTTATCAAGAGAATATGAGGAGAAGGAGTATCCAAAACTTCTTCTTCGAACTATGCAATATATTTCTAGGGAAATAAAGGAGATGAGGATGGATAGATACAAGGAATCCCCTAAAGGTTTTCTACATGGTGAAGGATCTGACATTTCTCATCACTAGAGTGATAAACCAGTAAAGTAGCAGCAATTTTCCCAACATTCTACAATGCCTACATTATTAGCAGTGGGAAATGAAGGGTTTAAAGAATAATAAACTCTTGAAGACTATTTCATGGAGTATGAGCCTCAATCTCAGAGATTCAAGGATCACTTGAGTTTTCAAGAATTTTTTCAGATCAAGAACAATAGGAGACACAAGCATCACAACATAGGTGGAGGATTCATACAAAACCATGATCTACACCGAACTATGGGCAGATTTTTCTTACCCAACTTTTATGGGTCATCTCAATTCACTACCAAATAATGGTTAGAGAAGCTAGACATCCACTTCCAGCTGAACAAAGTACCAGACATGGAGGCCATCAAGATAGAAGTGCTGCACCTTCAGTGTGAGGCTCATGATTGGTGGTTTCATGGCTTGTATACATTGGGTCATGCCAATGTGACTACATATTCAGAGTTCACAAGGAGGTTGGTGGAGAGGTTTGATCGAAGAGAACTAGAGGCACCATTCATGGGGCTAGCAAAGCTCAAACAATCAGGTAATCTAGAAACTTTTATCTCTGAATTTTTAAAACTTCTGTTATGGTTCCTAATTTATTTTCAGCAAGAAGGGTCTATATGTTTATTGATGGGTTAGCAGAACCTCTTCATGGGTTGGATAAGTATACCAAGCCCACTACCCTTCAAGATGCCATTCAAATAGCTAAATATCTACAAGATGCCTTGCCAAAAGCAAAGGAAAAATTTCAGCAGAAGCCCACTTTTCCAACCAAGGGAATAGATGAGAAGGCTCCTCTTTCAAAGGAGAGCCAAATTAAAGTAGCTCTTAGTGATGATGAACGAAGAAATTTGAGGAGAAGGAAGCTTTGCTTCACATGCCAAGAATCATGGGCACCCGGACATAGATGTGTAGTACGAAAGGCGTACTATATAGAGGTATTTTCAAATAATTAGGAAGAATAAGAAGACCGAGAAGGAGGTTACAGCTCTAGAAATGAAGGAGATGATACACCACCACCAAAAGGTGAGAAAGGAGAATTTGCTGCAATTGGAGGGACTCCTGCATCATTGAGAGTAGTACCAAAGTATCAGAACACTTCCACACAAAAAACATGGTTGGATTTGTGCAGTGGAAGCATGGACCTAACAGTCCCATCTATTATGCATATGACTTTGGTCCATGAGACATCACTATTTTGTGGCAAACCACTTGGGAGGACACCTGACCAAGAGTTGATGAGGGATGTCTCACAACATGTTGCACAACTCATAGACCTAGGAGGAGTGGGAGCATTGGGAAGTCATTGTACATTGCAGAGAGTATTGGGTAGACTCAAGGAGGAGGGAGACATTCTCCCACTATCATCATTACCCACTCTCACACCTCATATTGCGCTAAGAGAGGATGCTACAAGGATGGAAGATGGCACCATCATGGTGGAAGGTGACTATTCCTTGGATTTTGAGGCCCAAAAGATGTTCTCACTTCGGGAGAAATCTTCCACACATTGTAGATAATGGTGGCCACTCATGCATGCTTTGGCCAAACTCAGGAAGTTTTTGATAGGTGATAGTTTCCCATGGAAGACTAACCTCCAAAAGCTTCAAAATTTACTTGAGCATGAGCAGCTACAGGAGGAGCAGTAGAGGAAGGGTAAAAACATCCTAGTATGTGAGTTTGGCATAAGAGATGTTAAAGAGGAGGTCCACCACATGACAGATGTTTTGCATGACAGATCATCAACATTGTCACTTTGGAGGATAGATCCATATTGGAAATCCCAGCTGTTGCTGGATTATTCCAAGGATATTTTCACTTGTATGATACTTTATGACAAGCTATTAGAGGAGGGATATTTAGTCAAAGATGAGGTCATCTACTATCATGGTAGGATCTCATTTTCTAGAGCTTCCAATCTCAAGGAGACGTTAGTACATGCAACACATCGAGATTTTCTCTTCAACCATACTTATTCCATGAGAGCATATCACACCATCATGGAGGGTTATACTTGGGAAGGCTTTGAAGAGGAGATGTATCAGCATTTGAGGAGATGCATGGATCATATGGAGATGGAGGAAATACATAACTCTTTGATGGATTTATCACAACCAGCACTTTCCTCTTTTGGAATGAGAACATGTCTATCTATGAGCTACTCCATTAGTATGATGGAAGTGCATGGTAAGGATCATGATTATATGTATAATGATTTATATGATGAATATGTGCATTCCTTAATCATACATGTGCAGGCCACTTCTCCAAGTGGGAGTATTTTGCCTTACAAACTTCATGGCCAACTTTGGGCCATAAACATTGTTGAGCATGGCCACTATCTAGGAGGATATAGGGAGATGATTTACCATTCAGGGTGCACTCCAAAGGCACCAAAAATTTTTGACCTTTTCAAATAATGTGAGAATAATATGGCAGCCAGTAAGTGGTAGGGAAACCACTTACCATATCATTATCTGAGGAAGTTAGGAGATATACTGTGTTGGTTCCACATGTGGGACTATGATCCACCTCCATTTTTTCATATCTATGTTTATGTACACTTGGTTTTGATCCCATACATTGATAATGTTCTTATTATTTTTATGGGAATGAATGGAGGAAGGATGGAAGGATTGGATGTGCCCTTTGGGAGAGAGATTCTCCATGTTTCTTATGTTACTTCAGGGAGAAAATTTGGCAAACCATGATTGCTTCATTGGGTATCTTGCTTCCTTATGGGATGATTCATTTACATCTCATGAGAACTTGGGAGGAGCATGTCATGGAGGGATGGATTGGGAGACACTTGGCTTATGAGGAGATCTTATCACATGAAGGTGTCACCAATGGAGGAGGAGAAGAGTTGGAGCACTCACCTTTATATTTTCTTGAGGACAAGTAACATTTGGGAGGGAGGACTGTAATATTCCCAATTAGCCATGAGCTAGTTGGAATATTAAATTTTATTTCTGCTTCCTTGTTTGATGAATAACAAGGTATGGATACTTTCCCTAATATGAATAAAATCACTGCTAATGTGAAAGGAGATCACCTTAGAGGCTTAATAAAACACCCTTATGTGTGAAAAGGGGTTGGAACACATAGACTAGGTAAACATTGATAAAATCAACAATGCTATCATGGAGGAGTGGCATTCATTATGAGACAACACAACTTGGGATGGAGACTCCATGCATGGAAATAGTGCCTTTAATGAGTGAGACCAAGTGGAGGAAGCTCACCACTTATATAAGGAAGAGTATGGTAGCCATGGATCATTCATGTTTGTCTCGATATTGATTTATGGTCTGTTTAGACTTTTTTCTCTCTTTAGCTGTTTAGCTAATATTGCAGTGTTGTTTAGCACAGGGTGTTCACGAGCAGGAATCCCACCTATATCCTTGAGGAGTCTCAAAGGAAGAGTATTTCACTACCATTCCACATTAAGGTATTATACCAAAGCTTTAATATTGTGGTATAATGCAATGACTGTGAAGAAATGTGTTGAGTTTTAGGGTGTAGCAGTGGAGAATACATTCAAGTGTTTTCTGATCTGTTTTTCAGTGGAGGAAGGTTTCCTTCCATTGGGAGGCTGGTGGGGAAGGCCCTTGAGCCTTATTGTAGCATTTGGCACCATTCCACTTGATCATTTTCCCCTACAATGCATTTTTCTATCTTGGAATGCATTATTTTAGGGAGGAGTTGCACGAGTTGTTTCAGTACACCATTTGGAGAGGAGGTTTTCTAGTGAACGGATCAACCTTTCATCTAGAGGATCCATTGGAGGAGGCTACATTATTTGTCATATCAGATCAGCCACATCTTTCCAGGTGTAGTGTTTCAATTAATCTTCAGCCCTAGGGCTTTGATTCCTATCTTGTATATTGGTGTATTGCTAAAAAACCTTTTGGGTTCTTTATTGGAGGTTGTATAGAGCCTAGATCTACATTTGTTGTAGCTTTTGAGGCATATAACATCCATATGTCTTTTTTGTATTCATTTTTTTTTGTAGCAGTGCACTTATGATTGCACTGTATCATTCTTCTGGCATTTTGATATAGTAGAAGCACCTCATTCTTGAGGGTTTTCTTTATTGAAGGCTTGTTATATCTTGTATTATGGTTTGTGGCCCATTATATTACACATGTTTGTTGCTATTATAATGAATAAATAAGCTCAATATTTGTCTCTTACTTTGATGTGATGTTTTAGATTTTTATTCAATAATTTTGCACTATATTCTTGCTTTTCCCATTTGGGAATATTACACTTCTTGACCTCCCACGTTATCCAGGATTTCATCAAAGAATGGTGTAGGTAAAGGATCATATACGCAAGCATCGTTTAGCTTGTGCAGGTCTATGGAGATCCTTATCTCTCCTTTTGTTTTATTCTCTTAGACTACCATTGGGCTTACCCAATCAAACTGTTCTACGGGCTCAATGAGAAATGCGACCACCATCTTATCTAGCTCCTCTTTGACCTTCTTCTTATATTTAGGGTTCAGCTGATAGGGTTGTTTCTTGATAGGACATGCATCTAGCTTCAAGGTGATCCTCATAACACCCAGATCTCCTACAATTCCGTTGAGCTCATAGAACTTCGTAGGAAATAGATCCTGATATTCAGTCAGTAGCTCTGAAATCTTTCCAAAAATATCATCGTCCCAGTAATCCCCAATTTTGGCCAACTTGGGCTAATCTTGCATCCCAATTTTGACTTCCTTGAACTTCCATGGTTTGGTAATGTCCATGCTCTGTAATGAGGGTCCTGCGACTACGCGCTCTCCTTCAGTTTATGAGATTGTAATATTCCTGGGATCTTCATCACTGTCCTCTTCTGACAAATTCCTACAGTTGAAAATATCTTCCATTTGTGCATCGCACGCTAGTGCAACACATTCCTTCCGAGGCAAGGACTCATCAAAGACAAGAGCACCTATATCTTGTAGGGCTTCATCCAATTTCTTCGTCCCTCCAACTAAGCCAAAAATTGCCACGAAATCCTCTGTCATGGCATCCCATTGGCGAGTGCATTGGTGAAGCTTCGCATCTAAATACCAAGTGGTGGGGACCAACCCTAACGAATGAATAAACATATGGACCCACTCATTCCAGGTCCTTTCATTCCATACCTCCATCCACATAGCCAAGTGCTTACATAGATCCCCACAACCTGAAAGGAGCTCCATAGGTGGGTTGAATGGAGGTTCAAAGCACAGGATCATCATTTTTCAACATTCCTCCTAGTCCTAAAAAGCCCCCTTGTGTGTTTCCCACCAATGCACAGGGGTTGCACGCATAGCCAAGTCAAGTGCCCAGAATATTTGTTCCTTAGGGACATATTTTTCCAATTCTTTAATAAAGTGATTAACACTACCACAACCATCAAAGTAAGGTAGTTATCTTACCTCTAAGGAGATGCACCAAAAGCTCTTTGTGATATTTAGACAACACAACGTACGTCTTGCAACCGTTTCTGTCAATTTTCCATCTCACATTCCGAATCTAAGAAACACGAGCTATATTTTTCTAAATTTAACATGCCATCAACTATAGGGTTGATCCAATAATCATCCCATGTAGTTAGTTTATAAATATGCTCAACATCCTCCTCATCGCGCGTCGGCTCTGTATATCGTTCGCCTTCTGCTGGGTCCAAAGGGACTATTACCGGCGTACCATCATTCTCAATGACCATGCTCCTCCCTTTCAGGTTGATGATACCTCCTATGTCAATAGCCCAATCCAGTCCTAATAGTACAAGGTAAGGGTCTGCATATCCACAATTTGGATTACTTTGAAATCTGCATATAATTTCACTCCCGTAATGTCTACCACAACCATAGGCAGCCTTCCTAGTGGAATAATCTTTTGCTAGTTAGCCATACGTAGTTGAATGGTGGAAATTGGCAGGACATTTGCATCAGATCCCAGATCCAAGATGACTTGATCCATTTCATACTCTCTAATCTACGTAGTCATATGCATCTCCTGAACAGTCCTCTTCTTGTTCTTATAAATCTTTTTCATAGCCTTAATCTCCAATTGAGGGGCTTCCTTTTCTGTGTAGCTATCTATCAATGATTTGATATTCTCTACTTCCTTCTATTTGTGCAGTAACTTCAGACAGGCTTCAAGGAATGGTTTTATTGCTTCATCGACTTTTGGATCCATGGCAACTTTAGATGTTGATGCTCCCGTCGTAAAAAAAATTCTTCTAGCTTCTATAAAATTTACTTATCTTTTATTACGTCTATGCCTTCCTTCTTGTTAGATGCCTTTCTGATCCATCATTCTGCAGCAGCTTGCTCCACATGTCCTCTAGTGGTCATACCACTTCGTTTTATTTTATTTACACTAGGGCCATCATCGCATGGCTCATATTTGACCATTTTCATGTTCTGCGTAGGTGTATCCTAATGTTTGTGCATCTTAGCTATCAGAATGTGACTTTCCTCAATTATGTGTTCAAATTTCCTATATTACCTGTAGGACTTCCACGTAGGGTTAGGGAAATAACGTGTGTAATTTCCTAAATTTCCACAGTTATATCAGATCAATTTCCCTTTACTCAACCTACACCTCCACCTCTCCCCTCTCCCCTTCCTCTTACTGGGGATCTTCCACATCCAAAGGGAGATGCTCGAGAAGAGGTTTTGACCTACACTCTCTACATGTTCTCATTGTCTGTCATCATCTCATACCTCCAACAGTGGTGTTCATGATGACTAACTGAGGAACAAAGTCTGGAATATTGTTGCTTCAATTTTGGCGCATAAGCTCCTAGACGCACCTAGTGGTTAGTATCATGTTGGCCAGCTTCTTGGAAATCAACGTACAATAGAGTGGGGTTTCTAGGCCCCGCAACCTCCCTAGGACACAGTGGATTTGGTTCTCCATCTTGCAAGTAATTCATAAACACAGAGCATTGATATTTGCTGTGGCCTGATCATTTGTAACGAATGCACTAGACATCTGTGCCAACCTCTTTACCCTTCTCTCTTCGTAGGTTCTATATCTCTAAGTGCATAGCTTCCAACTAACCTTGAATTTCCAAAGTCCCAAGGGGAATATCATCTCTAGGCGTGAAATCCAACTTCATAGCAATATCCATGGCTTCAGCCTGAGTAGAAATCTTTTGTTGTCCCATAGGACCGTGTAGATGGGGTAAAAAAATGGCAATGAACCATGCCTTATGCTGGTCATCATCATAAACAAATCCTCCATCACTGATAATTTTCTTCAGTTGTTGATCAAATTCCCAGACTGATTCTTCTGCTCCTTATTTGAAATATTTTAGCTCTACCACTAACTGTGCGTAGGACTTCAAATTTTTGAACTGCTGCTTCAGTTCCTCATTCCATGCACCCCTAAATATGGGTAGCTTCATGTGCACAACCATATCATCTGCAGGTGGGGGTGGCAGCGGGGTAGGATATGTCTGATTCCTATGTGAATTTGAGTGTGGTGTAGTAGGAGGGATACCTACAGCATGTGTAGCCTCAGTTTCTTCTAGATCCGGCGAGTCCCTCAGAGGGCTGTATGCAGATCTTTCCCCTCTCTGATTGATCCGATAATACTTCCCGCTGCACATGGCGATTTCAATCAGTTCGTAGTTCATTCACTCAGTGTGGCTACATATAACACTTTTTTCACTCAATATCATCTTAATCAGTAAGGGAAATGTTCGTAATAATTTACCTCTCAAACCCTTGAAAAATATTATTTCAGATTCAAAGTATGACAAAAACTGATCTACTGAAAATTTTGTCACAGATTCACCCAAGATACTATCAACCCAGTGATCTACCGTCAGGGTGATTTTTTTATTAGTCTTTTCTAATTGTTGGATAAATTCAAGGGTCCAGTGCATAACCCTATTTTCCTTCCAACAGGTCTCGAACTTCACTAATATCGACAACCACTCCTAAAAATCATGCTTAAAGGTCATGAAGAAGATCTTTTGCACCTCTTTGAAGATATACTTACTCTTCCACTTTTCAGTAGACAAATGTAATATCCCCAAATAGGGATTACTCAACCATGCATGTATAAAAAAATGCATTTTCAGAAATATATGCTATAAATAATGAGGTCAAATATTGTATCCCTTATATTAGCCAATATACAACCTAAATCCAAGAATATATCTAAAACAAATCAAACTAGGTGGGTTAAACAAACCTCCCACACCTAGGATAGCTAAAAAAGGCTAAAACCCCAAACACTGCAACACATAAATTACTGCATAAAAGATACTACGCAGTCTAATGAGGGTTTTTACACATAAATAGCAGATACAAATACATCTAATATAATATTAAATAATATGGCTCAAGAACAGAGATCTAGTCTCCTTATTACAAAATCTAGAGAACCCGGAAAGGGTTTCTAGGAATACACCCTGAATACAAATGGTGATCTTCAGCAGTATGACTGAATAATCATTGTAAAATGAAGCACAGGAGTATATAATGCTATAATAATATATATCTGATGTAGATCTGATCAAAGGTCTTCCTCGATGGAAGAATCAACCCTCCAATCACGGGAAAACTCCCCGAAAGAGCCACAAAAGACAATGTTGAAACTGCCCTCCAGAAATAACACAATTCCAGAATGGAATAATGTTGTAGGTGATGGAAATGTGTTGGATTTCTACAAAATATATGAAATCAACATAAGAACCCTTCAAACTGATCCTCCAATAGAAGGAAACCTCCCTCGTATGCAAAACCAACTCAGAAAGTGGGTTTCTCAACACTCCACTACAACACCATGCAAATCAACGCAACCTCCTATAGAAACTATGTTGAAACTGAAGACTGAAGCTTGGCACCAATGCTAGATGTGTGGAATGAAATATAAGGTCTCTCCGAAGAGCTACTCAAAGGGAAGAGAAGGAATTCCTAAACAGGAATACCTTAGTGCTAAACAACACCGACAATCTTAGCTAAACATCGAAAGAGAGAAAAAGTCTAAGCAGACATAAAAATATCATTCATAAGCTAACCCCAAATGGCTACCATCATATTGCTTATAAAATAAGTGAGCCTTCTCACTTTGGGTCACGCTCAATAGGGTTTCCACCATCACACAAACAATCTCCCTCCAAAACTGCGTTGTACCTTCATTAGAGCTACTCCTCTAAACTGCGCTGTTTGATTTGGTCAAGGTTGGCCTCTTCAACCTACTTCAGCCCTTTCACACCTAAGGGTCTTCAATCCAGCTCACATATAGCTTTCTAGGCTGAACCTCATTCATATTGAGCTATTTTTATTGCTGATCCACTCCTCCTACATGTATGCTATTGACTTGGTCAAACTTGACCTTGTCCACATGCAAATGTCCCTTTCCACACATGAGAGTGCTAGATCCAATTATTTTTATGATCCCTTTCCACATCAAGAGGGATTTTATTTCCATTTCTAAAATGTATTGGTCTCCTTACCCATTTATTGATCTCCTCAGTGCAAACAACAAAAATCAATATTCCAATTAGTTGTATGCCAATTTTGGAATATTACAACAAATTCTTACTTCTATTTTATTTTAGGGCTAACTTCTGGATCTACTATTTGAAACACTCATCAATTCCAAAATTTTTTGGGTTCCACAAACCTTGACTCTTCACCTGGTCTCTCTCTCAAAATTCTCCCGGTCCCGACAACGAAGCCATTTTTTGCTTTGAGGGGTCTTCACCCAAGTTCAGATTTGAGGTTAACCAACAAACCCCTGTACTACTGACGCTTTCAAAGATGACCTACTTGTGCAAGTCAACCTCTCACCCAAATTAGTATGGGAGAGTGCTGGAACCAGTTTTCCACACCTTGAGAGAGAGGTTTTAATGATGTGGGTACCTTTAGATTTTGAACAGTTTTGCACAGAGAAAGGCCTAGTCAGAAACCCCTAGCAATATAACTTAACAAAATTCCTTGTATGCAGCCTATAACTCATAAGATAATCAAATAACAAGAGAAATATAACCCAATATCACCATATCTATGCATTCATTGTTCTTTTAAGTATCTAATACATGTTCGCAATCGATTACTAGCAACATTTAATAACACATAAATAACATGGAAATAACATGCATCACAACTCATAACATATCACAGAGACATTTAATATTGGAAAAACATCCTTCTATTAATCAAATAGTTCAGGTTCCTCTTACAGGCTCTTTTACATACCAGCACACACAGCTAGCGGGGTCCGCACACAACAGGACTCATCCTAGACCCTTATTTATATTTTTAGCTTGCGCTATACTAGGGTCTGCAAACTCCCAATTATGACTCACATATTTTGGTGTAGCCCCATCAAGATATTAGGCCTCACATATTTTGGTACAACCCCATCAAGATATTAGTCCTCAAATCTTTTGGTGTAGCCCCATCAATATATTAGGCCTAACCACCATTGTGTGAGATATTAGACTTATGCCTTGGCTATTGTTGAAAGTGCTTGATCCCACCAACACACAATGGGTCTCCTCGATATGAATTCCCAATTAGGCCTCACATTGTTTCATATAGGAGCCCATTCTAAATATATGGCCCCAATTCCATTATTCTTACAGGTTTTCCTTGGTTGCAATAGTTAACATAAGAGAAAAATACACATACTTTTGAATAAGAAAATAACTATGCCTTGTGAAATGTTAAATTAAAATTTTTATTAAGGTTCTTTCAATGAAAGGAAACAAAATTTATTGTTTAGGAGAAATATAATATTACTATTCTAGTAAGGACACATACACATACACATGAAAGAATCAATAATCAGCTAGAGAAATAATTCACATAAAAGTAATGATCATTAAAAAATTTACAACACACATTCAATTATATGAGCACATAATCAAATAGAATAGGTGAATTTATTTAGTGCATAAGAACTCAAACATATACCACAAACATTCAAAGATAGTATTACAACATTTATGATATATGCATGAAAGTGTGTTGGCTTAATAAGCTTCAAGTATTACGTGAAATTTCCAAGATACAATGATAAAATGAAAACCACTAGTTCCAAAATTGGAGCACTAATTCACCACTCACTCTCCAAAAGAAGTATCTTCCTCTCTAATGCCTAGTTGGAGAAGCAAAGGTGAAAAGCACCTCGCTTGAGTAATGAGGCTTCTTTTATAACAAGAGGAATGATCTTTCATATCCTGAGGACTTGTGAACTTCCCTCATGACTCTTAGACTTAGAGTGTGACCTTTGGACTTCTACATGAATTTCAGACTTCTCCATGTAACACTTTTGTCCATATGTGACTCTTGGAATTCCACATATTTATATTTACAATATTTTCCAAAATTACATCATCATCATCTTGTGACGACAACATGACCAATCATTTACATTGATGACTTGGACTCATGTTCACTTGTACATAAAGTTATTTGATAAGTGAGGACATTGGCACTTTGTCTTCAAACTTGTAACAAATCTTGCATTGTCATTACTCTACCCTCATATGGCTCTTGAGAGACTATGCAGTCTTCATGAGTCACTTTTATCATTGAGATCAATTTTCTTACAACTATCACATAATGGTGTTATTGTATTGAAAGTTATTCCTTGGGAAACTTCTCTTGAAAAGTATCCTCAAACATATTTCCCGCGTTTTTTTGAATACATGTAAGTATAGATCACTCATGCAAAGAAATAATCAACCCAAAAATATCCATTCTATCATGCTTTACACAAACCCTTTGATTGTGTATCAATAGTGTGCAAGGCAGAGAGAGAGAGATACTTTCTAGGCATAGAGATGCACTTGCAAGAGATAGGATGGGCTTCAATGATATTTGAGATTGCATAGTTGATCAGAAACTGAATTGGGGGAATTTTTTTTCTAAAACATGCAAGTGATCAGAATCATTCAGAACCCAAAAAACTTGATAGGTATCGTCACCCTAACTCCTACGCACTTCATTTCATCCAAAACCGACTTCATATGAGAAAGTTAGAGCGCTCTGATTGCTTGGCTAAACACGCAAATTTTGGTAACATGTGTTAGACTCCGTCTTGTCTAGTCCTCTGTCAGAGTCAAATGCAGACGGGTAGCTGTCAAAGTCTCAGTTCAATATGCAGGCCAAAATGCAATCAGCTTTCACCCACCGCAATTTAGATGTTTGCAGAGCTTGTTCTCAGAATGTTTCAATAACACTCGCAGGCTAGAGGAAGATTCAGTAGGTGTTTATTTCAGGAATGTCATCAATGTGAAATTGATTCTTCTTCAAAACCCTGTTTTGAAGAAGAAATCACTAAATGTGTTTTTTAGAATATGTAATACTGCAAATTCTCCAGCTCTTCAATGGCGACAGCTTTAACCAGCTCCTATCCCTGCAAAAACATAAACAGGAGGAACAGTTCATCAGACAGAAACAAAGGCTCAAATGGTTCTTGTAGCAGCTTCTTTGGATAACAAAGATCAGTTGAGAACTCTGGTGGATGATAGGAGTAAAAATATTCAGGTTTATGGAAAAAGTGATGGAGACAGTGATATATTATTAGCTCCAAAATTAATTGACGAAGTGAAAGATGGTGGAATTGCAACAACTGTGGACAATGTTGATGAAGGGTAAAAACAAAATTCATGATTGTTTCACAAGTGAGGATGAAGATTTTCTACTCAAAATTCTAATATTTGAAAGGCCCAAACCTAGTCCATTTGATATTTCCATTTCTAACCATTAAATAGAACAATTTTATAAAAAGGGAATCTATCATGAGCATACCAACATTGGAAAAAACTACATGAAAACTCTCAAAGTAGACAAAAAGTTGCTATATCACTTTTGTTATTCTTATTGAGCAATTTAAAGACCTTTCTATCTAGTTACTTTTTATATATGGCCCATGGGCGAGCGCATGCACATGGCCTCATATAATGTGATGATGTATGGAGTTTCAAGTGGCATAGGGTCGAATTGCAGGTTGAAAGGTCGAAAGATCATTTTCAAAACTGAAGACCGGTGTTTGGAGGGCATGCGACCCACTTGGGCGGGTGAGACCCACTTGACGGGTGCGACCCACTTGGGCGTTTCAGCCAGTGTAAAATTGAACGGGTGCAACCCACTTGAGGGGTGCGACCCACTTGAGCGCATGCGACCCACTTAAATCAGCACTCAGAAAATTGTGTTTTGCGCCCAGATTCGATTCAAATCAACTCTAGCTGCTTCCAAACAGGTTTTAAATCATTGATCAATAGATTTTTATCATGCTTGTAATGTTATTGATGTTGAGGGAAGAGCGAAAGTTCCAAATTCTTGTGATGACAGTTCTACACTAGGTTAAAGGGCGAAGGTCATGGAAGAAAAGATCCTAAGGGATTTCACTCGAGAGGCTTGTGCTATTTGCAGTTTCGACAAGCAATGTTGAACTCCAAATCTTTGTGGCAAAATATTTATTTGAAGCAGTTATTCAAGGTTTAACTCTGGAGTCAAATGCAATGATCCACGCAGATCTTGTCAGCCTTTGTCGTGAGATTTTTGTTCACTTTTCCAACCGACATTCTGCACCAAAAGAAGTACCTCTATCGCTGCCTTTTGTTACACACGATTCCTTCAGTACTTTTGAAACTGTTTTGTCCAAAGCATCTGGTTCAAAAGAGCAGAAAGGTCGATTCTTCAAAACGTGGTCTACATTGGAATTCTCGCACGGATAACATTGATTTTCCTCATGTTTCCCATGCTGAAGCGGTGTATTGAAAGGTCAAATTGGCGCATTTGTGACATAGTGGCAAACAGCCTTGCCTGTATGTGATGTTTTCCGTTCTATTTCTTGGATTCGTGCTTTAGTTACTGCATAAAGATAAGACCGCTGATTAGGCAACGAGAGGTGATCATGCGGATGAGTATTGGAAATTATGAATGACATGAGTTTTTTCCACAAATAAATGGATATGTATGCAGATATTGCGCTATTTTTATTAAAAAGGCAAAGTAAAGTCAAACCCAAATTAAACGCAGATTACCAACCTGAGCAGAAAAATAGGGACAGATTGCTTATCTTTGTTTTCAGTTATAATTTGGAAGGTTCACACTATAGCTTCCGCTTTTCTATTGGCCAGCAGAGATTTTCAAAGGGTAAATGTAACGTGGCAATCAAAGTATGCAGAGGACTTTAAGGAGCAATGGTTTGGTTTTCATAAGACTAAAACATATTTAGTTGGTATGGTGAATGGTGAATCTACGTCAAAGGATCATCTGTCGAAGGTGAAATGTTGGTGTGTAGTTGTCATTTGCTGGCATGAGGAGAAATCTTGTTATGCCAAATTTGCCGGTATTAAAAATATATTGAGCTATGTTTATAAAAATTGGTTTTTATTTCAAATGGAAAATATAACATGGCAGTCAAGGTCAAAAGCTAAATTAGAAAGAAGACATCGACCATAACAGGAAAATAGGAACCAATCTTCTATTTAAGACTTCAGTTAATGATCTGAGATCCAGTTTGTGTCTTTGAATTGGCCATCAGAGGATTTTAAGGGGAACGATCTTCTGTTTTAGAACAAGAGATGACTCTGTTTCTATTTTTGTAACTTCAGGTGAAGCAGAGCCCTTGCTTTGGGTCGATCTGTTTTCTCCTAGGATAGTTTATTTAATGCATTGTAAATCATTTTGTAAAGGGGGAGGAATTCTGAGAGGTGCGTGGAGAAAAACAGAGAGCTCTATTGTACAGTTTGATAGAGGAGTAACTAAATGGTCAGCTCTGATTTATAAGATTCCTGTGGTTTGAAGTTTAGCTTATGTTTCTTCTATTGTTTCATATGTAATCTCGTAATGTTTTTTTTTTGTTTCATTCATAATCAGTTCACTGGATGCTTTTGCAGTAAGATAGGCAGAATTCAATTTATTTGCTCTGCCTTGAAAGAGCTTTCAGTATTTGTGTAATTTTCTTCTGTCTATAAAGGATTCATTGCTCAATGCCCTTTTCAGCTATCTTAAACAGTCTTTCACCTCACTTAATTTCAATTTAATTGTTAAACTTCACTCCTATCTTGCCTTATAGAATAATCCGCGCCTTTGATTAAAACTATGCTCATGTTGTTCTTAATCCCATGCTTCCCAGAAAACCCCGTCATTTATCAAATACCCCTTTCCATATCTATTTACTAGCCTAAAATCAATATCAGTGTTTCATTTAGGTCATCTCAGATCCTATTGGACATCTTTCACTGAGTTAGACCCGGAGAGAGCCCTCTCCTGTCCTCGTAGGGCTAGCTACGAGGCTGAGCTTGGTTTGATGTTGCCTCGAGTTTTGCCTCTTTCAGCCGGTGGCAGATTTGAGCGCTAACAACATGGATGCTGACTAGGCATACGTAAAACCCAATTAGCAAAAATAATATTCCAAGGAATATTTTTAGAGTATTCCCCACAGGTGGACTTGTTAGCTGCTGCCAATTGTCATTACGAGATTGGTTGGATTTGTCAGTTTTTGATTGGTTTTGGTTCCTCCAATTGGGTGTCAACACATGGCTATCCCATAGGCTGCCATGTGCCTCTCCAAGGTTGAAATTTGTCAAAGGTTGGTCAAAATCCAATTTTATATGGTCAAGAAAAAATTTATATGGTGGAGGGGTGGAGGTCAGGATCGACATTGCGACCTCCCCCGCACTAACAACATGCCATACCAAGTTCGTTATACAATGTTTATTACTATACAATGTCATTCAAATGTATTTGAGTTTAAAAAAGGTTTGGAACAGGGGTAAGCGAGGGAAACCCTGAAGGGCCAACCCCATTCCATATGACCTATGGCCATGACCGTGGTGGAGGCCAGGATTTAAATGTGAAGATTAACCATTAAACACGGGTTACTTAACCCCTAATCTACATATTATTGTCTAATCCATTTTTTTAATGAATATTAATTAAAGCACACTGTTAGTGCTTAAATATGCCTTGAAATATTATTATCCTTAATTAAACCAATCTTATCGATGACGTTCATTTTGGCGGAGTTCACCATTTTCGGCGGAACTCCACATTTGGGAGAGTTAACTAGAGTTTCTCCAGATTTGGAGGAGCTTTCCTAGGATAAATTGAAGAAGCAATGACTTCAATTTTTTTAGACCAAATTAGGCTAAAAAAGAGTCAATACTAGATGATTTGGAGCATGATGGTGTACGTTGCAGAGGGATAGGAGCAATTCTTTAAGTGATTTTTCCCCTTTGAAGATTAAAGAAGCCGAGGGCCACTAGGAGGGGAGGCCATGTCTATTTCACTTGAAGACCATTTGTAGAGACATAAGAGGCTACTTAGTGGTTTTTGGGTCATTTGAATGCAATTGAGAAGGTTGGAGAGACATTGGGGCACTGTACGTGCATGTAATCAGATAATTTACCATTAATCCAAATAAGGCCAAGCCATTGAATCAGGTCCATGGATATGTAGCCCAGGAGGGGTGAACTCTATTATCAACTCTGTGTTATGTGTTTTCTATGTACTATTATCTGCAATTTACTTGATGTATATGTGATTTTAAAGCTAATTTACCTCATGCTTTCATCTTTTTAGACACATAAATTTGACACATAAACCCTCTTATAACTTGTTATTTGAGACGATCCTTAAGCACACTTTTATTTAATACTGATGAGGAAGATAGCACAAAAAAACCAATTTTTCAATATTTGGATCAAGTTTGTATCAGAGCACAATTTAGCTCATTTTAGCCCAAGTTTATCATAGGCTTTTCCAAAGTTAGCTATTATTTTTTTATTTTTGCAAGGAGAATTTAACTGTGTGCATTTTTATGTGTATCTTCTCTCTTTAGGAGAAGGTCAAGATTGAGGATTGAGCTCTGAAATCACAACAAAGAAGCTTTTTGTGCATCACAAGTGTGATGGAAGCTTCATCAAATGATTTTTCTAATCCACCTTTCTTAGCAAGTCTCTTGGATGAAGAGTTGTTGCAAAATCTCTTCATCGTGAGAGATATGGTGCAAGCGATGGTTGAAGATAGGAAGGAGAGTACTATACTTCAAGAGAATTTGATGCCGTGAGGGAAGAGAATCAAGAGCTTCTTGAAAAGATGCTTGAGATGGAGACTCAACTCCAGATGCTAAAGAAAATTTAGCCAAGTATGTGCATGAAAAAGAGGTACGTAATTAAATTTAAATTCTATTTATTCTAAAAAATAATGTGTAGGTTCTTTTTAAAGACACACTAGAGGAATAGGGTCCAAATTATTGATGAAGAAGGGCTATGAAGGTAAAGTATTGGGAAAACATGCATGAGGAATAGTTTATCTAATTGTTGTTGAGTAAAGTCCTATGCATTTGGGTCTTGGTTATGGAGAACATGATGGATAATGCTTTAAAGCCAAGGAGGCACATGAAGGTGTTCCAAGAAGGAATTTCATTATATTTTCATTACCTCATGCTTGTTAGGTTTGTGTTCATGAGGAATGCAAAAGTTTTACACCCACTTTGCAAGAAGATGCTCATAAGCACGTAACTAATAGAAATGGCTAACAAGAGGATCTTGAAAGATCTAAAGTCATTGAAGCCATTGTTGGTATTCCAAATAGAGCCACTACCTCATCAAATGAACCTCCTCAATATGGCGACAAAGGTGAATGTAAAAGGTATAAATCTTCCTTTAATCAAGTTTCTTTTCATTATGATAAACATGGAAAATATTCACATAAGATTTCGTGAAAGTTTAAATGTTCCTTTTGTTGTTTAAATAACCATACTATTTTGATGTGTTCAAAGAATATAGCCATATACATGAAAATTTCAAAACGAAGGTGACAGAAAGCCAAAGGTATATTGTACAATGAAAACCATCTTGAAAAGAAGATGCAATTATTTTTCACTCATTTTTCATAATCAGGGTCATCTTGTAGACAAATGTTGGACTTTGTATGCAGCAAGTAATCCATGACATTTAAAGAAGGTGGAAAGAGATCTTGACAAGAATGGAAAGGAGGATTCCATAATTGATATGCGTTAGGATGATTCACATGATGAAGTGCGATTGAAAGAAGCACCATTGAAATGGTTTGAAAGACATGGCTAGATTTCTTAAGCAATTAAGGCCTTGCATTTCTTTTGATGTTTGATGAAAACCTTGCCTTATTGATGCATTTATTTTCCAATTGAATGCATTTTTTTCTCTTGAAATTATGCTTCATATTGCACAAAGTAATATGTTGGAAATGTAGAGTTATGTTGACTCACTTGGATGTAACATAGATGGAAATTTGTAGTTTCATTTTGCATCTGAATGCATTTATTTTACTCTAGAATGAATGTTGCATGTTTATGCTAGGACGATGTTTGAAAGCAGAGTATTTTGACTCACTTTGTTGTAGAAAATTTGATCATTTCAACTCTTTAAGTACTCATTCATACCAATGGGATTCTTGTACTTGTGATTGTACTTTCGAGAGTGTTGAGAATTGTATACTTGCATGAGAGTTTGTGTGTGTGAACAGTGGAATTTTAGATAGTTTCATTGTGCTTGGACATGCATGAATGATTGACTTGTGTTGGTTGATTTCTTTGTTTATCATGTATGTTTATCAACTTGAGGATTTTGATCATTTGAACATGCATGAGTGTCGACTTGTGTTGGTAAATTTTGTGTCACATGCATGTCTTATCGAATTGGAAGATTTTTCTTAGTCTCCAAATATGACAGGGACATGTTGACGAATTGTTTTACGAGATGTGAAATTCTTGTTGTTTTGAGAAAATAATCGCCAAGTTGTTGTACATGCTTTTTTTTTACTTGAGATTCAATGGTTTGACGATGCATGTTTTGTGGAAACCCATCGAAAAATGACACAGATGTTTTTTTTGTACACCAACATGTAATAATGCATGGAAATGTTTCAAAGATGTGACATTTTTTGCTTTGTAGGAGGAAAAGGAATAGGTCCTTTAGTTGTGTATCTTTCATGACGTGTTTTTCAAGATTAATGGTTGTGCTTGTGACAAGATGTCACAGGATTTTGGAAGTTCAACTCTTGAGCAAGAGGCTCATGATTAGCCTTCATTCTCAAATAATGGCATTAGCAACATGTTAATATTAGAGGATGATGGAATCAGAAAGAAAAAAGTGGACAAGATGCTAAAAACGTTTGCAGCCAAAACAACCACCATTGTAGGCCATTTGATGTGTTGATTCTAAGAAGTGAAAGAGATGGTGAATGAATTCTTCTAGATGTGTAATTTGGAACAATGGAGGTAAAAACAATAGTCACTTATTTTCTTGAGATTATTGATATTCGAAATCATTGTTGTAGTTCACTTAGATGGGCTTAACTTGGAAAAGTGGCTTCCAAGGAGAAGCTTGCATCGAATGCATGTGTGTGCAAAGGAGGAACAAAATTCTCAGTGGGAAAGCCATCAGTCATCTTTCTAAGCACCAAGGGATAGATTTGGTGCAAAAATGTGTTAATTAGTCAGCAAGCAGCCAACAAGTGTTGGATTGGGTCAGCAACAAAAAGAGGACATCGGTTGAAGTTCCAAGCCATTTGCAAGGAAAGGCATGTCAGTGAACCCAAGTGGTTGTCTTGGACATTTTTAAAATAGAATTAAGTTGATAGAGATTGGAAAAGAGAATAGTATTAAACTCTCATTAGATAATGAAATTTTGTGGGTCCAAAATCCTATCAGTGGGAAGGATTGATCAAAAAATAAATTCCAAGAAAAAATTTACTAAAAAATGAAAGTTCTAAGAATCATGAAGAACCTTAATGAACAAATAGTTCTCATTGCCTTGATTTTGATGCACTTTGTTTTATCAAAAACTAACTCCGTATGAGAAAGATAAAGTGTTATGATCACTTAGCTAAATAGGTAAACTTTAGTGATAGGGATGCTAACAAAGCATGCGTAGAAACTTTTCAGAAAAAATAATATTCCAAGGAATATTCCTAGAATATTCCTCCCAGGTGGACCAATGAGTTGTTGCCAAGTGTCATTAACAGATTGGTTGGATTTGTCAGTTTTTGATTGGTTTTGGTTCCTCCAATTGGGTGTTGTAATGTGGCTAGCCCGGAGGCCACCAAGTTCTCCTCCAGGGTTGAAATTGGTCAAATTTTGGTCAAAATCCAATTTTATATGGTTGGAAATATTTTATATGGTGGACGAGTGGAGGTTGGGCTGGACCCCGCGACCTCCCCCACACTAACAACACACCATACCAAGTCCACTATACAATTTTTCTTACTATACAATGCCATCCAAATGTATTTGAGTTTAACAAAGGTTTGCGGTGGGGATAAGTGTGGCCAGCCCTGAAGGACCAACCCTATCGCATATGACCTATGGCCTTGACCATGGCAGAGGCCAAGATTTAAATGCAGATATTAGCCGTTAAATGCAGGTTACTTAACCCCTAATCCACAAATTAACACCTAGTCCATTTTGTTAATGCAGATTAATTAAATCTCTCCATTAGCGCATAACTGCACCTTAAACTCTACTTATCCTTAATCAAACCAATATTTTCACTCGTCGTCAATTTGGTGTATTCCTTCATTTTTGGCAGAACTCCACATTTGGTGGAATTAACTGGAGTTTCTCCAAATTTAAAGGAGCTTTCCAAGGAGAAACTAAAGAAGCCATAAATTTGGCCTTTTTTTACCAAATTAGGCTAAAAAATAGTCAACCCTAGATCATTTGGATGCTCTGAGCATGATGGTGTAGGTTTTAGAGGAAGAAGAGCATTTTTGTGAGTGATTTTTTCCACTTTGATGATTAAATATGCCAACAAGGGCCACCAAGAGGGGAGGCCATGTCTAGTTCACCTGAAGACCATTTGCAGAACCAGAAGAGGAAACTTGGGGGTTTTTGGGTCTTCCAAATCCAATGGAGAAGGTTGTCGATCCATTGGAGCACTGTAGGTGCATGTAATCAGAGAATTGACCATTAATCCAAAGAGGTCCAAGCCATTGAAGCATGTCCATGGTGATGTAGCCCAGGAGGGGTGAACTCCCGACTTTGTGTTATGTGTATGCTATGTATTATTTCTCTACAATTTATGTGTATGTTATGATTATAAAGATAATTTAACTCGTGAATTCATCATAAAAGACACATAAACCCTCTTATAAATTTCTATTTTAGACGATCGTTAAGCACACTTTTATTTAATACTAATCAAGAAGTTAGCACAACAAATATAGTTTGTCCATATTCACATCAAGTTGGTATCAGAAAAAAATTTAGCTCATTTTAGCCCAAGTTTATCTCTGGCTTTACCAAGGTTAGCTAGATAGATAGCTATTGGTTTTTCGTTTGTGCAAGGAGAATTTAACTGTGTGAAATTTTATGTGTATCGTCTCTCTTCTCTCAAATCACAAAAAAGAATATTTTTATGCATTACAAGTGTGATAGAAGCTTCATCAAACGATGTTTCTAATCCATATTCCTTAGCATTACTCTTTGATAAAGAGTTGTTGCAGAAGCTCTTCATCATGAGAGATATGGCGCAAGAGATGGTTGAATATAGGAAGGAGAGTACTATACTTCAAGAGGAGTTCATGGCCATGAAGGAAGAGAAGAAGGAGCTTGTTGAAAAGATGCATGATATGGAGACTTAAATCTACATTGCAAATGAAAACCTAGCAAGTTCGCATTAGATGGAGACTCAACTCCATAATACTAAATAAACTTTAGCCAAGTATGCGGATGAAAAAGAGGTATGAAATTCAAGTTTTTCTTCTATTTCTTCTCAAAAATAATGTGCATGTGATTTTGAAAGACACCCTAGAGGAATAAGGTCCAAATTATTGATGAAGATGGTATATGAAGGTAATGGATTGGAAAAATATGTACAAGCCATAGTTGAGCCAATTGTTTTTTAGGAAAGGCCTAGGTATTTGGATCTTGGTTATGAACAACATGATGGAGAATGTTCCAAATCCAAGGAGGCACATGAAGGTCTTAAAGAAGAATTTCATTACATGTTCATTACCTCAAGCTTGTTAAGTTTGTGTTCAAGAGGAGTGCAAAATTTTTACACCCACTTTGCAAGAAGATGCTCATAAGATTGTAACCAATGGAAATGGAAACCAAGAGGATGTTGAAATATCTAAAGTAGTTTAAGCCATTTTTGGTATTTTGAAGAGAGCCATGACGTCATGAAATCTACCTCCTCTAGAAGGCGACAAAGATGAATGTATAAAGTATAAATATGCCTTTAATCAAGTTTATTTAAATTATGATAAACATGGAGAATATTCACATAAGATTTGGAGAAAATTTACATGTTTATTTTGTGGTTTTAATAACCATACTGTTGCGAGGTGTTGGAAGAAGATAGCCATACACATGAAAATTTCAAAAAAAATGAGATAGAAAGCCAAAGGTCCAATGGAGAATGCAAACCATGTTGAAAATAAGATGCAATTATTTTCCACTCATTGCCATAAGCAAGGTCATCTTGTAGACAAGTGTTGGAATTTATATCCAAAAAGTCATCCATGTCATTTGAAGAAGGTGGAGAGGGATATTGAAAATAATGGAAAGGAGGATTCCATAATTAATGTGGGTCAGGATGATTCGGATGATGAAGTGCAGCTGAAATAAGTGCCATTGAAATGGTTTGGAAAGATAAGTTTAAATTTTTTAACCAATTAAGGGCTTGCATTTCTTTTGATGATTCATGCAAATCTTTCCTTATTGACGCATTTATTTTCCAATTGAATGGATCTATTTTCTCTTGAAAGTATAATGCATGTTGCATGAAGAAATATGTTGCAAAGGTAGAGTTATGTTGACTCACTTGGATGCAAATAAGTTGGAAATTTGTAGTTGCAATTTTCATGTGAATGAATTTATTTTTCTCTAGAATGCATGTCACATATTTACACTAGGAGGGTGTTTCAAAGCCGAGTATGTTGAATCACTTTGTTGTAGAAAATTTGGTCATTCCATCTCTTTAAGTGCTCGTACATAAAAATGGGATTCTCGTACTTCTGATTTTACTTGGTAGAGAGCTGAGCATTTTATACATGCATGAGATTTTTGTATGTGCACAATGGAATTTTTGATAGTTTGATTATTCTTGAACATGCATGAGTGATTGACTTTAGTTGGTTGATTGCTTTGTTTATCATGTATGTTTTTCAACTTGAAAATGTTAATCATTTGTACATGCATGAGAGTCGATTTGTGTTGGTAGATTGCGTGTTACATGCATGTCTTATCGAATTGGAAGAGTTGATTTAGTCTCCAAAGATGAAAGGGATATGTTGACGAATTGTTTCATGAGATGTGAAATTATTGTTGTTTTGAGAAAAGTATCGTGAAGTTTTTTTACATGTTTTTGTTTGAATTGAGCGTCAATGGTTTGAAGACGCATGTTTTGTCAAAACCCATCGACAAATTACGCAGATAGTTTGTTTGTACACCAAGATGTAAGAATGCATGGCGATGTTCAAAAGATGTGACATTTTTTGCTTTGAAGGAGCAAAAGGAAGAGGTCGTCAACTTGTGTTTCTTGCATGATGTGTTTTTCAAGATTAATGGTTGTGCTTGTGACAATATGTCATAGGATTTTGGAAGGTCCACCCTTGAACGAGAGGATCATGATTAAAATTCATTCTCAAATCATGGCATAAACAACATGTCAATACTAGAGGATCATGGAATAAAAAATGAGGAAAGTGGACAAGATGCTAAAAATTTTTGCAACCAAAACAACAACCATTATAGACCATTTGATGTGTTAATGCTAAGGAGTGAAAGGTATGGAAAATGAATTCTTCCAGATGTGGAATTTGGAAGCATGGAGGTAAAAAAATGGTCATTTATTTTCTTGTGATTACTGATATTGAAACTCATTTTTGTAGTTCACTTACATGGGCTTAACATGGAAAAGTGGTTATATGGAGAAGTTTACATCTAATGCATGTGCGTGTGAAGGAGAAACATGATTCTCAATGGGAAGGCCATGAGTCAACTTTCCAAGCACCGAGGGATCACTTTGGTACAAGATGTTAATCAGTCAGCAAGCATCTAGCAAGTGTTGGATTGGGTCAGCAGCAAAAGGAGGAAATTGGTTGGAGTGCCAAGCCATTTGCAAGCCAAGGAATGTTAGTGAACCCAAGTGGTTGTCATGGATATTTTTCAAGTAGAATAAAGTTGATGGAACTTGGAAAAGAGAAGAGAATTAAACTCTTATCAGATAACCAACTTTTGTGGGTCCAAAAGCCTGTCAGTGGGAAGGAGTGATCAGAAACAGAATTGGGGGGGGGGGGGTGCTAAAAAATGAAAGTGCTCATAATCATTCAGAACCTAAATGATCGGATATGTCTTGTCGCCCTAATTTTTGTGCTCTTTTTTTCATAAAAAACTGACTCCGTATGAGAAAGTTAGAGCGTTCCGATCACTTGGATAAATAGGTAAATTATGGTGACAGGGATGCTAACTAGCATCCATACAACCGAGTTAGAAGAAAGAATATTTCAAGGAATATTATTAAAATATTCCCCCCGGGTGGACCAGTGTGCTACTGTCAAGTGTCATTACCAAATTGGTTGGATTTGTCAGTTTTTGATTGGTTTTGGGTCCTCCGTTTGGGTGTCGACACATTGCTAGCCTAGAGGCCACCACATGTCCCTGCAAGTCTAAAATTGATGAAAATTTAGTTGAAATCCAATTTTATATGGTCGGGAAAATTTTTATATGGTGGATGGTCGGAGGTCAGGCTCAACCGCTATACAATGTTTCTTACTATACAATGCCATTCAAATGTATTTGTGTTTACGAAGGTTTGTGGCGAAGGTAAGTGGGGAAAACCCCATCGCACATGACCTATGGCCATGACCGTCACTGAGGCTAGGATTTAAATGTGGTGATTAACCATTAAACGTGGATTACTTAACCCCTAATCCATAGATTAGTGCCTAATCCATTTTGTTAATGTTGATTAATTAAATCCAGCCATTATCACTTAACAATGCCTTAAACTCTGCCTATCCTTAACTAAACCAATCTTATCACTTGCAGTAAGTTTTGCAGAGTCTGCCATTTTCAATGGAGCTCCATATTTGGCTGAGTTAAGTAGAGTTTTGCCAGATTTAGAGGAGCTTTCCTAGGAGAAACTGAAGAAGCCATAACTTTGGCATTTTTCGACCAAATTAGGCTCACAAAGAGTCAATCCTAGATGATTTGGATGGTCTGAGCATGATGGTGTAGGTTTCAAAGCTAGAGGAGCAATTAAGTAAATTATTTTTCTACTTTTAATATTAAATATGCTAAGGGCCATAAGGAGGGGAGCCCATGTCTAGTTGATGTGACGACCATTTGAAGAGCCAGAAGCGACTACTCAAGGGTTTTTGGGTCCTCTTAATCCAATGGAGTAGGATTTTGAGCCATTGGTGCATTGTAGGTGCATGTAATTTGATAATTACCATTGATCCAAAAAGGGCCAAGCCATTAAAGCAAGTCCATGGAAATTTAACCCAGGAGGGTTGAACTTTGTTATCAGCTCTATGTTATGTGTTTTTTATGTGTCATTTCTCTCCAATTTTATTGATATATATGTGATTTTAAAGTTAATTTACCTCATGAATTCATCATAAAAGACACATAAATTTGACACATAAATCCTCTTATAAATTTCCATTTAATAAGATCCTTAAGCACACATTTATTTATTATTTATGAGGAAGCTAGCACATCAAAACTAGTTTCTCCATATTCATATCAATAGTGCATAACTATGGAGGAGGAGGCCTCATGGAGGGTGTAGGCTAAAATTACAAGGGACAAGGAAACATGACTGCTCACCGAGGGTGCATTGTGAGCTTGGAGGGAGAGACAGGGCAACAAGGATGACACAAGGTGCACTCTCAAGGCATAACAAGGAGAATTTCTTCCCAATAGGAGTGTCTAGTGCACTTAACTTGGAGACAGAGGCAATGATGGCTCATTGAGGGAAGAGAGGTAGGGTTTTTTGACTAGGAGTGTGTTTTGCGCATGGGAGGAAGGGGGAATCCTCTTGGTGGCTATAGTGCACTAATCCTTAAGAATGTGTAATGCACTCTCCCTAGCTTTTTTAGTACACCAGAGGAGTCAACACAAGAATGCAATAATTTATTCAATGTTAGCGCACTTATTTAGTACCTTGGAAAAGTTACTTGCTTCACCTACCTGCGCTTGAAGCCTTTATCTTATTCACCCTTTATTTATTATATATATATATATATATATTTACGAATTTATTATTTCATTGGGTGTAAGAGGTATCCCAACTTATTGAGATAAGAATAGTTTGTTCCTTTTGATATAGTTATATATGCCCCTCATAATGGTTTTCTCACTCTTGGTTTTTTGATTGACATGTAGAAAAAAAATTTGAGGAATAAGGATGCTAGAATGGATGTTGGTGTCATGGTTCTACCCAATATTTCCTCTTGAATGTATTTATTTTCCATATGGACATTACTTTACTTAAGGAATTCCCCAAAAAAATAACAAGAACTAATAGATAATCAAGTGCTGCGGTTGTCACAATCCCACTTCATCTCGTGACATAGTATTTTGGGCCATACATACACTCTCACACAAGGTATACTTTATGGACACTAACCAAAAAAAATAAAATGAATAAGACATGCTGAAGACAAAAAACATGAGACAAGGAATGAAAAGTTCACAAAAGAGGAATGCAACCTAGGACTACTATCAGAAGGAATTATTTCAGTCTCAATCATTGACGAGCAGAGGATGAGTCATTCCACATAAATATTTCAATATATAAGAGTGTATTCAAATCTCTTTAATGATGGTATTATGTTAAATCCATAGAGACTGAAACTTCTTATGTTTTCCCTTTCCTTCAGAGGATTTTTCCGACTTGAGTAATAGGTCACCCACACTAATGTTTTTGTTCTATGAAAATGTTTTATCAAACCAACGCTTGATTATATTATGATGTATGGGAAAATTTTCTTTTGATTTGATCCTTTCTTCCTCAATTTTAATAACAGTGCTTATCCACCTTTGAACAAGGATATAGTGTTTTCCTTGAGATTCCTGAGAAAGCCACAAGATAGGAAGGTATATTTTTGGAGGAAGGATAACTTCTTTTTTGTACACAAGGAATTATGGAGATGTTTTTAGATAGGGTTTGGGGGTGACATGGTCAACCGATAATGTATTCATGAAAGCATTATGCTAGTTATTATATTAATATAAAATCGCTTTCTTAATGGTACAAATCATATTTTTGTTTGTGGACTCAACCAAACCATTTCCCTATGGGTAATGGTTTGATGCATGCTTTAAAACAATACCATTATCTAATGAAAACTCATAAAGTTTTAACAAGGAAGAATAAGTTGCATTTTCGAAGACAAGAAATGTAGAAATTCCAAACCTAGTTATAATGCTTTATTTAAGAAATTGGATGACTTCCTAATCATTAACTTGTGTTAAAGGAACTCATTTAGTCCACCAGGTAGAATAATTAGTTGCAGATAGAATGTTTCAGTGTTTCTTCGATGAATGAGGAGATATTTTACCGATAAGATCTAATCCCCATTGTTAGAATGGTTATTCAACTATTATCGGTAGAAATAGGGCCTCTGAATTGTGATCATGCTTGACACACCTTTGACATATTGGTCACTTTTAGGCATAGGCATGGGTGTCCTTTAATAATGTCGACCAATAGTAACCAACCCTCAATACCTTATGAGCAGTAGTATTACTCACGAATTTTCCACATTTTGGTCCATTGTGAAGATATTTCAACACCCTTTTTGAATTTGGAGGCTACAGGCATCTAAGCAGGACACCATTGTGGTGCTCGCGGATAAGAACGCCATGCACAAGTTGGTAAGATAAATATTTTAGGTACATTACCTTATTTTTTTATTCGATAAATGTGAAGGCCAAGTGCCATGCTATAAATTTTTTCATATGTCTGAATACCAAGACTTAGTTGCACTTGTGGGAGGAATTTACTCAAAATTATTCATCTCTATTTCATGCTCCCACCTAGAAGGTTCTTCTTCTAGTGAATCCATTTCTTTGGATGTTAGCCAATAGAGATCATGGTCTTTGACGGTGTGAACTAGCTTGAACAAGATCATATTATTATAATAATTTCATCTATTTTTCCCTCCTTTCACCCAAATCTTGTTGTACAGAGAGTTTCCTAGATGATGGATTAGTAATATAGATAATTCTGTGATCTTTTATGAGGTAAGGCCTGAAATGTTAAACCATATTTTCAATTTCATATGATTTCTCATACTTTAATTCCACTCTTTTCAATGATGTGTCCTAAAATATTACATTTAGACGCATCTGTTGGGTGCAGTATTGTTTCACTAATGGAACAACATTTAATTGTCAATCAAGGGTCTGTGCATTTCGATATGCAACACTATAAATGCTAGAGAAATAATTCATGAACTTAAAAAAAAAACCCTAATTTTACTTGCAAGCAACCAACATTACCCACTCTAATCCTCCAATAAAAATAATTCATGAGAAATAAAACCCTAAGTATTGAAAACACCAATCCTAGTGTTTTATCAGCATTTGAAATCAAACCCTAATTAATAACAACTAAAATGTAAAAACTAATTGATAATTGAAAGGAAATACAAACCCTAGATACTATAAACTTGAGCATTAACTCATTAACTAAATGAAAAAATAAAGCATAAATATTTCTTTTAGAAAATCCAAGAAAAATAATGTACTTCTCAAGCCAAATAGAATATTAAAGCCAAAGAAAATAATAAACCCTAGCTAGAAATCTGGCACTCTCGTTCCTCCTTCACTCAATTCTTTCTATAAAAAATGCAATTAAATATCTACCTAAAGCGAAATCAACACAATCTCTTGCATAAACTATACGAACAAACATTGTGTACATGAATAGGAAATAAACATTATATGTCCCTTGCATCCACTCTCCATTAAATGTCTTGTCTTCCAAATGAGATCTTGATGCTTAAAATGTTTAAGTTGTTAATTTTGTTATAGGAAAGACAACTTGAAGCAAACAAAAACTTTCTAATATTATATTTACAAGCCAATTGCCTACATATAATCATCCAAAAAAAATTTACATGTATATTGTTTAAATGATCAAAACATCATTCATCCGATAGTCTTTTATGCAATCATTGTTCATCAAATATTATAACTCGATAAGTTCAAACCAATATTCCAACAATTACAAGTGTAGTTTTTGTAAGTCAAATTAATGGAAAGAACATGAAAAATTGATAAAACAAGTAGTCACAATAATAAATTATGCAGAGTTTCTTCTCAGAATAATACAAAATGAATCAAATATTGTATCATAGTTTTCATTCAAAATCCAGTATCAACTGTTGGTTCCAAGTCACCTTAACTCTACACCATGGTTTTATTTTATCAATCAAGTCTTGGTACAATAGATGCAAATAAAATCACTACGTTTTTCAAGAATTGTTAACTAATTCAATAGTAAACTAAGATAATGTAAATGCTTCTAAACCATAAGCACAATATTCAACAAGAGGTTTTGAATATCAAAAATCTATTGTAGCTATATTATGACATAAGACTTAAACGATATAATTGATATATAACTCTAGAATAAAAAATAACAAGATCTGAGTATGAAGCAAACACAAATTAACGAGTTATGAAAATAGTAGGAAAGCATAATATAGATCTCAAGATTAAAACCATAGGTCATGAAACCTTTAAAATAAATTACAATGCTTGACACACCAAGATATAAAATATTCAATTGAATAGTAGATAAAGAAACTACTAAAATGAAGAGATAGAAAGAGAGGTGTTGAGCTCGTTGGCAGACCCAACAAATCTAGCTCACACCCTCTACAGACTAATTAAAGCATAGAGTCAATATGTACATCACATTCACTTTAAAATAAGGAAATAACCATGAATAGAGTATTCAAATTAAAATTATTGATCAATATCCTTTACACTACAAACCAAATGCTCACAAACTCATCAACCACTAGGGGGTGACCCCTAAAACTTAGTCTGACAACAAAAGATTGTGAAAAATAACGAAATTGCTAACTAGGCTTGGAGCCACAACTTTGTTTATATATCTTTTTACATTACAAACTAAATTCAAAATAAAATAAATGAGTACATAAATAGTTTTATATTGATGGAAATTTGGTGCAACCATAGTCCAAACAATGAGGTTGAGATACGGTGCACGAGGAGCTGAAAAATCTTCATTTTCTTCAAATCTGGAAATGATTTTGAAATATGGAAAAAATTGTTTTTTTTTTTAACAATTATGCCTCAAATAAACCTTCATATCCTCCAACCCATGGTGAATTATAGAAAGAACCTACTTCTTACTGATTTTTCTATACTGGGAGAAAGACCCACATCCCAAAATTTTGATATTTTCCTTCATATGCATGCAAATCAAGGAAGAAGTTGGAAGTTTGAAAACTGTGTAAATTTAGGATTGAATTATTAATTATTTTTTAAAAATCAATCCGTATGATTTGGGCATATTCTAACTCATGTCAGAGCATTAAAACATCATTATAGACATAGAGAATTTCTTAGGTTTCTCCTGTAAGTGTGCTAATAGGTCAAGCCCTAAATTGGTGCAGGAGTTTTACTTGGTGTGTGAATTGGACTAGCTACAATTTTTTTGAGGGAACTTGACCTTAGATAATCATCAATAAGTCATCCATTAAACACATCCACATAGAGATCCCTGTACACATCAATCAAACGTATGACCTCATTTTTTATTGGAGGACCTTGTGTAGGAACTGAAGTAGCTGCAATTTTTTTGAGCACACATAACTCACATAATTTTGTAAAATTAATCCATTAAATAGGTCCACATGATTATCCTTATACCCATCAATCACTTGTATGACCTCCTCTTTTTATTGTAGGACCTGATGTAGGATCTTTGATACCTAGGCATAATTAAGCCTTAATTAATGATAATTTCATGTGATTCTTATTGAAAAAAAGGAAATATGATAAATAATAAACATTTATACTATCATGCCTGAATTTAAGGTTATTAACCAAGGAATGCACAAAATTACAATAGTAGTAACCATAAAATTTAATTAAAAGCATAAGGGATTTCAGAGCAAAATTTTTTATAAATTAGAAAAAATGGAAGCCTAAAATCCCCCCTTAGCAATCATCTTATATGTCATCATGTAAGAAAAACCTCTGAACAAATATCAAGACTTGTAAAGCTATAGTTTTTCCTATTATAGTCTTATTGCATTGGCCACAATATCCTTAAATTATAGGGTTAATAGAGTGAGAGCATGTCAGTAAGTGTCATATGATGTCCAATTTATTCACATGAATAAGATAGGAAATACCTATGACCCTATATTTAGTGATGTCAGGGTTGAGATTTACTAGTTTCCAAAAGAGTAACTAATTCCATAGATTCCATAGGAATGTTAAAAATGTTGTTACTGTAAGAATAAATTGTAATCATGAAATAGCTAGCCATCAAAATTTCCCCAAAGCATCTTATGAGCAACCCTAGTCATTAGTTCTTCACTTTAATGTCCTCATTACAGATAAATTTGATATAATTTTAAAGCCATGGCATTAAATATGGATGGAAAAAATGAAACATGACAAAATTATACATTCCAAGGATGATAATCTTACCATTATCGAAGTGTATAAGTAAATCTCCTCTTATTCATGAAAAATGAATCATCTACACTAAGGGTCCCATGTCCATAAAAAAATGCTTATTTTCAATCTAAAGAAAAAAACCTAAAAAATCTTAGATCCATTCTCTTAGTGATATATAGTGCGCTTCCTAACTTCAATTCTAATGATATATTCTTCAGAATGTGAGCCATGGTGTTTTAGTTTTAGGTGTGCCAATTTTTTTTTTCCATCTCTGTTACTCAACATAGTCCCGCTACTAGAAGGCCTATTTAGTACCTCGATGGGTTTGCCTTTGTACCATACAAGAATAACCATGTTGCTAGTAGGCTAATTCATCACCCTAACGAGTGTTCGTGTACTTCTTGATACTTACTATATATCACTCAAAATATTTCCAATAATGTATATTGTTTATTGATATATTTTATAGCGCAAGGAAGGTGGGTGGTACGAGAGTATGATAGATTTACTAAGCACATAATTAAATATTTATTTCGTCCATGGGAAACATCATTCACAATAATCATAAATATTAAATATTAAATGTATAACAAGCATCTCATATAATGACTAAAATATTCTATGAGTTAATCATGCTAGGGTTCCCATGAAAGTCTATTTAGGGTTTTATAGGATTGGTCCATTGTAGGAGGCTTTTCAACAATACCTTCTAAGATCATTTCAATTTTTTCTTTTTAATAGTAGCTAGTTCAAGTGGCTAGGTTAGGATTATGGTTTTGGTCTTATGAATGGAAAGTGTAATGAAAAACCCCCCTGACTGACCCAATAGATCATCACGGGCATGTGACATGGCCAAAAACTGGTCAATTATCAATCAAAGTCACTTTACCAAATATGATGCATTAGAAGTGAGTCACATCTGATAAGACTTACCACAAGAGTGCTCAATAGAAGTTTCAATAGTTGTGCCTTAGGGAATTGTAGTTTCAAGAGTGTTGTTGTAACTATCTTCTTTTGGATGGCATATTTATTTGTCACTATAAAATTTCATTAACAATGGTATGTTCTATATTTTCACAATTACTTCAATCTTCCTTTAGCATCCCAAAGAAAATTCCAAATTTGTTTTCCCAATAGCAATCACATTAACAATAACTGTAGATAGAACATGGAATAAAAAAATGAAGAAGACAAACAAAGAAAAAGGGACACTAGATATGGTGGACGTTAAGGAAAAACCCCAACATGGGGAAAACCCTTTGATCAATTCCTCTTATTATTATATCAAATGTTCAATAGAGAGAGAGTACAAAAATTCAAAGTTGAATTTCCAAATTAAGGTCAAAGTAGTCGTGTCAAATCTGCACTCAACTGCAGTCAAATCTAGCCCTAACTAGAAATTCAACACTGGTCAGAGTAGCAGAAAAATTTTCTTAAAGCATCTCGGTCATACCCAGTCAAATGCAACCTGAATATGATCTCTAAGTCAACCTAATATAGTTCCAAAGTCAACAGTTAAAGTTGGTAAAAAATTGTCATAAATTCTACGATCAAACTACAATTTATCCACAGAGTCAAAGTGCTCAAAACACCTCGATTTCTATTCCAAAGAGTGTATCCTGCCCAAAAATAAAACTTCCCAAAAGTTCGAACTAAAAAAAGACCAAACTCAAAATCCGTCTGGAAATTCAAAGTCAACATTGGTCAATGTTGGTCAAACTGTAGGAAAGACTGAATTTTGTGGCTGGATAATTCTATCTAAAATTCATCTTCTTTACCACATGTGGGAGAGAAATAATATGCCCAATAGTTATAAGAAGAAATGAGAGAAGGAGATATAATAATGTGTGACTGATGATGATGCCAAATGGGGTGAGAGGTCACTTATATTTATACAATCCTTTGAGGGTCAAGTGACATGTCTCTTCGGCTTCATGATCCTACATGATGATGTGGCCAACCTTGATTATTTACACATTAGTGGGGATAAATTCAAAAAAACATTTCTTCTTGTCCAAACTTGATGATATTTAAATATGTTTTGGTCCTATCGAAAAGAGGAATTCAATGCAATCATCATATCCATGAAATGAGTTGTCTAAAGTGGAATTTGGCACTAGTTCCAAATTTTAACACTCCCTCTCAATAAGGGATAATTCCACCTGCCAATCCAAAAATAACCATCGATCATCATGCCAACATATCTTCATGTACCATTCTTGTATCACATCTCTTCTCTGTTGGACACTGATATACATAATGAAAAAGAATCAATCGAGAGTGAGTAAAAAGACCTTGCCACTCTCCAGTAGCAAAATTTAGTTCAGAGGTAGAAACTCAATCAGACTTGATCCTAGATCAAGTTGTTGAACACCATGCATCCTAGACATAGGAATTATGAAAACGCACAATGCAACCATATGTAGTTCTATGTTCCCCATCCAATTTTCCCAACTCATTAGATAAATGAGAGGTACTTCCCATGAGTCCCAGACTACATCTATATGATGTATACTAGGGAATCAATAGGAGAAGGTGAACCACCAATCCTACTCATATGCCATAGGATAACATGAACCACTCATCCTATGCATATATCAATTGCAGGGGAAGGTGAACCACTGACTCGAAACAAATGTGTCATTAATCATAGGGGAAGGTGAAGCACTCACCATACACACATGTCAACCATCATGGGGTATCATTGGGAAAGGTGAACCACTCATCCTATACATGGTGCACCAATAGATGAAGATGAACCATTATCCCTATGGTGGCTCATAGCTCCAAGAAGTACCCTAAGCCTCCTGAAGATACCATAGTTTGATGTCAAAATCAAGTGGGACCCTCTTATGAGAGAGTCTTTCCATACTCCAAGTCTCCATCATAAGGCTGAGAATTTGACCTTCCCTAAGGGCTTCGTGAGGATGTTTATGACACACTCAACAATACTGATGTGTTTGAGCCTTATTGTTCCCCATTGTACCATATCTTGGATAAAGTGGTACCTGATATCAATGTGCTTGGAGTGGTCGTGGAACACAAGATTCTATGAAAGGTGAACCCCACTCTTGTTTCTGTAGAATATCATGGTGGTATCCAACACATGCTTAAATAGCTCACTAAATAGCTTCCTCAACCAAACAACCTTACAACATGCCATACTAGTTGCAGTGTATTCGACCTCGGTGGTTCTTAGAGAAATGGAGTTCTGCTTCCTGCTCATCCAATAAATTGAAGTAGACACCAATGAGCAGCAACATCTATACATGATTTTTTGATCCACCACATTTCTAGCCCAATCGGAATCAATATATCCATCTAGCCTTAAATTCTCCACAATGTATCTTATTCCATATTTGATTGTTCCATGGATATATCTCAAGATATTCCTAGCAGTAGTCCAATGTATGTGATGAGGATCGACCATAAATTGACTGAATGTATTCAAAACGAAGAATATATCTAGATGAGTGTTTACTAAGAACATTAGGGCCCCCACAAGTTGTCTATATTAAAAAGGGTTTGCTAATTCGAGAAAATCAACATTTCTACATAGCTTTGTAAAGTTGAATTCCATCAGGGTAGACAGAAAATTGCAATCCACCATCCCATATCTCTCAAGCATCTTCACAATGTATTTTCCTTGATAAAGGAAAATCTCAATTGGATTTTTCTAGAGCTCCAAGCCTATGAAGGAGACTATCAAAACTAGGTCCTTTATCTCAAACGTGGAAGCAAACTCCCTCTTGCATTGATAAATGAGAGGGTCTGAACCTGTCAGAAAGAGATCATGTACATAAAGGACCGAAATGAGAGGCATTCACTTTTAAATATTGAAGTATATTCTAGTATCAGCATCAATCCTTTTAAATCCCATCTTCATAAGATAACTATCAATCCTCTCATACCAAACCCCAGGGGCTTGCTTCAACCCATAGACGGCTTCCATCTAATTGCATTCATGTGTCCTTCGATCTTGTACTTTGAACCCCTGAGATTGTTCCAAGTATACTTCCTCTTTAAGAGATCCATGCAATACAATATTCTTAATGTCCATTTGATGTAGGATCCATCCTTGATAGGAAGTAAGATAAATAATAGATCAGATAGTGGTATATCGGGTAACTGATGCAAAATATCTCGTCATATTCCATTGATTTTTGAGAGAATCCTTGAGCAACGAACCTGGAATTAAAATTTTTAGAACTCCCATCAAATCCATGTTTAAATTTGTATAGACATTCTGAGGTGACTATGGAATTATCCTTGGGTCTAGGAACAACTTCCAAGACATCATTCTTCATGATATATTCTTATTCCTCATTCATCACATGCTTCCATACTTGGTGCTTTATGGCTTCTTTGAACGTGGATGGTTTATCTTGAACAATATTACTCATAGCAACTAATTACCCTGGATACATGTTGAACTTATTACTTTTGCAAAATGTCCCTCTTGGAGCAGTATGTTTTTCATCATCTTCAAGAGTATATTTTAGCAACAAAGGTATTTTCCTTAAGGTAGAGGGATTAGCAGGAGGTGGATCAATGGGATCCATCTTCCCTTCAACATTAGTCATAGACTCATCTATTTGAGGCTCATCCTACTTTTCCACAACATCATCATTTTTGTTCCTTGCGATATGGATATTTCTAGCTTTCCCAAGGGAAGTATCTTCGTTGAAGGTGACATCATGGCTTACATCCACATCTCTTTGACTATGCACATAGATTCTATATTCCTTTAAATTTTCACTGTAGCCCACAAATATACCTTTCTTCCCAGATGCTTCCAACTTGTTTATTTTCTCTTTAGGAACATGAAAATATGCAAGGCAACTAGATATCCTGAAATTAGAAACATCAAGTTTCTTGCGAGTGAAAATATATTTTCGTGTCTTGAAATACAATTCTTATGTGGGCTCCTATCTTGAACATACACGACACTGTTGGAAACTTCTCCACATAAGAACATTGGTAGACCTTGATCATGTATCATGCCATGGGTGGCTTCCATGATTGTTGAATTCCTCATTTTAACAACACCATTTTTCTCAGGAGTGCATGGAACGATTTTCTCGCTCCTAATATTAGCCTCTTTACAAAAGTAATTGAATTCATTTGATTCATATTTGGTTCCATTTTCTGCCCCCAATATATTATTCTTCTTCCCTATTTCATTTTTCACCAATGTTTTTAAATAAAAAAACCATTTGAACACTTATCCTTCTCCTTCAAGAAATAGATCCATGTTATGCATGAGAAGTCATCCACAAATATTGTATAGTATATGTATCCTCCCAATGGTGTTAGATGCAACATAGTAGATAGGTAAAAATGGACCAATTGAATAATATCAATAGTTTGTATTTGACTATAAGGTAAATGATCCCTTATAAGTTTCCTATATGCACAACCCTAACAAAATACTTCATGATTCATGTTGAACTCAGACATACTTGTGGGCATATTCTTTACCCCAAGTAAGGCTTTTCAATGAAGGTGGAAAAATATACGGTGTCAAAATTCATATTGAAGAGAGGTATCACAATTCAAGGCTCCAAAAGGGCTTCCTCCAACTTTATAGATACCATTAACCATAAATCCAGTTGTGAGTGCATCTTTGGGGCTTCCTTTACAAATCCGTACACTTCCATCAATGAATGCTACCTTTAATCCTTTATCTTTCATTACAGAAAGATACACCAGGTTCTTCTTCAAATAGGGCACATACTACACTTATTATAGATGAATGGTTTGAACTTGATTCGTGTGAAGAGTGACAATACCTATCCCTTACACAGGGAAGGTGGCATTATCTCCAAGTATGATCTCCAAATTATTCTTCTTTCCATCAAATTTTAGAGGGCCTCCTTGTACCCAGTGAAGTGCCTTGAGGCTTCAGTATCAATCAACCAATGATATAAAGTATTTGAAGGAGAGGCAGTATATAGAGCTTAGATAAGATCAAAATATTTTTTTTCTACAACATTAATTTCCTCATACCTGAAATTTCTCATCCTTTTGGGAGGTATAACATTTCCATATTGAGAAGTGAGAGCATTCCTCTTTCCTTTATGTTTGAACATGTTGTTCCTTTTATTTACATTTCCTTTGTAATTGTTGTTGTTTTTTTCTTCATTGATTGGATTATTCTTCTTGTGAGGACACTCTCTAACATAGTAGTCGAACGTGTTACAATTGCAACACCTTTCTTTTATTCCTTCTTTGAATACTTTCTTGAAGCCTTGATCATGTCTCCTTGGAAAAAAATTATTTTTCCTCTGAGAATGAGAAGGGAAAGTAGTAGGTTCATTTAGATTTGAAGTCTTGTATCTCTTTTTCATCCTTGTCTCTTCTTGAGTGCATCTATCAAATAATTCATCGAAACTAGGACTCCTATCATTGTTGAGAATGGTGGTGTTAAACACATCCCATGCTCTTCAAAGACCTCCAAATGAAATGTGAGTGAGATCCCTATTAGAAATAAATTATCCAATAGATAGTAGGTCATTATTGATTTATGTTACTCTCACAAAATAGGTTTGGATAGACTTCCCTTTATCCATCTTGATGTCCTTCAACTTGTTTAAGAGGAAGAGGATTTGATTTGTATTATCTACTTTGAACATCCCAACCAACTTATCATACATCTCCTTAGATGTTCCAAAATTAAAAATATAGGCAAACCAATTCTTTTGAATGTTCTCTATGATAATTATATCAGCTTTGACCTCACCTTTATTATACTTCATATTTGCAGCAACATGTGCATTTAATGGAGGGTCCACCACTCTTCCTTGCACATAGTCCATGGAATCATGCTCTTCCAAAGTCAATTCCAAATTCATCTTCCATCAATGATTGTTAGATTTTTCCTTGAGATTATCCTCATATTTGAAGTAAGATGTAGTATCCATGCAGGCTAGTCCAATAATCTTGTCTAGGAGATCTCCCTTAGTGATTTTTTTTCTCCCTCTTGATTGGGATTTGTCATCACTTGTTCTCTAAAACCATGTTAAATTTAGTTAACAATGGTATGTTCTCTTCTTTGCACAATTACTTCAATGTTCCTTTAGTAGCCCAAAGTAATTTTCCAATTTAGTTTTCCAATAACAATCACATTAATAGTGACTATAAATATAACATGAAATAACAAAATACCAGAAGACAAACCAAGGCAAGGATATGATTTAATCGAGATGTTAAGGAAAAACCCCAATAGGAAAGCACTTTGATAAATTAATTTTTATAAGTGTGTATATATATATATATATATATATATATATATATATATATATATATATATATATATATATATATATATATATATATATATATATATATATATATATATATATAGATATATATAAATATATATATATATCTATATATATATATATATATATATATATATATATATATATATATATATATATATATATATATATATATATATATATATATATATATATATATATATATATATATATATATATATATAATAAAGATATATATAGATATATATATATCTATATATATATATATATAGATATATATATATATATATATATATATATATATATATATATATATATATATATATATATATAATGTTTAGTAGAGAGAGAGTATAAAAATTCAAAGTTTACTTGTCAAATTGAAGTAAAAAAAACCCTATCAAATATGGAATCAACTGCAGTTAAATTCAACCCTAACGAGAAAGTCAACTATTGTCAAAGTAGAAAAAAAAATGTCCTTAAAGAGGATCGATCATACCCAGTCAAAGTTAGTCAAAACAGGAGGTCAAATTTAGCCTAAAGAAATCCAAAATTCAACAGTTAAACTTGGTCAAACTCTGTCCTGAAGTCCGCGGTCAACCTAGAATTTATCTCTGTAGTCAAACTGCTCATAAAACTCCAATTTCTGTGCCAAAGAGTGCAGCCTAATCAAACAAAAAATCTCCCAAATGATCGAACTCAAAACATGCCTAAAAATTCAAAGTGAACACTAGTCAAACTACCAGAATAACCGAAATTTTCAGTCCTATAATTCTATTTGAATTTTTTCCTCCTTACCACATGCGTGAGGGAAAAAATATGCCCAATACTTGCACGAACCAATGAAATAAGGATAGATAAGAATATGCGAGTGATGATGATTCCAAATGAGGTGAGAGGTCAATTATATTTATACAAGTCATTGAGGTTGAAGTACATGTATCTTGGGATTCATGAGCCTACATGATGATGTGCCTGACCTTGACAATTTACATGTGTGGGCATAAATTCAAAAAGGTATTTATTCTTGTCCAAATTTGATGATATTTAGATCAATTTTGGTGCTGTCAAAAAGAGGAATTCAATGAAATCATAATATCCATAAAATGAGTTGTCTAAAGTGGAATTTGGCCCTACTTTCCAATTTTAACAATCACCCTTATACTATTATAGCCTAATTTCAAGATAGGAATATCTCCTTCTACTGTAGAAGTACTTCAAGTATAACCAAGTGGGCGAGGTGAAGATGTCCCTGTAATCCTCCAGGATATTTTCCATATGCCATTATCATGCAGAGGAAACCTATTTGGAGGCTTTGGAAGTGGCAAAAATATTCCTCTTGTTATGAGGGAAAATCAAAAGGAAGACAAATTTACCGACGTAATAAATTATCTTACTAGATCTTTTAGAAAAGATCAAAGAAAAGGAGGTAGGGAGTTTTACCGTTGGTATCCTGTACAACTTATGACTCGAAGTAATACTAAGGGAATGACGTCTAGATTCATATACATCATGATGTTTCCATAGTTATGGCTTACCTAATAAAATATCAAAGACTTCAAGAGGAGCAACGTCGCACAATAGCTCATCTGCGAAGGATTTGATTCTATAAGCAAAGTCCCACTATTAACTGACGTGGATATCTCGCCCTTGGTGGAGCAACCTCATGGTGTACGAATGTGGGTGCAACGATGTTGGTAGCTTCAATCTCTTAATGACCTTGGCTTATATTAGGTTCTTCTAGTTCCCACTATTAACGATGAACTACACTGGCGAACCCTTTACCTACATCTTCTCGTGGAAGAGGTGCTCCCCCTCCTTTAGATCCACAGGTTCCAACTTTTGGAGCTTGGTCATTGATACCATTCTAGTTAGTTTTTCATCAATTATCTGCTTTCCCTCGTTAGGTTCTGGCACAGATTCAAAGCATGCATCCATGTTTGAGTCTTTTAACTCGGCCACTAGCGACTACTTTGCACGAAAATCATTTTTGTTGTGAGTGGGAGTTTTATGTGGCTTACACCACTTATCGGTGTCCTTCTTAACCTTCCCATTATTATTGGCTTACAAGTTTGAGGATTTTTCCTTGGGGGTTACAACCTGAATCTCCCCTTTACTATGTGGCTTAGGGAAGCCTTTATTTTGCTTTGGGTTCACAAATCCAAAGTCTTACTTCTTCTGCCTGAATTTCTACTCAATATTGGAAGCATAGTGATATGTTGCATGAATCAAGGAGATGGATAGCAACTCCATTTCCTCTTGAATGTATTTTTTTAAGCAACTGTGGTATTGAGCACTAGATGTTCTTACGAATATTTGATACCCAACTTTGTGTTCATGATATTCACATATTTATGCCTTTACTTCTGCAATGATGTCCATTGTATGTACTTGTCCTAATAGATCCCCAAGTGGGAATATTGTTCATTGATGGAATATTAGAAATAATTCCAAGTGGGTGCAATTGAAAACGATGAGGTTTATCTCTCATTCGTTTGTTCATAGTAGGTTTCCCACTAGTTATTGGCATGGGGGGTGGCTTTGATGAGTGTAAAAGTAATATTTTCCTGATTGAAAAAATAATGAACTGAAAAATATCTTTCCAACATATTTAACCATCTATATATGGTGACTACATCTATCTATCCTTCAATTATGGGAATGTCAAAGTTGACTTGTACCTTGAAGGGAGTGGTAGGTACAAAGTGGATGTTAGATGAATAATTTTCATCTGTGGGCATCTATCAAAGGATCTAGGTGAAGGTTTACATCATCACATTTATTTATTACGCGAGGACTTCTTTGAGAAATATTTTAAAAGTATCTCCTACTCCCTCTTCTTTATTTTCTTCTATTGTAGGAGGTTGTTATAGTTTATGAGGCTTTTATTGCAAAGGTTCAACCAGTTCAAGCCCTAACTCCTTATACTTAACCTTGTTGGGGACGTACAAAGAAAAATAGAGAAATAGAAAACCACTCTAATAAAATTGATATATAAGTATGCATGAATGTAACAGAATACATAAATAAACATAAACACAAAGATGCGATAGAAGTAAACTCTTATTTCGTTAATATCAAATAGTTGTAATATTCTTACATGCAGAATAGAAGTAACTAGCTTGGTTGATGGTAGCTTATCTATGAGAAGAGATGTGGCAGCTACATGCCTCCGAACTATGTTACAATGAGGCTCAAAAAACTTTTTATTATTTAAAATCAAGGGGAAACACTAAAGAATTAAAAAAATAACCCTAGGAGATGGAAGAACAAGAGTTTTCGAGCCCCATTTAGATTAGTTGCGTATCCAACTTCCCGAGATCGTAACTTGGTCATGATTTTATTTTAGTGCATACAATACCTTTTCATAAATATCTCTCTATGAGTACAAAAATATTTGCGGCACGGCCCTGACTATGGTTATGGGCATGTTGCGGACCTCAAAAAAATGACATTTAGGGGGGCGAAAGAAATCTGCAAGTTTGAGACCTGAAAAGCTACTGAAATAGTAAAATTTGATATAAACAAGGAAAGTAATGAAACCGACTAGAGGTCCATGTGGAATAGGTAGGTGACCACTGATATCTACTTGGAACAATTTTATATAAAAATGAATATCCAGAAAAGGTAGAATTCCCTATATGCAAAGAGAAGAGATATCGTACAAATGTACAAGTTCCTATAGTTTAAAACAATGTTTTAGGGCACATTCTAATTATACCTATACTTCAACAAATTTTTCTTTCAAAGTCATTTAGGAGTAAATATGGATTCATGTGAATTATAACTGAATCAAAAGCAATGAAGCGCATATATAAAAAATGTTCAAGAAAGATAAAAGATGACCCTCGTAGTATTAGGTTTTTTCATGCAATTGATGGAGTGTGCACATTCTCTTTCCCAAGCTTAAATTGTAGTGTTTGGAAAGTAAAATTGATGGTATGCAATATCCCCCCATGGATGAGTGCTGTAAAGGATCACCTTTTGTTGGATGTCATTGTTCTAGGAAAACATCAAGTAAAAAAAATGGGTGTTTTTCTTGCACTTTGTATTGATGAGATAAAACTACTATGGAAATGGATATGAATGTATGACATATCCAGTCATCAATCAAATTGGTCTTCCATGTTGTTTGGTGTGCTATGTTGGACTATTCGTGATTTCCCAGGACTTGGTGTTTGTTCTAGAAATATAGAATATCTACATGTTTACACTCGTAATTTATCTTCATCCAAACTTCCATGCTTACATTTATACTAATATTTGATGTTATTAACATTATTTATTGAATTGTAGGGCTTTAAAAAAAGGGGATATTTTCATGTCCAAGATGTGAAGAACAATTTTGTCAATGTTATTATAAATATATATGTAAATTTATTTCTACAAACAACATGGTTTTTCTTCCACGAGATCATAATTTTATAAATCATGAAAAGAATCAATTTGATGGAAATTTTGAAAATAGAGGCCCTCCCATTTTTATGGGTCCAGGTGATTAGATTAATTGGTATGCATATTTTGAATTGAAAACATGGGAGTATTTTTTTTTATCGGGGTGATTCAATTGAAGAACCCAAACAACTTGTAGTTAGTATGCCATTAGTAGTGAAAAAAAATCCATATCTTATGAGCTCCCTTGCCAGAAGGATCTATTAATAGTTTACCTATGAGATCCTATGCACATTTTAAAAAGTACCCCAAATTCTATATTTCAACATATTTCAGGCAAAGAGAATAACAACTTGTCTTCATGGAGATATGTTTCTATTTCGCACACCAAATTCGATAGAATACATATGTGGACAAACTGGAAAAATGAAACATATGAAGAAGAAACATGGATTTAAAAAAAAAAAGAGACCTAGAGCAACTACAGAAGTTCATCTACTCAATGAGGACACGTATTGACTATGGGTCATCATTGGAAAACTATGTTATAGTTGATGGACATGTGATAGGATTTAAACCACACGATTTTTATAATTTCATGAAGGTATTATCAATATTTAACTTTTACTCGTAACATTGATTAAGTACAAAATATATTTTGGTATTGTGTTATATTATAAAAAATACTAATGAGTTTTGAGAAATTTGTTTGACGACATATCATGCCATTGGAAATTTGGGGGTTTCATGTCCAATGTTTGAATTAATGAATTCCATAAGTTAACTTTCAGTATTTGCAAGGTATTTGATATGAAATGTTCGTGTGTGAGAGACATAGAGATATTATATTTATTTTTAAATTTTGACTAAAAGCTCATACAAATTTTCTATTCTTTTCTTATGTGGGAAACTGCATGGAAGAAGGAAACTGTATAAAGTGTATGTGTATTTGAGAAGGATCTCCCTACAAGTACATTTACGGATACTCCAATTTAATGGCATTGAATTGGAGGGTGTCATATCAACAAGGTGGATGCTTTTCTTTGAGAGGTATATGAAAAATATAAAAAGATATGTCTAAAAAAAGGCACATCCTGAGGGTTGCATGACTTGAGAGTATGTATTGAATGAAGTTTTTTTCCTGTGTGAATTCATTAGTAAGGATTTTGAATATGGGCCATGCTTCTAGGATGAAGAACGAGCATAAGATATTATTGATGGAGAAAACCCAAAATCTAATGTTGTTGAAAGTAAATTCACGACCATTGTGGTTTTTTTCCTTGCAGTCGTTATTTTCCTATATAATCTATTTTTCAAATATACAACATGAAATTTGGAGTTTGAAATAAACATTTCGATATGTAATAGGTGCAGTCAAAAGTGCTATATTCGACAAGTTCATTCTATACCACATGCAATTTATGAAAAAATGGATATATTTATATGATAAAAGGAGATAAGAATTGTTTGAAATAAGGAGACATTTTAAGGGGTTGAACCCAAGTAATACTCATCTTCGCACTAATCTAATTAGGAAATGGGGAAAATATTGCACACAAAAATGGGTTACTAAATAAATTCAAAATCAAATAGATGATGCAAGTAGAGACTCGAACATAAAATAAGCTTAAATAAACATGTGTAGAGGGGTTGTGATCTTATTGGTTGGACTCTCATTGAACTAGGATGAAGAGGCTATTGAATAACAATATATTAAATATGAAATTGTTAAAAAATATAATTGCATATATTGTATATGTAAAACAATGTAAATACAAACCATTAGGTTACATGTATGAAAAGTTAGTTCATTAATTTATATTATAAAACAAATTGAAATATTTCACTAAGCCTAAGAAAAATTATTTTTGATTGGAAAAATTAGAAAAAAATAATTGTATATATTTTCTTTATGAGTAAAAAAATACTCTCCAGGTCAAATAATTAAATTTGGCCATGTAATGATGATTGGACATGCATTTCTGTCAAGCAGCCCGAAATTTCCTTACATCACTAAAATGCATGCTCAAGATTCATTTCATGGCCAATATGGTTGATTCAAATTTTACATTGTTTATTTACTAAGTAAAGACGTTAACTGTTTTCCTTGATACTTTGGAATGTTTGAGCTAGAGTTCATAATTTGTTGACTTGAAACCCTTATTTTTGTACTATTTTGTTAATCTTAGAAGGATATTTTTCTGGTGAGATATGGGTATGTGGAGTATATTCGATGTGATTTTGATAAATACGATATTATTATGCAACTATTTTGTTTTCATGCTGCTAAATTTGTATCTCATGTAAGCTTTATGAAATTTTCCTATTAATAAAAAAACCATGCTCGATAATAATGGAGAGATCGTTCAAGGGATCCTAAATATCGACATGATCAGTTGAGGCAGTACTAATCCCTCATGCATAAGACAATGTTCTTTTACCACTATTGTTAAAAATTACACCTTGAGCTCCGACAGCCCCCATATTTCATTTTGAGGCACCCTATGGTAAATGTTTCCATCTGATAAACTAATCATATTGTAGATTTGTTATACAATGAAAAGAAGACATATTTTCTATTTCAAATAGAAATTTAGTACATTCCATAATGAAAAATTTATGAGTTCAGTAATGTATTAGCTTATAAAATTCCATTACATTGTCCAAAAATAAAAGAGTAACTAGATCTTAGTGAGACCATAACGAGATAAAATATTCTTGAAGGAGACATAAAAGGAAGTCCTAAAAAAAAACTTGAAATTTATTAAAAAATGAACGTTAACATAAAAAAAATACACAGACACACACATACAAACATTACATGTTGAAATGTGTCTACATAGATACTACCCCTAAAAATTTCTATTATGAAACTTGAGGATGCTTGGGACGATTCTGCAAGCCCTCCTCTAAAGAAGAATAATATCTCTTTCGTTCTATGGAAAATTTTGATTATTCAAGTGCTACAAAAGACACGTCCTTTGATCCTTATTTAAGGTGTATAATTATTGTTTCATAATATTCTCTCATATCGAAATTTTATTTTCTTGGCTTTTTTAATAATCCACCTTATTCTTATATATATATTTTTCTCTTAGTCACATTTCTTTCAATATATTCCTTTGTATATTTCAGGTGATATATACATTTTCCCAATTCTCTAGTGAGTTTTTATACTTCATACTCAAGGTTTTTTTCCCATGATGGTTGTTGATTTGTTTGTTGTTGTTGTTTTTCCCTCTCCAAAAGTACTCTCAATTTCTTTATCTCCATGTCACATCCCAAATTGTCTGCTTTTAGGCCACTTAGGAGATTATTGTGTAGTTATTTAATTATTTCTCTCTCTCAACTACCATATACTTAAATTATTGAACAACTATTTGTGAGAATTACATATCACCTAGAAATTTGATGGTTAAGAAAGTGGTCTCTAAAACCTTCACTAGTTCTTTAGCTTGGATTTCTCCAAGTCCTGTAAAGTAAATTTTTTTCTCTTGTATCCTAGCTTATACATTTACCCTCACCATTACCCTTATCCCCAGTCTTTGTACCACCTTCCAAAAAATAGCATTATTTTTCCATTTTAAGTTTTTTAATCTACTATTTTTCCAGGGAAATTTCCACGTATCTCTTTTCAACATATTATCTTTCCTATGATAGGTTTTCTCAAACTTAGTTACTCTTTTTGTATATTATTCAACCTTTGATTCATGATTTTGTCATTCCTGATCTATAGATTTATTTCAAATTTGAGCCTTTAAATATTCAATCAATTTATGTTTTTCATTCAATAGCTTGAATAATTTAGCCTCATAAGTATCTGAAATTTCCAATGGAGGAATATTGAGAACCTCTAAATTTCTTCCCAACTCCTCTTCAAGCTCACTAATTTTTTCATCATACACAACCTAATTTTTTTTGAAATTTTCATGTAGTTTATATATCTCCCTGATACCTCCATTTCTCATTCTGGATAATTCATTATGAAATTCATCAATACTTTTATCCTTGATGTTTATGTCATTCACTAATTTTTTGTTTGTTGCAGAATTGTCAATGACAACATTGTAATCTTATTCATGAATTAAACAATATCCTTCTCCTTTAGTTTATACTTTTCCTTCGAATTTTATATAAAGGAAGAATATTCCATTAAAACGTTTTTTGTAATGGATCATTCTATCATACACTAAGAAAACAAATATTTTATCGAAATTGTATATTGGACTGTGCACATTTAAACTTGGAGATGTAGATGTTGAATCACCCATCGAAGTGAAATTATGTTGAGGTGACAACTATTAAGAAGGAATAATGTCTATTATAGAAACATTATCATTACATGTTTCCATATAATGGTCCATACCTTCCTTCTCCTCATCTTCATCCACATAGACATGTCATTTTTCTAGGATTCTAGTAGCTATATCTTCAGCATGGAAAATTGAATCAAAAAAAATTTAGACACCATTAACCTGAGTTTGTATAGGTTATTACTCAATTTTTTATTTTTTTTTAATTTCCTAATGTAAGTAAGACAAATATTTTCAACATCAGGTCGAAAAAAATTAATAATTTTTTGCAATGTTTCGAGGAAACTAAATTTAACCTTGTTCATTTTACTTTCTTGTAGGGAATAATGTAATTTTTTAGAAACAAAATGAGGGACATCTATGGTCGTTCCTTAAACCCAATGAATACATAGGCTCATCCAATCACCAAAAATATCAAGCTTGTGATGATTCATAATTATCTTAAGGAAAAATTAAATCAAGGATTTGTATATTCATTTGGGAACATCTTGCATTTTAATCCTTTACTCGGATTAGATACTTCTTTCCCACATATCTTACTAGCCATTTAAATATTTTCTACCTTCGGGGTTTTCTTGGAGTTAAAATCCCCCCCCCCCCCTCTCGATGAAATTTTTGTCTCTCTTACAATCATATCGGGGTCCAACTTAATCATCTTCACAAATATTTTTAATTCCATGGATTTATCCTCATAATTTTCTATGACCCCATATACCTAATAATTTTGGAAATAGAACTATTCAAATATAGAATTATAAACATGTGTTCTTATGAGGATAGCTATAATGTGTTGTGGAAAATTATTTGTATCTTTGCATGAATCATCGCACTCGTTGAATTTTTTGATTGTGAACTTCTCTTAGGAGACCCATGTGTCAACTTTTTAAGGAGAAGAGGATGATGTTGTTTCAATTCAAGACATCATTGTTCAGGGTCAAGGTGCACTAGTTGAATGCAAGAATAAACACTACATAGACAATGAGGAATGCATGTTAAAGGAAAGAATGCACATTGAATAAACCGTGATGAATGTATGGTAAAAGGAGAATTGTTTAATGAATAATGTCACATACATATTTTATTTTTCTTTCTACTAATTCTCTCTCAGAGGTCTATGTGTCACTTTCCTATAATTTCATAAGGGATGGTTTTTCTTATTAAGTTTATCCCACTAGGGAACCCCTTTAAGCATATCTAAACATCTAATTTGATACCTTACCTATGTTTTTTTATGTATTATTGACCCCTCTAAGTAATCGAGGATAAAGTTGAAATACCGTCCCCATTAGATTTAAGGTTAGTCTAACCTTGGAATACATTAAACATGGTTTATATCTCCATTTCAACAACCATTAAAAATATTAACTATTAGTTCTTGATTTATCTATTTTACTTACACTTTAGGGTCATAACTCATAGTAGTACTCCTCCATGGAGGTATGCTCTACTCATAAGTTTCCAATGACGCATGGTCCATGTGACCCATCATGCCCTCCATGTGATAGGGTTGGTTTCCAAGGTAAGTCAAGAGGTGGTTGGTATCTACCAAGTGGAGGGCTAAGGTTCATGCTGGGTATAGATTGATGGTCATGAGTGTGCTAGTCAAAGTCCAGGATTTCAATCTCTATTTAATTTTTGTTCTTCTCTATTTCTTCTCTCGAGGGATTTGGAGTAGGGATGGTGGAGGGTGTGTAACCCACACAGATCTTGAGCAGCTCCTTCTCTCCCTGATCATTTGCAACCCTTGCTTACTAGCCACTTGAGTCTGAGTCTTATTTGATAACACGGTGGTCCAGTTTTATCCCACTTACGGGTATGGATTTTCTCACGTATTTCTATATTTATTTCATTGAATTTGTGACTACCAAGTTTTGTTAATTATACTGATAAAATGACTATTTTTATGGTTGCAGGGGTGTTTTCATGGCACACCCCTAGTGCCTTTCGTGCAACTGGGCTGAAGAATGTATTCACAATTAGCCCTGGAGCATACATCAAGGTAATGTGTTATTCTCATTCCCTTACTGTTATATGTCAATTTGGGCATCATCCCTAATACCATTATGAATAGGGTCTATCATCCCCTAATTCAGTTGCTACATGCCCTAGAGAAGTCATTCCAATGATGGCTTTAATTCCTGAGAGTTTGAATGTTTGAAGTATAGTTAAAATGACCCATTGAATCATCAACGCTCCTATGAATGGGCCTAAGTGTGTTGCATAGCACATGCCCCATGCAAGAGTGATCTGCAAAGCACTTCCTAACACTTTAGGGTGCATTGGTCTCCTGGGAGTGAAATCATCAATGTTCTAGGAATATCCACATGTCCAGTGCCTTATAGAAGGGATCATAGGTGTAATACTTCGAATAAATTTGTTCATACATCACCATTGAACCCAGAAACATGTCTCCTAAACTATTAGAAAGCCTTTCAATATCATTTATTGAGAAAATACCTACAATTTCTCTATAAATTTAACACTCATCTAAGTGCAAGGGAGGAAGAAATTTGTGTAGTGTTATGCTGTTGGATTCTCAATTCTTGGAGGCCTGAAGTAATGTGATGCTACTATATCGATGCTTGGTGTGATGAGGATAGGATGAAGTTGGAGTAGGTTGACAATGAACTGATCGACTGGTTGTAATCTATTCCTCCTAATACTGCAATAAAGGTATTTTTTCTTTCTCTCATATATGAGATTATCTTTTGCGAATGTATTCAAAATATGTGCATGTATTCTCAGATTTAGTTAGTGCAATTTGGTTATGATATATTGATATTATATATTTGCATCATCATTTCTTGTCTTCTGGTTTTAACTACAGGTATTGATCTGGCGAGTTTAGTTGGATTGAGAGTGACAATAGTGAAAAAAGAAGAATAATGAGAGTGAAATATCAAAAGTAAGTATCTTCATATTTTTTTTATCTGTTTATCTTAGATAGAAAATCATTTACCTTTCCTCTATTGTTCATAGTGAAGAAATGCCACACTCAACGAAGACTAGCTTATCTGTAGATTAGAATTCCTCATAATAAATTGGCAACTCCACTTGGGATAAATCCATCATTCCTGGTGTTTCTATCCTTTTTAAAAATCATCACTAGAATTTACTTCATCTATTCAGTCATTTTAATGTACTTTTTTCCTTAGAAGTGTATTTAGCCTGCTTGATTTTCAAGCTTCACTATGCCTAATGCACCGTTGGTCAAGGTACAATGCTCTGCATAGAAATGTCTCCCATTCAGAGGTGCTCTGCAATGCAATGTCTACCCTTAAGGGGTACGATTCCTCTCAGCCAGCCAAATTCTATCATACTTTCTTTTTTTCATTTAGTTTCAATCTATTTCTTGCTATATTCTTAGATGCATGTTTGAACATAGAGACCAATAAACATGTTCAGTTCTTCCTCCTTTGTATAGTTGTTTGTTCAATGTTTCATTAGCTATTTTATTTATCATTGTCAAATAAAATCCAAAGTTTTAAATTTTTCATTAGATCACTGCTCTGTTTTCAAAAGGAAAATTTTCTTTTTAGTCTTCATTTCCTAATAGAAAATTTTTGTTTCAATCCTCATTTCTCAAAAAAGAAAACATTATTTGATTTATTTCTGCATTTATTTTCTTCTTAATGATTCATATTAAAGGAAACTAAAAAGAAAAACATGCATATGCATTTTGAGATTGTGAGTGTTCCATAATAGATTAGGGAAATATGCGTTTAGTTTTTTCTCTTTGATCTATGCTCAAAAATCGAATTGCTTTATCCCTTTAGTAGATAAGGTTTTCGTTGAAAAACTAAACTGAAAAGATTGTTTCTCATTTAGTTTTCATTTTAGGAATTTCCAATTACATCTCACGGTGAACTTGAAAGATAAGCTTTTAATAAATATCAACATAAAATTCACCTCAATCAACCTAAGAAAGCACTGTAACATTAACGATAGCACTTAGAAGTTCTAGGCTAGAGACGCGTTCTGATGTTGTTAAGCATAGCAGATGTCACTAACATTTCTATGATAAGTTCAAAGTGTGAAATCCCACTCCACGTATGTAACTATATCGGAGGTGGTCCATGTACCTTTGGGTATATAGGGCGGTTTTCTAGTACGAAAAGTATAAGGGGGTGTTCTCACCATGCGGTTTCACATTAGACAACACTATTATGGAATTTGGCCTCGATGTACCTTCAGATACATTTGGGAGGAAAAATTTAAGTTGCTTAACATATGTAGGTAACTGAGTCATCTACCTTGTAACTTGTGATACACCGAACACAACATTTTGGGAGATTGCCTGCCTATACTTCTTGGTTCGTTAAGAGGTATTCTGCGGTTCAAAATTACTTGCTAATCCTTTTTCCTAGTATCACACTTTTATTTGTTGTTTTTTCTAAATCAATGATTCATTATGGAAGAAGAGAAACCCTTTCCCCTTTGTTCGCGTAGAATAGTGCTTCAACCACCTTTACCACCAGAAGCTATTTCTAGTGGAATAAGGTGACCCCGCTCTACCGAATCCAGTACCATCAGTACCTTTGGTGCATCGTCTTCATCACATATACTAGAGTCATCTCAAGTAGTTTCTACACATCCTGGCTTATCTACTTTCGTCAAAACAAAGTCCTCATCACTACCTGTGGATACTAAAATTCCAATCAATACGACTATACATCCAGAACTCGACGTTGTTCAATTCAATGTTGATATAGATCCCATCGTTCTTTCACCATAACATCTAGATCTCGAAGTTGAATGAAAATAATTTTTTCCCGTATCAGTAACTCCTGATTTATCCATAGCCATTGAGTCTTCCCTTATATCACACAGTCAACCACGTGAAATATATCTTCGACCTGACGGCGAAATTCTTCCACCTGGTTTGATCTTGATTGAGGAAGAACCTCAATAAGAAAAAATAACTTGAACTCCAACTCATTTTGGGTTAGTGCTTTATCTTTACGAGTATTTTCCTTGATTAACTTACACTAGTTCAGTTGATCCTGTTTAAATCCAGTTCCCGTAGATCCTATAGAGTATTCATTGGGTCATTTAAACATGGCTGAGTCAACATCTCCAGCTTTACCATCCATTACAGTTGTGAAATCATCTATTGTTGCTACTCTATCGGTGTTTACCACGTCACCCGATTCACATATTTATGATGGTCCGTCCATCCCACCGGGTTACCAATCATTATCTAGAACCTACTATGGTGCCTCCTCAAATACATTGACTTCACCAATTTCATCCTCTGATATCTTGTTTCTTACATCTCTAATGAGTATTGAATGACTTGATCCTTTATACACATCTTTAGTTCAGCATCAAGTTGTTCCATATGGGTACCTTCCATCCAGTTCAATCTCGACTTGACAACCACCATTTGGAGATAAATATATTGCATCTTATTATGCTCCTCATGCTAGGGGGCAACCTATGGTTACCCATTCTGACAGTAATCCATCATTTTATGGTCACCCAAATGTTGGAATGATTGTTTGTCAGTGGCAACCTTTCTTGCCCGTTCAACCACAAATGGTTGTGCATTCATACCAACCAGTTCAAGTTGTTGCGCCTACATCTAACCCACATGTCAATACTTCATTACCCCATTTACAAGCTTAGTTGGTTGTACCTCAACTTCTCCAAGCAGGTCCTTCAACCCATTACCCTCAAGTCTTGGGCCTCCATAATCTACTTCCATTAGCTGGTTTTCAACAACCACTTGTATCTGGAATCTTACAACCACATACTAGATTACATTTTTATGGGATCTCACAGGCTCCTACCAGTCTTACTTATTCACAAATGGGTTCAATATATTTTGTTTTGGGCTATAATATTGGTGGGAAATCACCTTGGCAGCCACAACCTCAAATTCCACAACAACAATTCCAACAACAACAAGCTTATCTAGGTCTTGGTCAACAAATCCCTCAAGCATTTGGTCATGAAAATAACCCCTATCTGGGTTACTAGCAACAAATTCCTTATGCTGGTGCACAAAGGCCTGTTTCCCAAGCAATTCCATCCAATCATGGTTATGCTAAATCAAAATTGAATTGATAATTTCCCTTTTTCACAACATTATAATTACCTGAATTTAACCGACTTACCAATGATCCCATCAGCTATTCTCCTTAGTGGCCAGTGATTCTGCAAAAATTACCTTCTGACATTCCTAAATTCAATGAAAACCATAGAGAAGACCCATCAATGCATGTTATGACTTATAATTTGTGGTGCTCATCAAAATACTTAGAAGATGACTCCGTTAGACTACATATTTTCTAGCGTACACTTACTAGTCCGGCTATGAAATGGTATATTGAATTACCACAAGCTTCATTTGATAAGTTCACTGCCTTAGCCACTATCTTTTTAACCCACTTCTAGTTACGCATACGATATGAAATTGGAATGGAAATATTGACCAACTCTAAGTAAACAACTAATACTCACATTTCTGATCATATTCATGAGTGGCATTGTCGTCATCGAATGGTCAAAACATGTGTTCCTGATCAGCTTTTGGCTGAGTAATTTATTAAGTACTTGTTGCCATCTATCATTAAGGATGTAGCTAAAGGTGGCATCATCGCTGAAGAGCAATTAAATGCTCGTGCCCAGTACTTAGATTTGATTTATAATCAGTCTAGCATGCTCTATGAGAAAATTCCAAATGTGCCACGATCAAATTTTCCTGTTCCTCCTCCGTCTAGTAAGAACTCTCATGTCGATGATGATATGATTGGTTTTGCAAACACTCACATATATAATACATCTGATCCTACACCTTCTTCCAAAATACATGTCGTGTCATTTGACAAAGGAAAAAGTGACAAGAAACCCAGAAGCAAGAAAAATGGAAAAAAAGAAGAAGAAAAATTCACCCCAACAGAAACGATCGTCTGATCAATAATCTGGAAATTCATGGAAACCTTGTTACCCTTACTTGAAATGTTTTGAGGAGGACTTTACGCAAGACTTTCCTCACTGCTCAGAAGTCTCAAATACTCTTAATACTTCACATACATCTGCTGTGTTGATAGATCCTTTTCTGAATCTGGACACAAACATGGTATGTACAGATCCCACTTCTAGTTCCAAAGTGCTTATGCTATCTGTCACAAAGCCAAAAAATGATTTTTTTGTTTTCTACATGAAATAAATATAACACTAGTCAGGCTACTAATCAACCTACTACCTCACCCACAAATCCATCCACTGAATCAATTCTGTGACCTTCTATTTCAAAGTTAACAATAAAGCCACCAAAGGGAGTTGTCCAAAAATAGACGTTCAATCCTCAAGCTCGCACAACTCAAAATTACAATATAGTTGAAGATCTTGCTCAGTCACCTTCATCTATGCCAACGCTTGAGGTACTTCAATATTTTCCCTCCCATAAGAAAGATTTGTTGTCGGAAATTGGTGGAATTGACCGGACATATTATAATCTTGTAGTCTTTAATCACATGGGATAAGTGCCACAACTACGAGCTGAATTAACATTTTCAATCCAAGTAAATGTTCTAAATCACCTTGTTCATCGCACTATTTTTGATGAGAGAGCATATACTTGTATATTTTCTATCAATTGATGGAAGTCACTTGGCTCGCCTTAGTTATCTCAATCGCCTACGACCTTGAATGCTTTTGACGATCGTACATATAAATCTTGTGGTATTATCAATAACCTGCATGTTGAACCAAGGGGCCAAACTACAATTTTTGAAGTTGAGTTCATTAACGGATCCCTTGACTACAACATATTACTTCGAAGGCCATGGGTTTACGCTATTACTGTGATCATTTCTACTTACTTTCGAATGATCGCCTTCCCTCATAAAGGCACTATCACAGTCATTAATCAAATCTCCTTCTTTGCTTCTAGTTCCCAGGTATCTAGAAGCATTCCGTTAGTTCATAAACCCCATCTAGCACTTCAAAAAATTGGTCTTGGTCTCTTTAAGGATTCTTTCCTAATGGGCACCTTTCCATTACCTCCGCTCGCGACGTCGGAAAAAATTGCGAATATAGAGACTTGATGCATGATATCTTCCACTTCATTTTACTTAAGGAAGATTACCAATAATTATGAAGTAGAAACGCTGGGTGAATTTCTACCGCCAAGCCCAATTGAGCTCGCATAACAATCAATTTTCTTGGCTTGGGTGCCGCATCTTGATCCATCATCACCAATCGTTTGGGTCGATTTTTTATTAGATTTTGGTACTACTTCTAATCCTTTTTCATCCACATTCTTGACTAATGAGAGAATTTTGGAAGCCACGATTCTAGAAGGAGAACCATGGGATGATTATCATTATCGTTCCCATCTTCCATATTACAACGAAGATAATCTTATCGAACTATATTTCCCTACGATCTCTGATTTCTTGTTTAATTATGTTTCAATTAATTCCATTGAATCCAAGTGAAACCTGTCAAATATTGAAGAAATGATTTCTATCGATATTTATACCAAACCTGGAATTGTATAAAAAATTCATGTTGGTGTGTATTATTATACATCAGAACTTGACACTTATTGCTCTCCTTTTTATGAATTCTGAGATGTATTTTCTTGGCCTTATGAGGAAATGTTAGGCATAGATTCTAGTATTGTTGAACACACAATTAAAATGTACCCTGATGTCAAACTGGTACATCAACGCCTTCCTCCTATTCATACGAAGAAGGATGTTGCCATTAAAGCAGAGGTTGAAATTTTTTTGCATGTTGGTTTCATTTACCCTGTTCCGCTAACTGATTGGGTTTCCAACATTGTTACTTTCATGAATAAAAAGGGGACAATCAGAGTGTGCATTTATTATCAGTATTTCAATCTTCCTTGTCCAAAAGGCATTTATCATACTCCCCTTATCAACCAAATTATTGACGGATGTGCCGAATGTGAAATATTTTCGTTCATGGATGGATTCTCTGATTACTATCAAATAAATATTCTCCCAGAGGACCAATATAAGAAATAATTCATCTATCCCTGTGGCACATTCATTTATTATAAACTCCCATTTGGTTTAAATAATGACGGGAAATTTTTTTAGAGAGAAATGGATTATGTTTCCCATGACATTAAGCATATTTTTCAACCTTATCTACATGATTTACCCACGCATTCACGAAAATAGACTCATCACTTGATGCATCTGAGAGCTACATTTTTTAAACTGCCAAAGATTTGCCTCAATCCACAGAAATGTTTGTTTTGTTTTGGTTTCGGCCGTTTTCTTGGATTCGTCATCTCAAAACATGGAATTTGAATTCACCGATTGAAGGTACAAGCCATTATCAATTTGCCTACGCCATCAAACTTAATTCAGCTACAGAGACTTCAAGGAAAGGCTAACATTCTAAGGAGGTTCATACCCAACTATGCTAAAATGGTGAAATGATTTACTTGCCTCTTGAAAAAGGGGATTCCCTTTGATTGGGATAAGGTTGCACAAGCTTATTTTTATTCTCTTAAAGATACCATGATCTAAGCATAATTAATGTCTCCCCTTAATTATCATAGTGATTATTTCATGTATCTCACCACTGCCGATACAACCATTTCTATGGTTTTACTCCAAGTAGATGATGGGATAGAAGATTCGATGTACTATTTGAGTCATAATCTCAATGATATGGAAGTTAGGTACTCATACGTCGAAAAGCTCACGTTGGTAGCTGTCCAAGATGTCCAAATATTTCTCCATTATATCCTACTTCGGAAGACCATATTCATTTTAGATTACAACCCTATGACATACATTTTATCACGTCAATTGCTAAAATCCTTTCTGATGCATTTTCACTTGGCATTAATCGCGCCATCATTAGGTTATACTCACAGCTCGTTGTAATACAACTTACTAGCGTCTATATCGTCTGAAATCCAAAAAATCATCATATGTTCCTTAAAGTTTGGCTTTTGGAATGACACTTTGATTACATTCAATATCAACACATTTCCAGAAATTTGAACACATTAACTGATTCTTTAACGAATTATGTTTTAAATAGACATTTGCAACACATGTAAAGATACATTTTCAATTCACAACATATAATTCAATAGGATTACGCATTAAACATAGGAAAAATTTAAAATAAAATTGATAGATAGTTTAGGTTTCTACAAAATCTGTGCCCAAGACACATTGGTCATTTGACCTCAAAATGTATACAAAAATGTCAAAATTAAAACTAGTGATGTTCATGATAACAAGAAACTTCTCTAGCTATCCTATTCAATAGCCTCATCTAATGGTTAGGAACACCAATAGTATGGCATTATAACCTCATAGGTAACTCCTCAATCTGTAAATCTCATATCCCAAGAGTTAATCCCTCAACATGCTATTGCAAGTAAACAAGAGTCTCAGTAAAAACTAAATCCTAAAGGACTTCTCTCCCGATAGTCCTTTCTACTGGTTCATCTGCTGCCTCCTCCGGTCGACCCACTGGTCGAATGTTACCCATATATGTGTACATAAAAACTTTAGTTTAGTCTTGGAAAACATCAAAAATACAAAAACATGTAGAAACCTTAAAATAAAAAACATTGTCAAAACATTTTTACCCGTTGCACCCCATTGAGCTCTATCTAGTAAAATAAAATCTGGATCTTCAAGGAAATCTATGCTTGCGTACAGATACTCCTTTATGGTGATATTATGTCGTTGGAGCCAGGTGAAGAATCCAATGGAAAATATGATAGTTGATTGACTAACATGTCTAGCCATCAATTTGACCCATCTCTGCATCTGAGGATCTCTAGGACTAGAAATTCTTGGTGTAACATACTGTGGCTGCATCAATGGAACTCTCTATAAAATAAAGGAAATAAAGACCAAACCATAACTAAAATTTCTTGTTCTTCCACCCTTTAATGTATTCAATTGTTCTTTCATATAAAATAGTATTGCTTCAGTCCAGTTGAACACTATCCATTCGAGACACTTGAGAGCATATTGCATATATCATCGCCGATTAGTTTGTGACATGTAGTGTCACAAATTGTTACAGGTCAAAATACCTCCTCATCAGCTAAGAGGAAAAGACAAATATGGAAGGATTACAAAGACCTAAATTAAACCTATTTTTGCCAGGGTAACGCCTATCTATAACAACACAAAAGCGTTATAACGTAGCTAATCAGTGAATGAGTCGCATTAGTGGCTAGGGCAATGCTCTGTTTACACTGGAGGGAAGCATTACCCATGTTTTAAGTTTGAAAAGGGAAAAACCCATGGAGAATGATTTGAATCTCCGGCTTTCCCTCACAGAAGATTCAGTTCACAAAGGAAACTGCAAAGTACTAATTCATTATTGGTCATTGCCACAAAATTCTGAACTCCCAAGGAGGCAAAAGCATAGAGATTAAAGAAAAATCTAAGTTTTTTCTATTCCAAACTAGTGGAAAGAGAAACGCAACAATGGCTTTCTCCCTCTCCTATAAAAAGGAGCTAAAGGCTCTTAGTTGAAGGTCGAAGGATTGCTTAAGGTTTTTTGCATACTTGTGGAATAGAGAATAGTGGTATAGTGTGAAGGCCAAGAGTCAAAGAAGTTCCTAGAGAGCTTGTTGACTAAGACTTCATCACTTGAGAGATAAGAGAGATTGGGAGACTGAGGAGGGCTTGGTACAACTGACGGTTGTAATCCTCCTTCTTTCAAAATCAATAGAACTGTGTTTGTTTTGTCCATTCGATGCTTAATATTTTCATTATTGTTTGAATATTTACATAGTATGATATGAATGGCTCAGATGCGCTTAGTTTAGAAGTTCATTACATATTGATTTGATTGATAGGATATTTGTTATGTTAGAAATTACACGGGTGCTTTGACTGATTGCAGGACCAAGATTTGGAGCCGTTGAAGAAGGACTCTCGTTTCGCTGCCTAGTGCTCTCCAAGAGACTCCAAGATCGTTAAAGAGGTAATTTTCCATCACATTCCATCAAGTTGTTTTAATTTAATATGAACATGCTCATGCCATCTTTGTGAACTACACAACTAATCTTATTGTCTGCCTCGGGCACCGGAAAGCCCTGAGAGGGATCTTTGAAAACCAACAACCCAAGCAGTTTACCCTATAGCAGAATTGGCGACTCCGCTGGGGAATTTTCCCCAAAGTTTCCGGACTATTTCTTTCCTCCTGTCTTCTCTCCTCTGTTCACAGATCCTTCCGACCAGTACTTATGCCCAGTAAACATTTTAAAAGCTCACAGAGTTCAGTCATGTTTCTGTTCGACCATATGAAGAATTTTTCCCTAGATAACGCTACACTTGTAGTTTGTCCAGTGCGTTATAACGCCATATTTGCTTAAAAACAGTGCGTTAGTCTCTGGATTAATGTTGTCTTTACTCAGAGACAGTGCGTTACTCAGCCAAAACTTGTTGTTCACTTCCGTGATTATGTTTTAGCTGCAAAATTTTTTGGCCATCAGTATATCTCCTTGACTGAATACCTGTGCTTGTTTACTAAACTGGCATTTCTTTTTGTTCGCTCTTGTTTGAAAAGTTAGTGTCAAAAGCATTTAATTTTTAGAGAAGAATTTTTTTATTTTTTTTTTTAGCTTTTTCTGCATCTAGCTGAGTTAATTATGAAATTTTCAATTTATATACTGTTAAGAAGAGGTAGATAGAAGTCTGAATCTTTAAAGCTGAACTGAGTTATTTGAATGTTAGTGCATGGATGTTGAAAAGAAACCTCTCCTTGTAGAACTACTCTTCATCGAATTGAATATTTAGAGCATGTTTTGCATGGTTTCTTGAGTCAGAGTCTCATCACATTTCATACGTCCACTCCCCCTCCGCAAGACTAATAATCAAGTACACTAAGAATCAAGCGATAATAAAATGAATCAAAATTTTTTTGTAGCTCAAACAAACAGTAGTTCAGGCTAGGATCTTGGGTTAGGAGCAGTGAGAAAATTACCCAAGATCTCAAAACTTGAAACTAGAGTCATTAACGAGTGAAATCCTACTGCACTCATATTATCGAGACCATTCCTTTACCGGAGCTCAGCATGAGACAACACTTGGGTGCACAAGAAGGTATCCCACCTTCGACTGCATCCGGTGGGTGTGTTATATATTGGGGTTCCCTTCGGGGATGTCGAAACTAGATCGGGGATCTAGGTATTCTATGAAGATAACACCTGTATCATGTGTTAAGATATGATATGGTTGAGGCCTCTTTGCATTCAGCCATAAGTTTTAAGGACTTTGAGTGAATAAGGATGGGTTGTGCTGGTGCACAGAAGCTTGAGATGGACCAGGATGGCTACGTCTTCGGTCTTTGCTGAATTTTGTCTTCACAGTGCTTACATATAAGTTGAGGTTAGAATTGAAGCTCTAGAGTAGTTAACTGTACTTTCGACCAACCCTCTCTGTATACTATTGTGATACTGGATTTCATCACCAGAAAATGGTAGTACTCAGACAGGGCACCCTATTCTGGCTGCTTGCTGATTGATTTTAGAGAGTCCTTTTTTATTTTTTTTAAGGTGTGTGGTTACTGTCACTAAGACTTTATAATACATCACAATTTATTAAATTTTGTTAAAATTAACGATCAATTTGCATCCCTACGACCCTTCATACCTTAGATGATGAAAGTCCCTGCCTCATGTTGAGGAAGAACTGAACCTTGGTGAACCCGTGCCTTCTACGGAAGAGCAGTCTCCACTGACTAATCTTGATTGTCACATATCCTCATATCATCCAGAATTTCTGGAGGACCCTTTCACTGAAGGGGTTGTACCTCATTACAATCCTCCGCTCACTAATCCGTTGGGGCCTGTGATAATTCAAATTCCACCACGCCAAGATATGTCTTTGGCCGCACAAAAATCCATTTCGCCACCAGCATTCACTGGGTCGATGCCAATGGCAACCATCCCAAGTTCGCCACCATCCTCCCCGCCGATGGTCAGTTCTATGCCATCACTGGGTAACCCCAGTAGTCAACATATACCTACTCCCAACCCTACGGTCATCACAACTGTCAGTAGTTTACCGAATCCTTCGGCATCTACTTCTACCGTGACCACGTTGGTACCCACGAGTATGAATACTTCAGTGCCTTTTAGCAATCCTTTCGGTTGGAACCCTCTGCTGAGTTCAAACCCCTTGGCCACAATACAAGGGGGCAGTGTTTCCAGCACGCAGGTAGCAAGGAACATTTCGCTTCCCATGCAATCCTTAGGACAAATGGGACAACCTATTGTCAATAATTTTCCCTTAAGTGGTTCAAATATAGGTGTAGGGTCTATGATGTTGCCAAACTATGCAAGCAGTAGCATACCTCTGGGAAACTCTATTGCATCCATTTGGAATAACCAACCCCAGCCTCCATCTAGAATGGGAGGGCACTTTTATACTAGGGGCAACCAACCATTCACCCTGCAATACAATATTCCCTATGGACAACAACTGTATGTCCCTACTCCTCCACCTATCGGAATTTTTTATCAAAGTCCCACTTATCCTCCTGGTAACACATTGATGGGGGGACCCTATGGTCCAAGTAGTCAGCCCATACTGCCTTGGTTAGATTCGGGAGAAAATCCACAATTGCCATTTTTGGCAGCTTTGGACATCCCCGATATCCATAAACTGACTAACGAACCCATTAATCACAACCTGCTTTGGCCTCTTGTACCACATAAGATTCCTTCTGACATCCCGAAGTTCAACGAGAAACAAGGGGATGACCCAGCTGCACACATCACCACCTTTCATCTATGGTCTATATCCAATTCCATGGTGGATGATAGTGTCCAGCTTCGACTCCTTCCCCGCACCCTTACAGGAAATGCCACCAAGTGGTACATAGAATTTCCACGTGCCGCCATCAATACTTTTGGCGCTTTAGCGACGGAGTTCCTAAAGAACTTCCAATTACCAATTAGAGTGGAAACATGAACGGAATTGTTAACATCGTTGCACCAAGACACTGCCACCCACATCTCCGATCATATTCATGAATGGAGATGTAGGAGGAGGCTAGTCAAAGCGCCAATCCCAGATCATCTCTTAGCCAATTGGTTTTGCAAGTCTCTTTTAACCCACATCTCTAAAGACATTGGCCTTTCTGGTGTGGTTAGAAAAGATCAATGTATTCACCGTGCCCAACATTTGGATTTAATATATTCACAATCCGGCACGCTATACGATCTTCTCCCCCATGCCCCTGGGAACCCAAATCCTCCGGCCACTCAGAAAACTAGAGCACATGCTGACGGTCTCATTGGCACAATCTCCGGTGTGGCCACAAAGCAGTCTCGAGGGAAAACCTCCCAGCCATCTTCGGCTGCCACCGCCCCTCACCAAACGACTACTCTTCCTACCGTTGAGGTGAATTCTGTGAAAACCTCACAAAAACCTAGCGGGAAAAATAAGAAGAACAAGAAAAAGACGTCTTGTTCAGAAGAAAAGTCGGATAATCAGAATAACCCTAATCAGAAAAAAGCTGCGAAAAATGACAAAGGGAAGGATAAACCCATGAAATTTCCTTGTAATATCTGTGCAGAGGACCACTTGACATACAAATGTCCTTGGCTGTAGGAATGCACCGATTTTATTGCCAACAAGGATTCTGGGCGAACACTTACCGTTCTTCATAATCATTTCCCTCATCAGCAGCAACAACATCAACACATGGTTGAAAATTCGCCACAACCCCATCAACGGAGCAATGGTGGTTCGCATCCTTCCGGCGAAGGACTATCTTCCATTTATGGCATTGAGAGTGTTGAGCTTCAAACTCGAGCCAAGATTTATGGAAATCCTACTATATATTCTCAAGAACCTGCAACTAGTTCAAATCCACCGCCGCCCAACGATTTGTATATCGAATGGCCTACTGCTGAAATCGTGATTTGTCCCCCCAAAGGGACACTTCGACGCACAACTCATAACACCTCTGCACGTGCAGCCAAAAACTACAACATTGTAGAAGATTTGTCGTAGGCACCATCAGCCATGTCTGCTCTCGAAGTATTACAGACCTGTCCAACACAAAGGAAAGCCTTGCTTTCGACCATTGGTGGAATAGACCCCCAGGATTCCATGCTAGTTGTCTTTGATATGGAAAAGGCTAAACCTCGCCTTTCACACCAACTCGCATTCTAGGTGTAGGTTGTGTCGAAAGGGAGACCAATCCATCGCACTGTCATACACAAAGGTGCTTCAACCTGCATTATGTCACAAGCTTGCTGGCTCAATTTAGGTTCTCCTACCCTCACCTCGCCATCGAATTCCCTCAAAGATTTCGATGGCCACACGTTCCTCCCAAAAGGATACCTTGCTAGCTTTCCCATCACTCTGAGTGGGAAAATGGTAAACGTGGATGTTGAAGTTGTAGAGCACCATCTAGACTATAATCTATTGCTTGGTCGCAGTTGGTATTATGCCATGACTGCCATTTTGTCTTCGATCTTCCGACTCATCCTATTTCCATTGGATGGGAAAATAGTCACAGTGGATCAGCTATCCTTCTGCACCCCGGATTATGCCACGTTACCAAGTAGCACTCTACCCCTAATAGGAGGCTTTCCTGACTCTTACGTTAGTATTGGTACCAGTCTTCTGAAGGCATATTCCCTACTGGGTTGTTTTCCTCTCCTGCCACCACTGATCCCAAACACGGTTGCAATGATATCCACCACTTCGGATGGCTCTATCGACCCATAGATCATTTTGGCACCTTCAGACATTGATTCCTACGGAGATCAGATGCCGCTCTCACCGGCCGAGTTGGCTTACCAAGCCATCCAAACCGCATCTGAACCCTCCACTACTATGGTTTCGACCAACGGTACAAACCTCCCACCCATAACCGTTCTCTCTAAGGATCTCCTCAATGAAGTCTTGCCTATAGACGAAGCTATTCGAGAGATCATGTCTCTAGAAGAATGACCTTGGGGAGAGTTTCACCATCGCACTTCGATGATTGACTCGGAGGTGATAAAAACTGAAATCCCATCCTTTGACCAACCTGAGGTGGTTCCCTCTACTTATACGATCGTTCAAACTATCGATTCAGAAGGGAACATGGGTAATATTTCTAAGACAATTCTCATTGATATCTTGGTCAAAACGGGTATCGTGGAAAATATTCAGATTGGAGCCGACTGCAATCCTAAGGAAATTGCGTGCTTCACATCCCTTTTCAAGGAATTTCGTGATGTGTTTGCTTGGTCTTATGACGAAATGCCCGACATAGACCCTTCTATTGTCGAGCATGAAATCAAGATCTATGACAATGCCAAACTAGTTCGGCAACGACTCAGACCTATCCACCCATGCAAAGCAGCCTCCATCAAGATTGAGGTAGAAAAACTTTTAAAATTTGGTTTCATCTATCTTGTTCCTTTAACAAAATGGGTTTCCAATTCGGTTCCCGTTGATAAAAAACAAGGCACCATTTGAGTTTGCGTCGATTATCGCGATCTGAACACAGCTTGTCCTAAAGACAATTATCCTACACCATTCATTGATCAAATTCTTGACGATTGTGTTGGATGTGAATCTTTTTCCTTCATGGATGGATTCTCGGGCTATAACTAGATTGCAATAAAAAAAGACGACCAGCATAAAACTGCCTTCATCTGTCCTTGGGGCACATTTGTGTATCAAAAACTACCATTTGGTCTGAATAATGCTGGAGAAACCTTTCAACAGGCTATGGAATACACTTTTCATGACATTTGGCATATTGTACAGGCTTACTTGGATGACCTTCTGGCCCATTCCAAGAAATGACATGATCACCTGGCTCATCTAAAAGAAATTTTCGCTAGGTGCAGATTCTACAATATACGTTTGAATCCTCATAAATGCATATTTATGGTCGAGTCGAGATGTCTGTTAGGTTTCATTGTCTCCAAGCACGGGATTAGGGTTGATCTCGATAAGGTTAAGGCGATTCTTGAATTACCAGCACCACAATCCATCCTTCAACTCCAACGTTTGCAAGGGAATGCAAAATTTTTGCATTGTTTCATTATTAACTATGCCGAGATGACAAAAGGATTTATGCGATTACTGAAGAAAGGAACACTATATTTGTGGGATGACCAAGCTCAACGGTCATTTGATGCTTTAAAACATGCACTTGTTTTAGCCCCACTCCTTAGTGCCCCCGATTACTCACGCGACTTTCTCCTCTACCTGGCAGCCTCACCGTCCTCACTTGGAATGGTTTTGGTTCAAGTACATGATGATGATAGTGAACATGTGATATACTATTTTTCCAAAGATCTAATCGGACCTGAATTACGCTATTCACATGTGGAGAAACTTTCTCTGGCAGTAGTTTTTGCCGTCACTCGACTCCGACACTATATATTGTTGCGACAGACTACGGTCATTGCTTTGGAGAACCCCATGCGACATATCTTGTCTAGACAAATTATTGGAGGAAAATATTCCAAATGGATCATAATCCTCTAGCAATTTGACTTGGTTTTCACAGCTACCAAAGCAAATAAATCCCTTGTCTTCACCGAATTATTATAGGATCTTCCCCGAATCGACCCAGGAGAAGTAGCTCATGATCCATTTCCTGATGAATCCGTATACTTGGTAGATTCTTTGGACCCATGGTATGGAGACATTTTGGTCTACCTACAAACCCAACGCTTTTGCCCGACTCTCACATCCGACGACCGTCATCGTATCCGCCACCAAGCAAAGCACTACCTCATGCTAAATGATACACTATATCGTCGTGGTGTTGATACTATTCTCTGATGTTGTCTCACTTTTGATGAGGAGGAACACGTTTTTAATGACTGCCACGGAGGGGCATGCGGTGGTCATCTTTCGGGCATAGCTACTGCCCAAAAAATCAGGTTACTATTGTCCCACTTTGTTTAAAGAATGTATTGCAACGGTCCAGAAGTGCCATCCCTGTCAAATTTTCACAAAGAGAATGCTTGCTCATCCTATCCCCCTTCATCCGGTTATCTCCATTGGTCCTTTCACTAAATGGGGAATTTACCTCGTCACCTGCAATCCCACTTCGAAAAATGGACACAGCTACATTGTGGTTGCAGTCGACTACTTTACGAAATGGGCAGAAGCCCTTCCCACTTTCAAGGCTGGTGGCGAAACCACCGCTCTCTTCCTGTTCAATCAGGTAATCTGTCAGTTCAACATACCCCTATCTATTGTCACAAATCATGGATCGCACTTCCATAATCACATGATGACCGAATTAAAATCCATGCTAGGTTTCCGTCAAGATCATTCTTCGTCTTATTACCCTCAAGCTAATGGTCAAGTCGAAGCCATAAATGGCGTCCTCAAAACCATGATTCGTCAATTGGTCGGAAACCATAAAACCAATTGGCATTGGAAGTTGTATTCCGTGTTATGGGCATACCGAACGTCAGTCAAAACTGCCATAGGATTCACACCATTCCAACTTGCTTTTGTCCTAGAGGCAGTACTTCCAATCGAGTGCGAAATTCTGTCACTCAAACTTGTCGTTGAACTCCTGCCTAGCACCACCACCACAAAAGAGCGCTTGCTCTCACTCGATCATTTGAATGAAACTAATCAAGATGCTACACTAGCACTCAAATCTCACCAACGCCGAGTCAAGGCTCAATACGACAAATCTGTCAAGCCTCGTTCTTTCCAAGAGGGCGATCTAGTTCTACTTTATGATAAAAAACATGACCTCTTGGGGGCAGGAACACTCCAACCATTATGGATTGGTCCTTACATCGTCACTAAAGCCCTCTCAAAGGGAGCTTACGAACTTCAGGACTGTAATTGAATTCCACTCGCGGAGCCCCGCAATGGGCTCTACTTAAAGAAGTATTTTTCCTAGTTTCGCACTAGGCATATGCTTTGTAATTTTATGTATATAAGTTTTGCTTATTGTTTTGATGTCTCTGGATGTTTTTTTTGGTTTTCACGGTGTTTTTCTCATGAACTCTTTTTCTTTCACACAGATGCCGTCACCCTCTTTATCATACGTCGGATATGCGGACGGTGCTAGTCGTCACACTAGACGCATTGCTTCAGCTGCTTGGGTTCTCTACACTCTTGGGTTAGACCTCCTTGGTTCTGGGGAATTTTCCTAGGTAGCGCCACCAATAATGTTGCCGAGTACATGTTAGTGATCCAACTCCTCATGGAAGTGGCCTCTCGTGACATCTCCAATTTAGTGGTCAGGTTAGATTCCCAACTCGTCATTATGCAGTTAAATAATCACTACCGTGTCCATCATCCAGTCTTGTTGCGTTATTTTTTAAGAGTACAACTTCTAGAACGTCATTTTCAAACAATCACATTTGAGCACATTCCTAGAGAATTTAATACATTAGTCGATTCTTTGGAAAACTATGTGTTAGATTGGCATTTGTCACATTCACTATAAAAGACTTACTCATGAGTATATATATTTTTATCCCATTGAAAATACATAAAAAATATAAAACACAAAATCACCAAAAAAGTATGTATATATATATATATATGTCATGTCCAGAACAATAGTTAGATCAACAAATCTTCCAAAACTTGGGTGTTTTACAAAAATTTGGCTACACTAAGCCATGCTCTGACACTAATACATCCGCTCCGCTAGCTAGGTTTGATGATCATGGTAGCATACAACTGCTCTAGCTATCCTCCTTAGAGGCACCAAGTATCTCTCTGGCACACTGATGGTATGCTGTTGTAAACGCACTGGAACCTCCCGCATAGGAAGGGGTGGTATGCCCATACTCAAACCCTCCAGGTTTCTGGAGAGTTCATGTAAAACTTGGGCATCATCATCCTCGTCGGCTTCCGCATCATCTACTAGTGCGCCAGCCCCAGGTAACTGCAGTCCTCACCGTGCATAGCGAGGGGCCCCAACTGGCCGACAGGTGCCACATCTGTGTCAAGAAAACATGTGCTTTATGTCAAAACATAATTTTCACCCTGTTTTCAAAAAAAAAAAAAAAAAATTACATAAACATTCAAAAGATAAAAAATAGGTACTTCTTTGAAATAAACTAATCATTTCCTTCTTACCATCGAGCCCCCACTGGGTGCCAGGGGGAAACACTAACTCTGGATCGCCTGTGAAGTTCATCCCTGCATAGGGATAATCCTCGATCATAATAATCTATCAATTGAGCCAATTGAAAAATCCATCATCAAAACAGTGGCGGACACGACCCTCTCCAATCCACGGAAGCAAAGTGGCCCATCGATCCTGCCTCAGCTCACGTGGACCCAATGGCGCTGTAACGATCCTGGGCCTCATCAGTGGTATCCGCTCCAGTATGAAAGAGACAATCATTGTACCGTACCCAAACTCTCTCTGGGTATGGGTCTTACATGCAGTAAGCTCTGCTCGGACCCGACGAACAACTTCGTCACACCAGTCGAAAACTTGAGGTTGCATACAGTCTAGGGCTAGGAGCATCTGGGCCTTGGTGGCCACATGCTAACTCTTGGCGCCTTCCGAGCGAACAATCATCCATAATATAGACTGCAATAGTCTCAAAGTCACCTGGGCAATCGGTATCCAGTTGCTCACAGCCTGAGTGTCACGTATACAATGTGCACGAATCAGATTAGTAGTGGAACTTGGGTCAGCTCTGGACCCCGTCAAGTTGGGCCTCGCCCCATGACATGATAAGTCGGTCAAAAAGTACACATCATCCTTTTCGATTGAGATCTCATTGCCCCCAATAAAAAAGACATGGTGGCATTCGTCCCACTACTAGATTAGCCACCTCAGGAGGTCCTCTTGGCCCCTCATCAGTTCTAAGCGGGGATACTTTAGCAATCTGCATCTATGGAGAGCCATCAAGCTTGCTGCATCTGTCACCATCTCTCGTTCTTCCCGCTCATGTTCTCTCTCTCGCCATATACTCATGATTAACAGCTGAATACCTGCAAATGCAACATTTTCAACCGATCAAAACTTGCCTAGACCACTTCAAAACAGCAAAAATTGAGTTGCTAGAAAACATGGTGTGCCTAACGCTGGCTCTCGTACAAAATAGAGCGCGCTAACGTGGTCTCGTTTTACGGGATTTGCATTTAATGCATCTGTTATACTTCTGCCCCGCGTTAGGCACAAACATTTTTCTAGGGCCTCAAAATTTGCTAATTTTGAACCAACAAAACGTAACAAAACGACAATTAAATGATAGCAGGAGGTTCGAGCTCTTACCTAGATCTCGCAGGGAGGAAAACCATTGCCCGGATTGATCGTAATCGTCAGCTGAAGATTTCACCCCTTTTTTCACCCCAGAGCTCTTTCATAGCACAAAACAATGAAAATGGAGGACTTTCGACCTTCTTATAGCAAATTCTAGGGCATGACTCTCTCACACTAGTTGGAAAAAGTCGTGAATTCTTGCTATGCATGTGTCGCAGCTATTGAGATTTGGTACTGATATGCTGATGAATGATCAAGATTTATATGTAGACATACTCGTGTTGATATCGAGCATTCTTTTTATGGTATTTTTCTTGCTCGTTAATTCGAAAAACCTCGAGTTCCCTTCTTTGGACTCGTTAAAATTATACGAAGTTGATATCGAGCGTTATTTTTATGGTCTTTTTCTTGCTCGTTAAACCGAAAAACCTATAGTTCTCTTCTTTAGACTCGTTAAAATCATGAAGAAACACTGAGCATTCTTTTTAGGAACCTTTTTCTTGCTCATAAAACTGAAAAAACCCCGAGTTGACTTTGTCGGACTCGTTAGACTACCACAAAAGAGAGCAAGGAGCCATTATTTTCCTCTTTTTTAAAAGCTCTTTACACCGAAAAAGTAACCGAGTTTTCTCCGCGTGACTCATTAAAATTCCACGGAGGGTACCGAGTTTTTCTTTGTTGGACTCGTTAAAATTTCACAAAGAGTATTGATTTTACTCCGTCTCGTCGTACTCATAAAAAAATGAGGTAGACGTCCATCGAACATAGATTTCTCACTTTTCCGGCTTCGATGGACTAACTCATGGAAAATGAACTGTTTCGGGCTTACTATTATCCCTTTGCCGTGCCCTATTATCAAGACATGAAAAAGGTACCCCAATGGAGTTTTCTTTTATGATATTTTTTAGACTCTCTAAAAATGAAAAATTCACCGAGTTTTCTCGTCTGGACTCGTTAAACCTAATCAAACAGAGTGCAAAGTTTCCTTTTCAAACATTTTTCAGACTCTCTAAACATGAAAAATCCACCGAGTTTACCCATCTGGACTCGTTAAACCTAATCAGAAGGGGCACGGAGTTGTCTTTTATGATATTTTTCAGACTCTATAAACATGAAAAATTCACCGAGTTTACTCATCTGGACTCGTTAAACTTAATCAAACGAGGAAAAATTTGGAAAAAATAGACACTACCTTTGTTACATTTCAGAAAAGGTCGATTTGGCAGCAAAATTCTTGAACATGGCACTTCCTAGAAAACTCTTTCGCAGTTAGCTGAACCCTACCATCTATGAGTATTAGCCTTCATTTCCCAGTGTCCCTGCACCGGTAAAATCCTAACACACTCTTTGGTGTTCATCAAGCTTCAGCTGCCTAGTACCCTACTAGAGTGCCTTCTATTGTTCAAGCAGATCTCGCTATCTATTGCTCCTGTTATCAACCAAATCGCTCATTATGCCAGAAATTATTTATCGTCCGACATCCCCATTCACTCTTCACTATCTTAATCATAAACAAAATTAGTTGGTTTCTGTTTCGTTTTGACTGATGTAGGACGCCTCAGTGCCTACCTTTCAACAGATCTCTTCCTATCGACTTCAACATCTTATCTAGGAAGTTGATCTAGAAACCCACCAGTACCCGGATACTTGCAGAAATCAGTGGCAGGTAGTCTTGTGTTTGATCAGGGGTCTTCCTCATTGGCCCCTGGTTGAATGATTCTATGAGTGTTCGACTTCAACTCATTTTATTCACACTCGCTAGATTGTACTGTGCATCTTAGGGACCATCATCATTATCGGTGGCAACCTTCGCGTCTGTTAACATTTTTCATTATCGACTGGTAATCAGACAATTTCTCACATGTTCGACGACAACTCCTTCATTCACATGTTGAGGAATATGCAGTTTAAGTGAATCGGAAGTCAAGACCTTGGGGCAAAGGCTACATCATTAAAGTTGTGCTTCCTTCCCCAAGCTGCGATATTGTTTATGGAGACAGCTTCTTCAGCCTGATCCTATTATGACATACACTTCCACATTGTGCTTATCGATGGACAGATTCTTCATATCTCTATTCTAGAGAAATCATGTTGTTTAAGCTACTGAGCATGGGAATTCCCGACTCAAGGAAGATACTATATTTTCTGACATATGTTTTTGTTTCAGGTTTTCCTTAGTCTTTCAATCTCTTTATCTCTACACAAAGTATAAAGTATTTCGGCCATCGTCTTCGTCTCTGACCTAAAACTTTAGGGGGAATCTGTTACAGGTCAAAATACCTCCTCATCAGCTCAGAGGAGAAGACAAATATGGAAGGAGTACAAAGACCTAAATTAAACCTATTTCTGCCAGGGTAACGCCTATCTATAACAACACAAGAGCGTTATAACGCAGCTAATCAGTGAATGAGCCACGTTAGTGGCTAGGGCAACGCTCTGTTTACACTGGAGGGAAGCATTACCCGTGTTTTAAGTTTGAAAAGGGAAAAACCCGCGGAGAATGATTTGAATCTCTGGCTTTCCCTCACAAAAGAGTCAGTTCACAAAGGAGACTGCAAAGTACTAATTCATTATTGGTCATTGCCACAAAAGACTGAACTCCCAAGGAGGCAAAAGCATAGAGATTAAAGAAACATCTAAGTTTTTTCTATTCCAAACTAGTGGAAAGAGAAAGGCAACAATTGCTTTCTCCCTCTCCTATAAAAAGGAGTTGAAGGCTCTTAGTTGAAGGTTGAAGGATTGCTTAAGGTTTTTTCATACTTGTGGAATAGAGAATAGTGGTATAGTGTGAAGGACAAGAGTCAAAGAAGTTCTTAGAGAGCTTGTTGACTAAGACTTCATCACTTGAGAGATAAGAGAGATTGGGAGACTGAGGAGGGCTTGGTACAACCGATGGTTGTAATCCTCCTTCTTTCAAAATCAATAAAACTGTGTTTGTTTTTTCCATTCGATGCTTAATATTGTCATTATTGTTTGAATATTTACATAGTATGATATGAATGGCTCAGATGTGCTTAGTTTAGAAGTTCATTACATATTGATTTGATTGATAGGATATTTGTTATGTTAGAAATTACATGGGTGCTTTGACTGATTGCAGGACCAAGATTTGGAGCTGGTGAAGAAGGACTCTTGTTTCGCTGCCTAGTGCTCTCCAAGAGACTCCAAGATCATCAAAGAGGTAATTTTCCATCACATTCCATCAAGTTGTTTTAAGTTAATATGAACATGCTCATGCCATCTTTGTGAACTACACATCTAATCTTACTGTCTGCCTCGGGCACCGGAAAGCCCTGAGAGGGATCTTCGAAAACCAACAACCCAAGCAGTTTACCCTATAGCACAAATCCAACAAGTTTTGCAATAGTGAAAAGGATATTTCTCAAAGGTAAAGCAAGCAGATCATGAATGTTTATCTTTCCATTTTGCTAGGTTTAGTACCTAGCCAAAAATACTGGCATATGTAGTCCTTCACTGTATCACCTCCACTATCTCGCGGTCGTCAAGTGAAATTCTGATTTGATAGTACCGCAAAAATCCATCGGTGAATGAATATTCTTCTTGTAATATTCAATTAGGCATGAGCTAGTTGGAATATTAAATTTATTTTTTCTTCCTTATTTGATGAATAAGAGGGTATGGAGACCCATAAATCTCCTTAATATAAATAAAATCACTACTAATCTGGAAGGAGATCACCTTAGAGGCTTGATAAAGCACCCTTATGTGTGAAAATGGGTTGGAACACACAGACTGGGTCAACCTTCACCAAATCAACAACACTGTCATGGAGGCGTGGCATTCATTATGAGATAGCACAGTTTGGGATGGAGGCTCCATGCATGGAAGTAGTGTGTCTAATGAGTGGCGCCAAGGGTGAGGAAGATCACAACTTATATAAGGAAGAGGATGGTAGGCATGTATCATTCATGTTTATGTTTTGATATTGATTTATGGTCTATTTAGACTTGTTTCTCTCTTCAGCTATTTAGCTAAGATTGAAGAGTTGTTTAGCACATGGTTTTCCCGAGTGGGAATCCCACTCTATCCTTGAGAAGCCTGAAAGGAAGAGTATTTCACTACCATTCCACATTCAGGCATTAGGCCAAAGCTTCAATCTTGTGGTACAACACAGTTTTTGTTGAGAAATGTGCTGAGTTACAGGGTGTAGCAATGAAGAATATGTTCAGGTGTTTTTTGATCTATTTTTTAGTGAAAGAAAGTTTTCTTCCATTGAGAGGCTGGTGAGGAAATCCCTTGAGCCTTATTTCAACATTTGGCACCAGGCCACTTGATCATTTTCCCCTACAACACAGTTTCTATCTTGGACTGTATTATTTTTAGGGAGGAGTTGCAAGGGTGGTTTCAGTACACCATTTGGAGAGGAGGTTTTCTACTGAAGGGATCAAATTTTCATCTAGAGGATCCATTGGAGGAGTCTAAGTTCTTTGTCATATTATATCAGCCACATCTTTCCAGTAGTAGTGTTGTAGTGAATCTTTAGCCCTAGGGCTTTGATTCCTATCTTGTATATTGGTGTATTGTTGAAAACCCTTTTGGGTTGTTTGTTGGAGGTTGTTTAGAGCCTGGATCTACATTTGTTGTATCTTTTGAGGCATATAACAACCATATATCTTTTTTGTATTCATTTTCTATAGCAATGCACCTATGACTGCGCTATAGCAGTCTTTCAACATTTTGATATAGTAGCAGCACCTCATTCTTGAGGCTTTTCTTTATTGGAGGCTTGTTCTATCTTGTATTATGGTTTGTGGCCCATTATATTACACATGTTTGCTTCTGTTATAATGAATAAAGAAGCTCCATATTGGTCTCATACTTTGATGTGATGTTTTACACTACTATTCAAGCATTTTTCACTCCCATTTGGGAATACTAAAGTCATATCAGAGCATAACCTTGGCTCAACCTCTGCATCTTAAGCCAATATGTCATAAGAAGAAGGAGATCCTCTCATAGGTAAAGAGAAAAGGTATCTCAGAAGAAGAAACTGGAAGTTTTATTATACAAATGATAAATAAGAAACCCCTTTATCAGGAGAATATGAGGAAAATGAGTATCCAAAGCTTCTTCTTCGCACTATACAAGATATTGCTAGGAAAATAAAGGAGACGAGTTTGGATAGATACGAAGGAATCCCCTAAATGGTTTCTACATGGTGAAGGCTCCAACATTTCTCATCACTGGAGTGATCAACCAGTGAAGTAGCAACAATTTTCCCAACATTCTACAATGCCTACATTCTTAGTAGTGGGAAATGAAGGGTTTCAAGAACAATAAAATCTTGAAGACTATTTCATGGAGTATGAGTCTCAATCTCTGAGATTCAAGGATCACTTGAGTTTTCAAGAATTTTTTTGGATCAAGGACAATAGGGGACCTGGACATCACAACATAGGTGGAGGATTCATACAAAATCATGATATACACCAAACTATGGGAAGATTTTTCTTACCCAAATTTGATGGGTCATCTCAATTCACTAACAAATAATGGGTAGAGAACCTAGACATCTACTTCTAGCTGAACATAGTAACAGAGATGGACACCATCAAGATAGCAACGCTGCACCTTCAGGGTGAGGATCATGATTGGTGGTTTCATGGCTTGTTTACATTGGGTCATGCCAATGTGATTGTATATTTAGATTTCACAAGGAGGTTGGTGGAGAGGTTTGATCAAAGAGATCTAGAGGCACCATTCATGGGGCTAGCAAAGATCAAACAATCAGGTAATCCAGAAACTTATATTTTTGAATTTCTAGAACTTTCTGTTATGGTTCTTGATTTATCTATAGAAAGAAGGGTTTATATGTTTATTGATGGGTTAGAAAAACCTCTTCATGGGTTGGGTAAGTCTACCAAGCCCACTACCCTTCAAGATGTCATTCAAATGGCTAGATACCTATAAGATGCCTTTCCAAAAGCAAAGGAAACATTTCAGTAGAAGCCCAATCTTCCAACCAAGCGAATAGATGAGAATGCTCCTCTTTCAAAGGAGAGCCAAAGTAAATTACCTCTTAGTGATGATGACTAAAGAGATTTGAGGAGAAGGAGATTTTCTTTAGATGCCAAGAATCATGGGCACCTGGACATAGATGTGTAGCAGGAAATGCACACTATATAGAGGTATTTTCAGATAATGAGGAGGAAGAAGAAGAAGACCGAGAAGGAGGTTAAAATGCTAGAAAAGTAGGAGATGATCCACCGCCACTAGAAGGTGATAAGGTAGCATTTTCTCCAATTTGAGGGACTCTTGCATCATTGAGAGTAGTACCAAAGTATCAGAACACTTCCACACAAAAAATAGGGTTGAATTTGCACAATGGAAGCAAGTACCTAATATTCCCATATGTTATTCATATGACTTTGGTCCATGAGACATCACTATTTTGTGGCAAATCACCTAGGAGGTCACCTGACTAGGAGTTGATGAGGGTTGTCTCACAACATGTTGCACCACTCATAGACCTAGGAGGAGTGGGAGCATTGGGAAGTCATTGTACATCACAAAGAGTCTTGGGTAGACTCAAGGAGGAGGGAGACATTCTCCCACTATCATCATTACTGACTCTCACACATCATATTGTGTTGAGAGAGGATGCTACAGGGATGGAAGATGGCACCATCATGGTGGAAGGTGACCATTCCTTAAGTTTGGAGGCCCAAAAGATATTCTCACTTGGGGAGAAATCTTCCATACATGGTAGATAATGGTGGCCGCTCATGCATGCTTTGGCCAAACTCAAGCAGTTTTGGATAGGTGACAGCTTCCCATGGAAGACTAACCTCCAAAAGCTTCAAACTTTACTTGAACATGAGTAGCTACAAGAGGAGCAGTGGAGGAAGGATAACAACATCTTGGTATGTGACTTTGGCATAGGAGATGTCAAAGAGGATGTCAACCATATGACAGATGTTTTTCATGACAGATCATCAGCGTTGTCACTTTGGAGGATAGATCCATATTGGAAATCCAAGCTGTTGGTAGATTATTCCAAGGATCTTTTCACTTTTATGATACTTGATGACCAACTATTAGAGGAGGGATATTCAGTCAAGGATGAGGTCATCTACTATCATGGTAGGATCTTCTTGTCTAGAGCTTCCAAGCTCAAGGAGAAGTTACTACATGCAACACATCGAGATTTTCTCTTTAGCCATACTTATTCCATGAGATCATATCACGCCATCATGGAGGGTTATACTTGGGAATTCTTTGAAGAGGAGATGCATCAACATTTGAGGAGATGCATGGATCATGTGGAGATGGAGGAAATACATAACTCTTTGATGGATTTATCACAACCACCTCTTTCCTCTTTTGGAATGAGAAGATATCTATGTATGAGCCACTCCATTAGTATGATGGAAGTATATGGTAAGGATCATGATTATATGTATAATGATTTATATGATGAATATGTGCATTCCTTAACCATACATGTGCAAGCCATTGCTCCAAGTGGGAGTATTATTCCTTACAAAATTCATGGCTAAATTTGGGCCATAAACATTTTTGAGCATGGCCACTCTCTAGGAGGATATAGGGAGATGATTTACCATTCACGGTGCACTCCAAAGGCACCAAAAAAATTTCACCTTCTTAAAGCATGTGAGTGTGGGCAATATGATGCAAAGTGTTGTCCTTGATGGCAACCCACTTGATGAAGATGATGGCAACCTACTTAATGAAGTTGTTCTTGATGCTTGATGAGTTTATTAATGATGTAAATCTGATGTGAAGATTGTTGGCATGTGTTGTCTGTAATGGTAATCTACTTGATGAGATGAGAATTGGCTATATGATGTGATGAAGTTGTCTTTGGATAGCAACCTGTTTGATGAAGTTGTTCTTGAAGGAAACTAACTTGATGAATTGCAACCTATGTGTCAAATATGTACAGATGATGTATCTACAGATCAGCTAAGGAGTACAGAAGAAGGAAACTTCAGAAAGGGCTAGAGCAATGATGAATAAGACATGTCACTATGCATACGTGGGTTTGTTTAGGCTAAGTAGCGTATGTACGCAGAAAAGTACGTGCTAAGTCGCGTATGCCTAATTGCGCTCTAAATGTGTAAAACCAGGGGTTACTACCATGGTATTGACCCATTGTATTGAGCGCTGGATTGTCTATGTGATCCCGTCTAGGAATACCATCGGAAGTTGTGTGGTTTTGGCTTATGGTATTGTCAAAGGCTAGATCTATTTAAGGAGAAGAAATTCATTGTGCAAAGGGTGTGTATGAGTCTGGGTTTGAATGGATACTTCACTCTGAAGTATGTATGAATGGAAAGGATAACAGTTTGATGATAGATCTGAATCTATGATGCACCTATGAAGAAAATGATGAAGAGGGATCTCTAGATCTAAAATATATTTGTATCTTCTAGATCTGTTTATGGAATATTTAGATCTGAGATGAGGCAAACATGTATCTGAAGTAAAGGGTAAAATCTGAACTGTAAATCTGATATAAAGAAGTATGCTGCCCTATAATCTTTGAAGATCTATACGCTAGTTTGCAACATATAAAGCGCGTATATACGCGGGTTGAATTCAGCGAAAGCGCGTATGGAATGTGAAACTAGTTCTAAAGTATGTGTAGATGTATACGCGGGTTGGTATTTGTGAAAGCGCGTATATACGCAGGATCAGTGAAGAAAAAGCGCGTATGTAATTTAGGGTTTTCTGAAGTATGTGGTATGAAATGTTTGATTTGTTCTTGTAAGTTTTAACCCTGAACAAAAATTATCTACACACGAATCTTATAACAGAAAATAAACAATAGCGAGAGCATAAAACATAAAATAGATAAACACAGAGATTTTCCCCTGGATCCCAAATCGGGACGACCAGCTTGATTTTTCATTATATTCCTTTTAGTGTTACAACACATATATATACATGTTGAACATACATAAACCCCAATCCATTAACCCTGGATTAGAACATAACCGTACTTCCCTTCACCGGATCTACAAAAATACCAGGGGCCGAAAACCATTGTACCCCAATACCATGTGCAAAACCATGCACAAAACCATGGACGCGAACTACCCACTGGAAATTAAGGACCAAAATTTTTCGTGAGAACGCCTTCGGTCCAGAACGAGGGGAACTCACACGCGTGTGAGTACGTGGAAGAATATAACACATACCCAACATTCTCCCACTTGTTGTTTTCTTTTTCCACGGGGCCTGAAGAGAGCTTAGTCATTGGCCCGATTCTTCAACACCCATTGTTTCTCTACACCAAGAGAACTTCTGAGTGCTCACAGACTTCGTCAATGCATCTGCAACATTCTTCAAAGTGTCCACCTTTACCGGCAACACCCTTTTAGCCTCAACCATATCTCTAACAAAGTGATATTGAACATCAATGTGCTTTGTCTTTGAATGATAAGCAGGGTTCTTAGCCAAGAAAATTGCACTTTGGCTATATCCTTATAGCTTGCTGTACCAACCCCATACTTGAACACAATCTCTGCAACCAAACTGCTTCCTTGCTTGCATGAGTGGCTGCTATGTATTCTGCCTCTGTAGTTGAAAGAGCCACTACGGACTGTCTTTTACTCATCCAACTGACTGCGCCTCCAAATAGGCTAAACACATACCCACTTGTAGATCTTCTTTGGTCCAGATCTCCAGCCCAGTCTGCATCAACAAAACCACGAATGTCCAACATTCTTTTCAATCCTGGTCTTCCCTGGTAGCACAAGCCATAATCACTAGTGCCACGTAAATATCTGAAAACCCGCTTCACTGTTGTCCAATGCTCCTTCCCTGGGTTTGACATAAACCTGCTCAATACTCCCACTGCATGTGCAATGTCTGGTCTAGTACGGACCATTGCATACATCGAGCTACCTTGCACTTGCATATGGAACACGGGACATATACTCCTCTTCTTCTTGTGTCTTGGGACACTGTTCAACAGACAACTTTACACCTACAGGAATAGGAACATTCACCGGTTTACTATCCTGCATATTGAACCTCTGTAATATAGTCTCAACATACTTCCTCTGATTTAACCAGAGCTTCCTCTTTTCCCGATATCTCTTAATTTCCATGCCCAAAATATTGTTTGCAGCACCCAGATCCTTCATGTCGAATTTGGAGAACAATTGGGTCTTCAAATCTTGGATAATTTCTTTGTCATATCAACAACATATCATCCACATACAAGACCAGATATATAACACGATCACCAATTAATTTAAAATAAATACAATGATCTTCCTTGCTTCTGGTGAAGCCAAGTCCCCGTATATAGGTATCAAATTTCTGATACCACATCCTTGGTGACTGTTTTAGCCCATACAGAGACTTCTTCAACCTTCATACCAATTCTTTCTTACCCTTCACCATAAAGCCTTCAGGTTGCTTCATGTAGATCTCCTCTTCTAGATCCCCATGAAGAAAAGTTGTCTTCACATCCATCTGTTCTATCTCAAAATCAAATGCAGCAGCAAAAGATAAAAGTAATCTAATAGAAGTAACCTTGGCAACAGGAGAAAAAATATCACCAAAATCAATTCCCGGCACCTGGGAATAACCTTTCGCTACCAACCGAGCTTTGTATTTCTCCACCTTGACTTCTACATTCATCTTCTTCTTAAACACCCATTTTCTCCCAATGGGCTTCCTTCCAGCCGGAAACTCCACCAAATCCCATGCATCATTTTTGTGCAAGGATGCCATTTCATCAACCATGGCCTCCTTCCATAGTTTTCCATCCTCTGAATCTACTGCCTCCCTGACAGTTCTGGGTTCATCATCAGTTATAGTTAAGGCAAAACCTGAACAGAAAGCAGATGGAATATACCTTTCGGTTGCCTTCTTTCCTGAACTGATCTTATCAAAGTTGGAGTTTGTGTCTCTTCATCTTTTGAGTCTTCTTCTGTTGTAGAGTCTGATTCTTCCTCCTTTAGCTCAAACTCTATCTTCTCAGGTTCCTTTGGTAGGACTTCATGTTTAACAACATCTTTCAATTCTCTAAACACCACATCTCGGCTGTACACAACCTTCCTTGTTTCTGGGTTCCAAAGCTTGTAACCCTTTAAACCATCCTTATACCCAATAAAGATGCACCTTTCAGATTTAGTATCCAACTTGGTCCTTTTCTCCTTTGGAACATGTACATATGCATCACATCCAAATACCCTTAGATGTGAAAGAGAAGGTTTCTTACCAATCCATACCTCATGTGGGGTCTTATCCTCCAACACTGATGAAGGTGATCTGTTAACTAGATAGCATGCAGTCTCCACTGCCTCTGCCCAGAATTCTTGTCCTAACCCAGTACCACTGAGCATGCTTCTTGCCTTTTCCATCAGTGTTCTGTTCATTCTTTCTGCAACTCCATTTTGCTGCGGTGTGTATGGAGTAGTCTTCGGTCGTGCTATACCACACTTCTTACAGAACTCTTCAAATTCCTTCTTGCAGAACTCCCCACCATTATCTGTCCTCAGCACTTTTATCTTCTTCTCTATCTGGTTTTCCACCAGAACCTTAAATTCTTTAAATTTGTCAAAGACTTCAGATTTCTTCCTCAAGAAATATATCCATGTATTCCTTGAGAAGTCATCTATGAATGAAACATAGTACACAGACTTTCCCAGTGACGGAACTGAAAGCCTGGGGGCCCAAACACATCACTGTGCACAAGTTCTAATATCTTGTTCGCCCTCTTAGCACCAGAAGGAAAACTCACCCGATTCTGCTTCCCATATACACAATGTTCACAGAAATCGAAATCCAGAGAGCAATTAGTCATACCTTCTACCATACCATTTCTATGTAGTATCCGAAGGCCCTTCTCTCCAATATGTCCAAGCCTTTGATGCCATAGCATGGTCTTTTCTCCAGACATAGCTAGGCTTTCCATCCCACTTTCAGGAACCACAGAACTGTTACACCCATCAATAATTGTGCTACCTTGTAGCTTGTACAGAGTTCCAGTCCGAACTCCCCGCATTAATACCAGTGCTCCCCGAACCATCTTGCAGGCATCTTTCTCGAACACTGTTTTTACACCTGCATCATCCATCTTGCTTACGGAAATCAGATTTTTGGCCAATGCAGGAATATGCAGAACACCAGGAAGTGTTCTAATCCTTCCACCTTGCAGCTTCAGCTTGACCTTTCCACGTCCGATGATTTTGGCCTTCCTATCATCCCCTAGGAAGACATCACCATCATATTTCTCATACTCGCAGAACCACTCCCTATGGGGAGTGAAGTGAAAGGATGCACCTGAGTCGATCAACCATGACTCATGATCTACATGTGTATTTGAAGAAGAAGCCAAATACACATCCCCACCTTCATCCGAGGTGGTTTTTGCCTCTGCAGAAGGACCTTCATCAGATCCCTTTCCTTTCTCGGGAGCTTTAGATCTGCATTCCTTTTTGTAGTGCCCTTCCTTTCCGCATTTCCAGCACACCTTTACAAACTTTCCAGGAGATTTAGATCTCCCTCTAGATTTAGATCTCCCACTCGAAACCTTATTCTTGTTTCTATTCTGGGACCTTCCTCGTACGGATAAGGCATCTCCATTTTGACCCTCCATATTTCTCCGTCTCATTTCCTCCGACAGCAAGGCTGAGACAATGTCATCAAAATTCAAGGTAGTTGTATTGCTACCTATTGCAATAACCAGACTATCCCACGAGTCTGGTAGAGAACACAACAAAATGATGCACTTATCTTCATCTGAGATTTTAATATCAACAGATGACAGCTGACTTACCACAGTATTGAAGGCATTCAGGTGCTCTGTCACCGAATCTCCATCCTTCATCCTCAGGTTATACAGCTTTTTCCGCAGGAACAACTTATTCACCAAAGACTTAGATTGGTACAAAGTCCCTAGCTTTTCCCACAAGGTCTTCGCCGTAGCTTCCCCAGATACATTCAACAACACTGAATCTGAGACACACAACCGTATTGTGCTTTTAGCCTTCCGATCCATTTTCTTCCAGTCTTCATATGACATTCCTGTTGGCTTAGTACCTGGATCTACCGCGATCCACTGATCTTTATCCACCAGCAGATCCTCCATCTTGAGCTTCCACAACTCAAAACTCTGACCATTAAATTTCTCGATCTCTATCTTTCCGCCGCTCGCCATCTTCTCTCACCGCAAGAATCGATCCCGCAGATCTCCCACTGAACAGGGTCTACCTCAGGCCCGAACTAAAAAATCCTCAGCAGCAAAGGCGTCCCCTTGAAGCCGAAACAGCTCTGATACCAAATGTAGGTTTTAACCCTGAACAGAAATTATCTACACACGAATCTTATAACAGAAAATAAACAATAGCGAGAGCATAAAACATAAAACAGATAAACACAGAGATTTTCCCCTGGATCCCAAATCGGGACGACCAGCTTGATTTTTCATTATATTCCTTTTAGTGTTACAACACATATATATACATGCCGAAGCATACATAAACCTCAATCCATAAACCCTGGATTAGAACATAACCGTAGTTCCCTTGACCGGATCTACAAAAATACCAGGGGCCGAAAACCATCGTACCCCAATACCATGTGCAAAAACATGCACAAAACCATGGACGCGGACTATATTCATGGAAAGAATATAACACATACCCAACAGTTCTGCTGTTTGACTGCTATCTGTCAATGATGATCTGGGTTGTTCGAATATTGAGTATGCTGCTATAGAGCAAGTTGTTGGTTTGATGAATGTTCCTTGAGCTTAATTGTGTGGGTTGGATCCAGTATGAAAATTGATGAAACGTGGTCCACAAAGGTGCTGAAGGTTGAAGCCTTCAGTCAGGGGGTTGTAGCTCCCTTCCAGGAGAGGCTGGTAAACAAGAGTAGGGGGTTGTACCTCCCTTCCAGGAGAAGATGGTAAACGAGAGAAGGTTGTAGCCTTCTGCAGGTGGGTGCCTGCGTGTTGGTATGAGTCTGCGCCAGTACATGGTTGTAAGATGTTTTCTCTATAATAAAATATTGAAGGCTGAGACAACGGCAGCGGTGGTTTTCTCCCGACTTGGGTTTCCACCTAAAATCCGGGTGTTCATGTGTGTTGCTTATGTGTGATGGTTTATTCTGTTATTACTGCACATGCTTACTGTTAACTAAACATCTGATGAATGAATGATGCAGAGACCTAAGTAAAGAAATAAATGCATAATAATATCTCTGTGTATACGTGAGTTTTATGAAGGATATCCGCGTGTATACGCTTGTTGGCTTCAACAACGTAGCGTATGGGTTTTAGTGAATGGAAAAGTAAAAAATTTTGAGTAAGTCCTAAATATTGATTCACCCCCCCCCCTCTCAGTATTTTTCCCAACAATGAGAAGAATATGGCAACCAGTAAGTGGTGGGGAAACAACTTACCATGTCATTATCTGAGGAAGTCAGGAGATATATTGTGTTGGTTCCACATGTGGGACTACGATCCAACTCCATTTTTTCATATTGATGTTTATGTATACTTGGTTTTGATCCCATACATTGATGATGTTCTTATTATATTTATGGGAATGAATGGAGGAAGGATGGAAGGATTGGATGTGCCCTTTGGGAGAGATATTATCCATGTTTCTTATGTTACATGTTTTAGGGAGAACATTGGGCAAACCATGATTGCTTCATTGGGTCTTCTGTTTCCTTATGGGATGAGTCATTTGCATCTCATGAGAACTTGGGAGGAGCATGTCATGGAGTGATGGATTGGGAGACACTTGGCTTATGAGGAGATATTATCACATGAAGGTGTCACCAATGGAGGAGGAGAAGAGTTTCAACACTCAACTTTATAGTTTCTTGAGGACGAGAAACATTTGGGAGGGGAGGATTGTAATATTCCCAATTATCCATGAGCTAGTTGCAATATTAAATTTTATTTTTGTTTCCTTGATTGATGAATAACAAGGTATGGAGACTCTACCTCCCATGTTATCCAAGATTTCATCATATAATGGTGTAGGTAAGGGATCATGTACGTAGGCATTTTTCATCTTGCGCAGGTCTACGAAGATCCTTATCTCTCCTTTTTTCTTCTTCTCTTAGACTACCATTGGGTTTACCCAATCAAACTGTTCCACGAGCTCAATGAGACCTCCGGCCACCATCTTATCTAACTCCTCCTTGACCTTATTCTTATATTTATGGTTCAGCCGATAGGGTTGCTTCTTGATAGGAAGTGCATCTAGCTTCAAGTTGATCTTCATAACACCTAGATCTCCTACAATTCCCTTGAGCTCAGAGAACTTCGTAGGAAATAGATTTTGATATTCAGTCAATAGCTTCATAATATTTCCAACAATATCATCATTCAGTAATCCCCAATTTTGGCCAGCTTGGGCTACTATTCCATCCCAATATTGAATTCCTTCAACTTTAATGGTTTGGTAATGTCCACGCTCTACAATGAGGGTCCTGTGACTGTGCGTTCTCCTTCAGTTTATGGGATTGTAATATTCCTGGGATCTTCGTCACTGTCCTCTACTGAAAAATTCCTACAGTTGACAATATCTTCCATCTATGCATCCCACGCTAGCGCAACACATTCCTTTCGAGGCAAGGACTCATCAAAGACAAGAGCATCTATATCCTGCAAGGCTTCATCCAATTTCTCTGTCCCTCCAACTAAGCCAAACGCTGCCATGAAATCCTTTGTCATGGCATCCCATTGGCGAGTGCATTGGTGAAGCTCCGCATCTAAATACCAGGTGGTGGGGACCAACCCTAACGAATGAATAAACATATGGATTGACTCATTCCAAGTCCTTTCATTCCATACCTCCATCCACATAGCTAAGTGCTTGCATAGATCCCCACAGCCCGAAAGGAGCTCCATAGGTGGGTTGAATGGAGGTTCAAAGCATGGGATCATCATTTTTCAATATTCCTCCTAGTCCTAAAACCCCCTTGTGTGTTTCCCACCAATGCATAGGGTTTCTGCGCATAGCCAAGTCAAGTGCCCAAAATCTTTGTTCCTTAGGGACATCTTTTTCCAGTTCTTTAATAAAGTGATTAACACTACCACAACCATCAAAGTAAGGAAGTTATCTTACCTCTGAGGAGATGAACCAGAATATCTTTGTGATCTTGAGACAACACAACACAGATACGTTATGCAACCGTTTCTGTCAATTTTCTATCTCGCAATCTAATATGAGAAACACGAGCTGTATTTTTCCCAATTTAACATTCCATAAACTATAGGGTTGATCAAATAATCATCCCACGTACTTAGTTTGTAAATATGCTCAACATCCTCCTCTTCGCACATCGGCTCTGTATATCGTTCACCTTCTGTTGGGTCCAAAGGGACTATTACCCGCATACCATCATTCTCAAAGACCATGCTCCTCCCTTTTAGGTTGATGGTACCTCCCATGTCAATAGCCCAATCTAGTCCTAATAGTACAGGGTAAGGGTCCACATATCCACAATCTGGATTACTTCAAAATCTGCATATACTTTAACTCCCGCAGTGTCCACCACAACCTTAGGTAGCCTTCCTAGTGGAATAATATTTTGCTAGTTAGCCATACGTAGTTAAATGGTGGACCACTCCAATTTTGGTTCTCCCATCCTTTGCCATGTTTTTTTGGGCAGGACATTGGCATCAGATCCCAGATACAAGATGACTTGACCCATTTTGTACTCTCTAATCTGCACAGTCATACACATCTCCTGACCAGTCTTATTCTTGTTCTTATAAATCTTGTTCACAACCTTAATCTCCATTCAAGGGGCTTCCTTTTCTACGTAGCTATCTATCAATGATTTGATATTCTATAATTCCTTCTGGTTGCGCAATAACTTCATACAGGCTTGAAGGAATGGTTTTAATTCTTTGTCAACTTTTGGATCCATGACAAATTTTGATGTTGATGCTCCCGTCATAACAAAAAATCTTCTAGCCTCTATAAAATTTTCCCTATATTTTTTCAGGTCTAGGCCTTCCTTCTTGTCGGATGCCTTTATGATCCATGATTCTGCAGCAGCTTGCTCCGCAAGTCCTCTAGTGGTCATACCATTGTGTTTTATTACATTTACACTAGGGCCATCATTGTGTGGCTCATATTTTACCATTTTCACATTCTGCATAGGTGTATGGTAATTTTTGTGCATCTTGGTTATCAAAATGTGACATTCCTCAATTACGTGATCAAATTTCCTACATTACCTACAGGACTTCCACGTAGGGTTAGGGAAATCATGTGCGTAATGTCCTAAATCTCCATAGTTATATCAGATAAGTTTCCCTCTTCCTTAACCTAGAACTCCACCTCTTCCCCCTCTCCTTCCTCTTACTAGGGATCTTCCACATCTAGAGGGAGATGCTCGAGAAGAGGTTTCGACCTACACTCTGTACATGTTCTCATTATTTTTCATTAGCTCATATGTCCAACAGTGGTTTTCATGATGACCAACTGAGGAACAACGTATGCAATATTGTTGCTTCAATTCTGGTGCATAGGCTCCCAGCCACAGCCAGTGGTCAGTATCATGTTGGCCAGCTTCTCAAAAATCAATGCGCCATAGGGTGGGGTTGTTAGGCCTCACAAACTCCCTAGGACGCAGTGGATTTGGTCCTCGCAAGTAATTCGTAAATAGATGGCACTGATCTTTGGTGTGGCTTGATCATTTGCAACGAATGCACTAGACATCTGCACCAACCTCTTTACCCTTCTCTCTTCGTAGGTTCTATATCTCTAAGTGCATAGCTTCCAATTGAATTCGAGTTTGTAAATTCCCAAGGGGAATGTCATCTCTAGGCATGACATCCAACTTCATAGCGATATCTAGGGCTTCAGCCTCAGTAGCAATCTTTTGCTGTCCCATAGGACCATGTAGATGGGGTAGAAAAATGGCGATGAACCATTCCTTATGTTGGTCATCATCGTAAACAAATCCTCCATCACTGATAGTTTTCTTCAGTCGCTGATCGACTTCCTAGACTGATTCTTTTGCTCCTTGTTTGAAATATTTTAGCTCTACCACTAACTGTGCATAGGACTTAGAATTTTTGAACTACTAATTTAGTTCCTCCTTGATATCAGTGATATTAGGAGAAGCATTTTGTTTCAGATATCCCAAAAACCAGTCTAGCGCATGACCCTTAAAAGACATGGCTAGCTGTGCTATTTTCACAACATCAGTATTGAAATTTTGTGTATTCCATACTACATCAGCTATGAACCAGAACCAATCCATGTCCTCATTCCATGCACCCCTAAAGGTGGGTAGCTTCATGTGCGCAACCATATCGTCTGCAGGTGGGGGTGGCGGCGGGGTAGGAGATGTCTGAGTCCTACATGAATTTGTGTGTGGTGTAGCAAGAGGGATACCTACATCATGTGTAGCCTTATTTTCTTCTAGATCTGGTGAATCCCTCAGACGGTTGTATGTAGATCTTTCCCCTCTCTGATTGACTCGATAATAATTCCTGTTGTGCGTGGTGCTTTCAATCTCTTCGTAGTTCATTCACTCGGTGTGGCTACACATAAAACTTTTTTCACTCAATATAATCTTAATCAGTAAGGGAAATTTTCACAATAATTTACCTCTCAAACCCTTGAAAAATATTATTTTAGATTTAGAGTATGAAAAAAACTGATCTACTACAAATTTTGTCATAGATTCACCCAATATACTATCAACCCAGTGATATACGGTCTGAGTGATTTTTTTATCAGTCTTTTCCAATTGTTGGATAAATTCAGGGGTCCACTGCGTAACCCTATCGCTCTTCCAACAAGTCTGGAACTCTTCTAATCTTGACAATCACTCCTAAAACTCGTGCGCAAAGGTCACGAAGAAGATCTTGTGCACCTCTATGAAGATATGCTTATTCTTCCACTTTTCAGTAGACAAATTCTTACTTCTATTTTATTTTAGGGAAAACTTCTGGATCTACTTTTCAAACCACTCATCAATTCCACAATTTTTTGGGTTCCACAAACCCTGACTCATCACCTAGTCTCTCTCTCAAAATTCTCTTGGTCCTAACAACGAAACCATGTTTTGGTTTGAGGGGTCTTGACCCAAGTTCAGATTTGAGGTTAACCAACAAACCCCTGTACTATTGACGCTTTCAACAGTGACCTACTTATGCAAGTACATGTCTTACACAAACTTTTATGGGAGGGTGTTGGAACTAGGTTTCTGCACCTTGAGAGACAGATTTTAATGATGTGGGAACCTTTAGATCTTGACCAGGTTTGCACAAAGAAAGCCCTAATCAGAAACCCCTAACAATATAACTTAACCAAATTCCTTGTACGCAGCCTATAACTCATAAGATAATCAATTAACAAGACAAATATAACCCAATATCACCATATCTATGCATTCATTATTCTTTTAAGCATCTAATACATATGTGCAATCAATTACTAACAATATTTAATAACACAGAAATAACATGGAAATAACATTCATCAAAACTCATAACATATCACAGAGACATTTAATATCAGCAAAACATCCTTCTATTCAAAAAATAGTTCAATTTCCTCTTACAAGCTCTTTTACATACCAACGCACATAGCCAGTGGGGTCCGCACACAACATGACTCATCCTAGACTCTTATTTATACTTTTAGCCTGCACTATACTAGGTTCTGCAACCTTGTTTTGCAACCCCTAGATATATCCTTTTCTCCCATTACAATGCATGAGGGACTTTGACCCACCCCAAAGTCCCTTAACTTGTGCAACACACGACTAAAATAATCAAAATATTCCAAAAATATATCCCAAAATTGCATTCAGGGGGACCCCCACCAACAAATGCCATTCCTTGTAAATCATAGTAAAACCATAAATTACATTAGAATAGTTACTTTACGTTTGTCATAAATAATAAATACATGCACCATTAAAGTATAGAAAACAAGGTTTACATATAAATAAGTCTAAATATTAATGTGAAAAGGTCATGAGGGGTATGAGATAGTTCATATTCCAACTCCAGTAAGCATGATACTATAGAAACTTAAAATTTCGATGACAACATGTTAAGAATATTGTTCTAAAACAATAGATCATGATAAATTTACAAATACACATCCTTAAATGAACAATGAGAGTAGGTGTCTAAATTAATTATTTTCAAAATATATGCTCACCTTACAAATTTCAACATTTAGTACTATTAAAAAATTATAGTAATAAATTATGTTGAAAAATTAAATTAACACACTATTCATGGTGGAACATGTACAGGGTCTCCCAGATATGAACTCCCAATTAGGCCTCACATATTTTGGTGTAGCCCCATCAAGATATTAGGCCTCACATGTTTTGGTGTAACCCCATCAAGATATTAGTCCTCACATATTTTGGTGTAGCCCCGTCAAGATATTAGGCCTAACCACCATTGTGCGAGATATTAGACTTATGCCTTGGCTATTGTTGAAAGTGCTTGATCCCACCAACAAATAATGGGTCTCCCCGATATGAAGTCCCAATTAGGCCTCACAATGTTTCATATAGGAGCCCCTTCCGAATATATGGCCCCAATACCATTGTTCTTACAGGTTTTCCTTGGTTGCAATAGTTAAAATAAGAGAAAAATACATGTACTTTTGAATGAGAAAATAAGTATGGCTTGTGAAATGTTAAATTAGAAAAAATATTAAGGTTCTTTCAATGAAAGGAAAAAAAATTATTGTTTAGGAGAAACATAATATTATTATTCTAGTAAGGACACACACACATACACATGAAACAATCAATAATCAGCTAGAGAAATAATTCACATAAAAGTAATGATCATTAAAAAATTTACAACACACATTCAATTATATGAGCACAGAATCAAAAAGAATAGGTGAATTTATTTAGTGCATAAGAACTCGAACATATACCACAAACATTCAAAGATATTATTACAACATTTATGATATACACATGAAAGTGTGTTGCCTTAATAAGCTTCAAGTGTTACGTGAAAGTTCCAAGATACATTGATAAAATGAAAACCACTAGTTCCAATAGTGGAGCACTAATTCACTACTCGCTTTCCAAAAGAACTATATTCCTCTCTAATTCCTAGTTGGAGTAGCCAAGGTGAAATGTACCTCGCTTGAGTAATGAGGCTTCTTTTATAACAAGAGGAATGATCTTTCATATCCTGAGGACTCGTGAACTTCCCTCATGACTCTTACACTTAGAGTGTGACCTTTGGACTTCTACATGAATTTCAGACTTCTCCATGTGACTCTTTTGTCCATATGTGACTCTTGGAATTCCACATATTTATATTTAGAATATTTTCCAAAATTACATCATCATCATCTTGTGACAACAACATGACCAATCATTTACATTAATGACTTGGACTCATGTTCACTTATACATAAAGTTATTTGATAAGTGAGGAAATTGGCACTCTATCTTCAAACTTGTAACAAATCTTGCATTGTGATTACTCTCTACCCTCATATGGCTCTTGAGAGACTATGTAGTCTTCATGGGTCACTTTTATCATCGAAATCGATTTTCTTACAACTATCACATAATGGTATTATTGTATTGAAAGTGATTCATTGGGAAACTTCTCTTGAAAATTATCCTCAAACATATTTCCCACGCTTTATTGAACACCTGTACGTATAGATCACTCATGGAAAGAACAAATCAACCCAAAAATATCCATTCTATCATGCTTTACGCAAACCCTTTGATTGTGGATCAACACTATGCAAGGCGGAGAGAGAGAGAGAGATACTTTCTAGGCATAGGGATGCACTTGCAAGAGATAGGAGGGGATTAAATGATATTTGAGATTGCATAGTTGATTAGAAAATGAATTGGGGGAAATTTTTTTCTAAAACATGAAAGTGATAAGAATCATTCGGAACCTGAACAACCTGATAGGTATCATCGCCCTAACTCCGACGCACTTCATTTCATCCAAAACTGACTCCATATGAGAATGTTAGAGCGCTCTGATCGCTTGGCTAAACACACAAATTTTGGTAACATGGATGTTGATTAGGCATACGTACAACCCAATCAGCAAAAATAATATTCCAAGGAATATTTGTAGAATATTCCCCACAGGTGGACCTGTCAGCTACTGCCAATTGTCATTACAAGATTGGTTGGATTTGTCATCTTTTGATTGGCTTTGGTTCCTCTAATTGGGTGTCAACACATGGCTATCCCAGAGGCCGCCATGTGCCCCTCCAAGGTTGAAATTTGTCAAAGGTTGGTCAAAATCCAATTTTATATGGTCAAGAAAAAGTTTATATGGTGGAGTTGTGGAGGTTAGGATCGACATAGTGACCTCCCCCACAGTAACAACACACCATACCAAGTCCATTATACAATGTTCCATACTATACAATGTCATTCAAATTTATTTGAGTTTAAAAAAGGTTTGCAACAGGGGTAAGCAGGGGCAACCCTAAAGGACCAGCCCCATTCCATATGACCTATGGCCATGGTCGTGGTAGAGGCCAGGATTTAAATGCAAATATTAACCATTAAACATGGGTTAATCAACCCCTAATCTAAATATTATTGCCTAATCCATTTTTTTAATGCATATTAATGAAATCAATCCATTAGTGCTTAAATATGCCTTAAAATATGATTATCCTTAATTAAACCAATCTTATCAATGGCAATCAGTTTGGTAGAGTTCACCATTTTCGGCGGAACTCCACATTTGGCAGAGTTAACTAGAGTTTCTCCATATTTAGAGGAGCTTTCCTAGGAGGAATTGAAGAAGCAATAAATTCAACGTTTTTAGACCAAATTACGTTAAGAAAGGGTCAATACTAGATGATCTAGATGCTATAAGCATGATGGTATAGGTTGCAGAGGCATATGAGAAATTTTTTAAGTGATTTTTCCACTTTGTATATTAAAGATGTCGAGGGCCACTAGGAGGGGAGGCCATGTCTAATTCACTCGAAGACCATTTGTAGAGACATAAGAGGCTACTTAGTGGTTTTTGGGTCATTTGAATCCAATTGAGAAGGTTGGAGAGACATTGGGGCATTGTACGTGCATGCAATCATATAATTTACCATAATCCAAAGAGGGCCAAGCCATTGAAGCAGGTCCATGGAGATGTAGCCCAGGAGGGGTGAAATCTATTATTAGCTCTATGTTATGTGTCTTTTGTGCATTATTATCTACAATTTACTTGATGTATGTGTGATTTTAAAGCTAATTTACCTTATGTATTCATCATAAAAGACACATAAACCCTCTTATAACTTTTTATTTGAGATGGTCCTTAAGCACACTTTTACTTAATACTAATGAGGAAGATGGCACAAAAAAACCAGTTTGTCAATATTCAGATCAAGTTGGTATAAAAGCACATTTTAGCTCATTTTAGCCCAATTTTATCATAGGCTTTTCCAAATTTATCTAGAGATTTAGCTTTTTTTTTTTCATTTGTGCAAGGAGAATTTAACTGTGTGCAATTTTATGTGTATCTTCTCTCTTCAGGAGAAGATCAAGATTGACGACTAAGCTATGAAATCACAACAAAGAGGCTTTTTATGTGATGGAAGCTTCATCAAATGATGTTTCTAATCCATATTCCTTAGCAAGACTCTTTGATGAAGATTTGTTGCAGAATCTCTTCATCGTGAGATATATGGTGCAAGAGATGCTTGAAGATAGGAAGGAGAGTACTATACTTCAAGACCATTTGATGTCATGAGGGAAGAGAAGCAAGAGCTTCTTGAAAAGATGCATGAGATGGAGACTCAACTCCATATTGCAAATTAAAACCTAGCAAGGTAGCATGAGATGGAGACTCGACTCCATGATGCTAAAGAAACTTTAGCCAAGTATGTGCATGAGAAAGAGGTACGTAATTCAATTTTATATTCTATTTATTCCCAAAAATAATGTTTAGGTTCTTTTTAAATACACACTAGAGGAATAGGGTCCAAATTATTGATGAAGATGGGCTATGAAGGTAAAGTATTTGGAAATCGTAGTTTATCTAATTGTTGTTGAGGAAAGTCCTGTGTAATTGGGTCTTGCTTATGGAGAACATGATGGAGAATACTTCGAAGCCAAGGAGGCACATGAAGGTGTTCCAAGAATGACTTTCATTATATTTTCATTACCTCAAGCTTGTTAGGTTTTTGTTCATGAGGAGTGCAAAAGTTTTACACCGACTTTGCAAGAAGATGCTCATAAGCATGCAACTAATAGAAATGGAAAACAAGAGGATCTTGAAAGCTCTAAAGTCATTGAAGCCATTGTTGGTATTCCAAATAGAGACACTACCTAATCAAATTCACCTCCTCAAGATGGCAACAAATGTGAATGTAAAAGGTATAAATCTTCCTTTAATCAAGTTTCTTTTGATTATGATAAACATGGAAAATATTCACATAAGATTTGGCGAAAGTTTACATGTTCCTTTTGTTGTTTGAATAACCATACTGTTTCGAGATGTTTGAAGAAGATAGCCATACATATGAAACTTTGAAAACTAAGGTGACATAAATCCAAAGGTATAATGGACAATGCAAACCATGCTGAAAAGACGATGCAATTATTTTTCACTCATTTTTCATTAGCAGGGTCAGCTTGTAGACAAATGTTGGACTTTGTATGCAACAAGTCATCCATGACATTTGAAGAAGGTGGAAAGAGATCTTGAAAGAATGGAAAGGAGGATTGTATAATTGATGTGCCTTAGGATGATTCATAAGATGAAGTGCGATTGAAAGAAGAGTGATTGAAATGGTTTGAAATACATGGCTAGATTTCTTAACCAATTAAGGCCTTCCATTTCTTTTGATGTTTGATGAAAACCTTGCCTTATTGATGCATTTCTTTTCCAATTGAATGTGTTTTTTTCTCTTAAAATTATGTTGCAAGTTGCACAAAGTAAGATGTTGGAAATGTAGAGTTATGTTGACTCACTTGGATGGAACAAAGATGGAAATTTGTAGTTGAAATTTGCATGTGAATGCATTTCTTTTTCTCTAGAATGAATGTCGTATGTTTAAGCTAGGAAGGTGTTTGAAAGCAGAGTATGTTCACTGACTTTGTTGTAGAAAATTTGATCATTTCAACTCTTTAAGTACTCGTACATACCAATGGGATTATTGTACTTGTGATTTTACTTTCGATAGAGTTGAGAATTGTATACATACATGAGAGTTTGTGTGTGTGAATAGTGGATTTTTTGATAGTTTCATTGTGCTTCGACATACATGAATGATTGACTTGTGTTGGTTGATTCCTTTTTTTATCATGTATGTTTCTCAACTTGAGGATGCTAATCATTTGAACATGCATGAGTGTCGACTTGTGTTGGTCAATTTTGTGTTACATGCATGTCTTATCAAATTAGAAGAGTTTACTTGGTCTCCAAATATGACAGGGAGATGTTGACGAATTGTTTCAGGAGATGTGAAATTCTTGTTGTTTTGAGAAAATAATCTCCAAGTTGTTGTACATGTTTTTGTTTGACTTGAGAGTCAATGGTTTTAAGATGCATGTTTTGTGGAAACCCATAGACAAATGACACAGATGTTCTATTTGTACAGCAAGATGTAAGAATGCATGGAAATGTTTTGAAGATGTAACATTTTCTTCTTTGAAGGAGGAAAAGGAATAGGTCGTTAAGTTTTGTATCTTACATGATGTTTTTTCAAGATTAATGGTTGTGTTTGTGACAAGATGTCACAGGATTTTGGAAGGTCCACTCTTGAGCGAGAGGCTCATGATTAGCTTTCATTCTCAAATAATGACATGAACAACATGTCAATACTATAGGATGATGGAATCGGAAAGAAAAAAGTGGACAAGATGCTAAAAAAGTTTGCAGCCAAAACAACCACCATTGTAGACCATTTGATGTGTTGATTCCAAGAAGAGAAAGAGATGGCGAATTCATTCTTCTAGATGTGGAATTTGGAAAAATGGAGGTAAAAACAATAGTCATTTATTTTCTTCAAATTATTGATATTGGAACTCATTGTTGTACTTCACTCATATGGGATTAACTTGGAAAAGTGGTTTCCAAGGAAAAGATTGCATTGAATGCATGTGTGTGCAAAGGAGGAACAAAATTCTCAGTAGGAAGGCCATCAGTCAACTTTCTAAGCACCAAGGGATCGATTTGGTGCAACAAGGTGTTAATCGGTTAGCAAGTAGCCAACAAGTGTTGGATTGGGTCAGCATCAAAAGGAGGACATTGGTTGAAGTGCCAAGCCATTTGCAAGGAAAGGCATGTCAGTGAACCCAAGTGGTTTTCTTGGACATTTTTCAAATAGAATCAAGTTGATAGAGCTTGGAAAATAGAAGAGTATTAAAATCTCATCAGATAATGAAATTTTGTGGGTCCAAAAGCCTATTAGTGGGAAGGAGTGATCAGAAAATAAATTAGGGGAAAAAATTTACTAAAAAATGAAAGTTCTAGGAATCATGCAGAACCTTAATGAACAAATAGTTTTCGTTTCCTTGATTTCGACACAATTTGTTTTATAAAAAACTAACTCCGTATGAGAAAGATAGAGCGTTATGATCGCTTAGCTAAATAGGTAAACTTTGGTGACAGGGATGCTGACAAGGCATGCGTACAAACCAGTCAGAAAAAATAATATTCCAAGGAATATTCCTAGAATATTCCCCTAGGTGGACCAATGAGTTGCTACCAAGTGTCATTACCAAATTAGTTGGAGTTGTCATTTTTTTATTGGTTTTGGTTCCTCCAATTGGGTGTCATAACATGGCTAGCTCGGAGGCCAACACATTCTCTTCCAAGGTTGAAATTGGTCAAAGTTTGGTCAAAATCTAATTTTATATGGTTGGAAAATTTTTATATGCTGGACGGGTGGAGGTTGGGCTGGACCCCGTGACCTCCCCCACACTAAAAACACACCATACTAAGTCCACTATACAATGTTTCTTACTATACAATTCCATTGAAATGTATTTGAGTTTAACAAAGGTTTGCGATGGGGGTAAGTATGGATAGCCCTGAAGGGCCAACCCTATCGCATATGACCTATGGCCTCAACCATGGCAGAGGCAAGGATTTAAATGAAAATATTAGCCGTTAAATGCAGGTTACTTAACCCCTAATCCACAAATTAACACCTAATCCATTTTTTTAATGCAGATTAATTAAATCTCTCCATTAGTGCTTAACTGCGCCTTAAACTATTCTTATCCCTAATTAAACCAATCTTTTCACTCATGGTCAATTTGGTGTATTCCTTCATTTTTGGCGGAACTCCACATTTGGTGGAATTAACTGGAGTTTCTCCAGAATTAAAGGAGCTTTCCAAGGAGAAACTGAAGAAGCCATAAATAAATCATTTTTTGACCAAATTAGGCTAAACAGTAGTCAACCCTAGATCATTTCGATGCTCTGAGCATGATGGTGTAGGTTTTAGAGGAAGAGGAGCACTTCTGTAAGTGATTTTTCCACTTTAACAATTAAATATGACAAAAAGGGCCACCAAGAGTGGAGGCCATGTCTAGTTCACCTGAAGACCATTTTCAGAGCCAGAAGAGGCAACTTGGGCATTTTTGGGTCTTCCAAATCCAATGGAGAAGGTTGTAGATCCATTGGGACACTGTAGGTGCATGTAATCAGAGAAATTACCATTAATACAAAGAGGGCCAAGCCATTGAAGCATGTCCATGGTGATGTAGCCTAGGAGGGGTGAACTCCATTATCGACTTTGTGTTATGTGTATGCTATGTATTATTTCTCTGCAATTTATGTGTATGCTTTGATTTTAAAGATAATGTACCTCGTGAATTCATCATTAAAGACACATAAATTTGACAGATAAACCCTCTTATAAATTTTTATTTTAGACGATCCTTAAGCACACTTTTATTTAATACTAATCAAGAAGCTAGCACAACAAATATAGTTTGTCCATATTCACATCAAGTTGGTATCAGAAAAAAATTTAGCTCATTTTAGCCCAAGTTTATCTCTGGCCTTACCAAGGTTAGCTAGATAGATAGCTATTGGTTTTTCGTTTGTGCAAGGAGAATTTAACTGTGTGCAATTTTATGTGTATCGTCTCTCTTCTCTCAAATCACAAAAAAAAATATTTTTATGGATTACAAGTGTGATAGAAGCTTCATCAAATGATGTTTCTAATCCATCTTCCTTAGCATTACTCTTTGAAAAAGAGTTGTTGCAGAAGCTCTTCATCATGAGAGATATGGCGCAAGAGATGGTTGAATATAGGAAGGAGAGTACTATACTTCAAGAGGAGTTCATGGCCATGAAGGAAGAGAAGAAGGAGCTTGTTGAAAAGATGCATGATATGGAGACTTAAATCTACATTGCAAATGAAAACCTAGCAAGTTCGCATTAGATGGAGACTCAACTCCATAATACTAAATAAACTTTAGCCAAGTATGCGGATGAAAAAGAGGTATGAAATTCAAGTTTTTCTTCTATTTCTTCTCAAAAATAATGTGCATGTGATTTTGAAAGACACCCTAGAGGAATAAGGTCCAAATTATTGATGAAGATGGTCTATGAAGGTAATGGATTGGGAAAATACGTACAAGGCATAGTTGAGCCAATTGTTTTTTAGGAAAGGCCTAGGTATTTGGATCTTGGTTATGAACAACATGATGGAGAATGTTCCAAATCCAAGGAGGCACATGAAGGTCTTCAAAGAAGGAGTTTCATTACATTTTCATTACCTCAAGCTTGTCAAGTTTTTGTTCATGAGGAGTGCAGAATTTTTACACCCACTTTGCAAGAAGATGCTCATAAGATTGCAACTAATGGAAATGGAAAACAAGAGGATGTTGAAAGCTCTAAAGTAGTTGAACCCATTATTGGAATTTTGAAGAGAGCCACAACCTCATGAAATTTGCCTCCTCTAGAAGGTGACAAAGATGAATGTACAAGGTAGAAATATGCCTTTAATCAAGTTTATTTTAATTATGATAAACATGGAAAATATTTGCATAAGATTTGGAGAAAATTTACATGTTTCTTTTGTGGTTTGAATAACCATACTATTTCGAGGTGTTGTAAGAAGATACCCATACACATGAAACTTTCAAAAAAAATGGAGACAGAAAGCCAAAGGTCCAATGGAGAATGCAAACCATGTTGAAAATAAGATGCAATTATTTTCCACTCATTGCCATAAGCAGGGTCATCTTGTAGACATGTCTTGGAATTTGTGTCCAAAAAGTCATCCATGAAATTTGAAGAAGGTGGAAAGAGATATTGAAAATAATGGAAAGGAGGATTCCATAATTAATGTGGGTCAGGATGATTCACATGATGAAGTGCCATTGAAATGGTTTGGAAAGAGAAGGTTAAATTTGTTAACCAATTAAGGGCTTGCATTTCTTTTGATGATTCATGAAAATATTTCCTTATTGATGCATTTATTTTCCAATTGAATGGATTTATTTTCTCTTGAAAGTATGATGCATATTGCATGAAGAAAGATGTTGGAAAAGTAGAGTTATGTTGACTCACTTGGATGCAGATAAGCTGGAAATTTGTAGTTGCAATTTTCATGTGAATGAATTTATTTTTCTCTAAAATGCATGTCACATTTTTACGCTAGTGTTGAAGCCTCGAAAATCGCTGCTTCAAACATTGGGGGAAAACCACCCGGTTGGGACCTTAGGACAACTCCTTTTCCGTTTGGTGTGGTGGCTCTGACTGGATTGATAGGACCAGTTTCCTAATAACTTAAATGGGTTGGTGATGGAATGATTGGATGAATGGAAAATGGGACTAAAATAACTTAAATAATCTATCTAATTTAATCTATAACTGATAAATAATTCTGAAACTAACCCGGGTATCAAATATGAATACAACTTTAAAATTGTTTCAATTAAATCAATAACCATGAAAATTTATTATAATTTAACTGAAATATGCACCATCAAATAGTGATAACTCTGTTTAAGAAATTAAACAAAGTTATAATAACACATTGTATTCATCATTTTATATATCATTTGCATATATTGTAAGTGATGAATATTTCTACACACTCAGAAATGATATGTATAAAGAAATATTGTAAAACAAGTACATATAAATGATAGCAAAATTTAAAGAGAATATCTCATAACATAAGAAAATTAGCAGTGAATAGATAGAAATACCATATCCATCTTGATAATTTTCCCGATGCAATTCGATATCCAAATCCAACACTTCAATGTAAAAAAGGCTCCAAGATACATAAATGCAATTCTTAAAGACAATTTTCCATAAAACCCACCAAATGTGATCCTTTATAAAAATTTAAGAGTCAATGGAGTACAAAAATGTAACATCCAAGTCAAAATATTACAAATTCAGGACCCTGTTCTAAATTCATAAAAGGGGTTTAAATAGAAACTTAAAATAAAACAAAATAACTAAAACTAATGTTACAATCTATCTCATTGGAAATCTGTAAAAATAATTGCGATATTGAAGAGAAACCGATTCATTGATTATATCCTTTGTTCAATGTGCCCAGATGGCAAATTTTGAGCATATCTTTCACTTCTGTTGGATGACTTAGCCTTGAATGTAACTGCCCAGTATACGTAGCATCAGAGAATTCAGGAATGATACATTTAATAGCATTTGAAAGGAATTTGATGGCGAATTGCCGACTGTGTGGCTTGATTAGGCAAGTCCACATAATATCCCATGAAATTCCTTGAAGTTTTCTAATCTGTTGATTCTTATTGATTATCTCTTCCTTCCACCTGGAATCAACTTATTTTACTTTTGGTAATTTTCCTGAGGTACAGTCTGAGGTTAAATTAGTGGCATACAAGATTTCATTAATCAACTGTTTTATATTATTCATCATACTTTTAGCTCTTGATATGGCTCTTTCTGATTTCATTAGCTGCTTTTCCCATTCCAGAAATAAAATTTCCTTGTGTCTCTCCTCAATTTTGGGAAGATTATCTTTTCTTCCCTACTATGTATCCTGCCATGAAAGGAATTTAGAAATTTTTTCATGAGCATCATCAATTTCTTTCCTGAGAGTGACTGGTTCATCTATCAAAGATGATGTTATTTCGCACAAGGGCTCAGCTTGTGCCAACTTTAGACAAAATTCATTTAACTGCTGAGATAGCAGTTTGTTCATTTCAAGAGATTTAGTTTTGAATTGATCTAATTTAGGGTAATCATTGAACTTGTCCAATTATGATTGGAATATTTTCTCTTGTTCAATATTTGCATTTTTTTAATTTTGTAGAAGATTTTGTAACTTTTGTACCTCTTGACTCAACTGCTGCTATTTGTTCAAGGCTTCTTCATCAATCTTCTTCTTTTCAATGCTAAGCTACTCTTCCAGTTGTTTAGATATGAGCCCCATCATCTTGCAATTGTTTTTCCTACTAAACAAGCTTTTTTTGATTCTCAGTGGCCTGTTCCTCCAGCATAGCTATCTGTAAGTCATTTTGTTTCACCAACTGGGAGACTTCAAAAGCTTTGTCTATAGTTGCAGCACTATAGGAACCTATGTATTGAGATAATTTGGTGAGATACTTCGATGGATTCACCTCAACATTTTTATAAACGATATTCATAAATTCCACTTGTGATGTTGAAAGTGGATCCTGGTCAGTTCTTCTCCTCTTCCTCTGATTTCTAACAATAGCCCTATGCTTAGGACTATAGAATATTTCTAGAGGAGGAATTTCTTCTACTTTCAACATAATTTCACCTATAGGATGTTCAGGATTAACTTCCATATCTTCATCTTCCAGAGCTTTAACTTGGGGATTATTTTGTTGTCCTATTTGCTGGGCAAATTTCTTGTATTGGCTCAACAAATGGGAAGAAACTATAAGTTCAGCAGATTCCACTACTTTCTCAGTATTTTTTCTCTTCCAAGTTGAGAATCTGGATCATTTCTCATATCTCCTTTTACTTTTTGTACAATAGCCTTACTTCCTGTGTCTTCTTTCTCAGTATGCACATTGGTTTCAGTACCTGTGCTTTCCTTTTCTATCTGAGCTATAGATTGTTGATCAATATGTACATTGAGTTTATCATTAGTATTCTCTTTTTGCACATCGGGTTTGCTCCTAGTGTTTTCTTTCTGCACCACAAGATTAGTTATTGTGACTTCCTTCTGTTTTTTTACATTGACCCTGCTGGTAGATGTTTCTTTAGCTTCTTTGCCCAATGCATCCTTTTTTTCCTTTTATTGTGTTTCAGACTCTTGCACAGGAATTTTTAATTGATCCAGAGGAGATTTGAGTAGTCTCTGGCTTCTAAATAACATGAATTTATTCATCTGTTCAGTCTAAAACTTAGACTTTTCCAAGTTATAGACTTGGGGAAAATCATCAACAAAAACAAACAAATCATCAAACTCATCTGGTTCATGATCAAATTGAGCAATTGAAACTGAAATGGTGAAATCAAATGCCACCTTCTTTGGGTCATATTGCCTTCCCGGGACTGTTGAGAGCTTGGTATCTCTTATTTTGATAACCTCCTTCTCAGCATGTGTGAATTTATTAAGAGTAAAATCTCCACAATTAAATGGAAAAGTAGGCCACATCAATTTCTTGTTATTCTTCAAAGACCTAGACATGCCTTCTACTATTAACTGATAGGAAATCTCTTATGCTAATAGTTTATCGAGAATATACAATGGTAAAATATGGGGTTCTACAATGGTCCCAAAAATTCTGACATAGGTAAACTTCTCTTCCCCAAACCAGTCACCAATATGGGATAAATTAGACTTAGCTTTTTCAGAAAGCCTACGAGGAAATCGGTGAAAAATAGTTTGATAAATAGGGACGAGGAAACCGTGACAAATTCTATAAACATGGTTTTTAAAATGAACTTTCCACAAGAACTTATGATATATATGAATAGGAGTAGGATATTTGGGGGTCAATTTCCATCCTAACATGGGAAATTCATAGTTGAAACATATGGCATCTAGAATATATGCACAAAAGTAAAATGGGGTTGTGTTTCCTGTGCCCTTGTCCTTTCTATACTCGAGAATTCTAGTGGCTATCTTATTTGAAAGGATGACAGCCCAGTCCATGATTTTAGAATTTACAGCAGAATGGATTAAAGGTACCATTTGTATAGAAAACCTAGTTGAATTATCATTTCCAAATAGCCTGCACATCATTGTGGCAGCGTAACAGTATGGAGGCCAAAGGGACTCCACAGAGTACATAACTAATGCATCATTTTTGTGCTTCTATGGAGCTCTTCTCCATTCTCTAATTGGCTCCCATTGATTTTCATTATTTGCAGCAAATTCCTTGATGAAGGTTTTGTTGTAGATTTTCTGTGGGTCTGGAAGGTGGTACATTGCTTTAATGTCCTCTTCTCTAAATGACCCAAATGTTGTCCTAGCAGCTGAAACAAACGTCCTGTTTTTTATGGTCACATTGTCAATTACCCATCGAATTACATCATAATAAGGGAAGATGTTTGCTCGAGCTGCAATTTGGTGAAGGAATGAATTTGCAAGCATACTAAGAAGAGTCTCAAAATCAGAATCCGAGTCTCCTTCATCAAGAAATGTTGGTTTCACCACAATGACCTTAGGATTTTATTTTTCAATCAGGTTATATACCTCTTCCCAAGATATTTTTTCAAGACCTTGGCACGATGTGTTTATAACCAACTTAATTTTGGTTGCTTTCTCTTTTGGTACCATGGTGATAATAGGGGTCCTTGCAGTCACAACAGCCTTTGCTTTCCTAGATCTTTTAGACATTTCGCTGTCTGGTAACGTTTCTCTTGCTTGGCGAATGAAAGGATTGGATGTTCTATTGTTTTGTAATGGAGAAAAAGCTTTCAGATGTGGTAAAAAGAGAATAAAGGGAACAACTGTATGAAAATATCTATTCATTGATTTTCATTTATTAACTCCATTTTAAAACTTAAATTCCCTCTAAAGAGTCACACTCACGCATTTAAAATAAAATCAATTATTATTAATCATTTGATTTTCTATTTAATAGCAAACGTACAATGAGAGATTGACAAATTTGAAATTCGAAAATAAAACTTTCCTTTTGATTTTTTGTGATTGCGATTAATAAATAGTGTATGCACGAAGTGAAATATAAATATTAAGCATCAATCGCATCAAGGATTTTCAAAAAGGGACAAAAATAACATTTCATGATCTTCTCCGATTTCCGATTGTGATGATGTTTTATTGCATTGGCTCTTTTCAAAAATCATAAGTTGAAAATGATATTCTCCGATTAGTGATTGTGATTACAGTGGGGACCATCGCATTGGGATTTTTGTAACATGACTGAATGTAATGTTTGTTCCTCCGAAATGCGATTGAGATCAATCACATCACAACGGAGTTTTGCAAATGACCAAATGAAGAGTTTGCATTTTTGTTTTATGATTTGCGATTTGCGATGGGGCCCATCACATCAGAGATTATAAAATAAGCGCATATTGCATTGCTCTTCTAAAATGCGGTTGTGATCAATCACATCACATTGAAGTTTTATAGAACAAATGTGAAAATTAAAACTTTTGCGATTTTCGATTGTGATTAGTTCAATCACATCGGAGTTTTTCAAAGAAAATATACAACTTAAAGATATCTGCGATATGCGATTGCGATTACTGTATCACATCGAAATTTGTTCCAATTGAATACTTTTACATATTAAGTTAATGTAATAAAAGTCTTTATATCTCATCGGATCGGAAATTTTCCAATGTTGCATTTTTTATATACACTTGCTATTAAAGATATGCAATATGCCTTTCTAACAATGAACCTTTATTGTTTTCTTCAAATATGATCAGATTTCTTCTAAGTTTTTATTCCTATCTAAAGAAAAAGGGGACCTCTTTCTAAATGAAATTTATTCTAAAAATTTGAAATGGGGAGGGTTGTTGTACCGTACAACAATTGGCGATTCACTGGAAGAAATAGTTATCTCTGGAAAAATAAAATGAATACTATATTTCTAGTCAGTAAATTTTTTTAAAGATAATGAAAACTATCTTAGAGAGATTTTTAAATAAAATCTAACTCTGAAAAAGAATAAAAATCACTTACAATTTATTTCTAATTCCTCAAAGATAAAAACATTTTTTGGTTTTCTCAAGCTTTGATTGGTTGATAATAATGAAGTAAGGGGCCTTTCGAAGTTTAGCTTTTGTAATATACTCTATTGTCATAGGCATTGCCTCTGCTTCCTGCAAACGTTCATAGTCTTGACAGGGTTACATTTTAACCATTAACCATTTCATTGTCCCATCCAACTAAGATTATGACTCCTTAAAAATAAATTCATAGGATATATTATCTCATGTTTTTTTTCCTTTACTTATTTTTTTAATTTAAGAGCCATTGTTCTGGTTTGGTAGCCAGTTAATAATAATTCCATTCACTGGTTGTAATTAAACTAAACAAGTTGGCTCGTGATGAGACCCCTTGTCTTACATTTATAAGGCATTACCCTGTTCTGGTATGCAGTGTTGGTAATGTCAGTTTTATTACTTCTTATGATCATGGTAAGCAGGTTCATGATGAGACCTCTTATCTCTTAATTTTATATATCATTTCTTAGAATTACATTCTAAAAAATCACAACCTAAATGGATGGGGTGAAATGGTTGTATCCTCAAGAATCAATGGATGAAAATTTTCAGAGTATTTTGTTTGCTAAAGCTTAAAAAATTCTTGAATTTTATAGATAACCTTTCTCTGCTCAATAAACTTATAATGATTTACATTTTCTCAAGGTTTCAAAAGATCATGCAAATTTTTTGAACAAATTTTCAAAGTTTAACATTTTATTTTAAACTATCCAAAACTGTAATCATCTCCATAAAAAATTTTATTTACACAAAATAAATATTTATAATATTCTTCCTAGGACATTTTCTAATAGTAAAAAGTCAATTAGAGACTTATTAACAACCTTTATTTTAAAAAACAGACAAAAATTGCAGAAATGAATATGTACAAGTAAGAAGGGGTTACCTCCTTATGAAAAGAATTTCTTTAAGACAAGCCCATTTACAGGAAGAGATTCTCTCTTTCCTGTTAAATCTTGTAGAATTAACATATATGCTTATCTTTTCAGCAATCTGAAATGGTCCAAGCCACATTTTCTAAAATTTGGTATGCTTACCCTTTTCTTCGTGTGCTTTATCCCATTTCAGAACAAGATCACCAATTGACAAATTTTTTGAGCCGGTGGAACTTGAATCAAAAAATATTTTACAAGATGTTGATGTTTTTGATGAATACCTTTTGCTTTCTCTCTATCTTCTTCTAATTTAAGGATTTGATCAAATCTCAACTGAATAGATGAGGAAGGATTCTCTTCAATAAATTGCACTAGACCTAATGATGGGAGAGCTAGATTTGATGGTATCACAACTTATTTTCCATAAACTAAATTGAAAGGTGAAGTTCCTATTGAAGCTTTATGAGTAATACGATCAGCCCATAATGCAAAGATTAAATACTTGTGCCAATTCTTTTGATTTTGATTGATGGTCCTTTTAATGATTTTGATCAGATTTTTATTAGTAGATTCAGCAAGACCATTACCTTGTGGATAATAATTTGCTGAATATTTCAATTTAAAACCTCTTTTGATTTCAAATTCCATTATACTATTTCCATAAAAGTAAGATGCATTGTCAAAGACATGAGCATTAGTTACACCAAACCTGGTAATGATGAATTGATCGATGAAATCAATAATTGCATTAGAATTGGCTACCTTTAAAGGAGTTTCTTCTACCCATTTTGTGAAGTAATCAGTTGTTGTAAGGATGTATTTGTGCTGTTTAAAAAAATTAGGTACTATTTCACCAATAACATCAAGCCCCCATTGTTTAAATGGTTCCTCAATACTTACTGGTTGTAAAGGAAAAGATGGCTTCCTTTTTCTTCCACTAGCAGTTTGACAAATCTTGCACTTCCTCATGTAATCATGTGTATCTTTGAAAAGGGTAGGCAAATAGTATCCATCATGGATGATTTTTTGAGTTGTGGTATCACCTCCAAAATGTCCTCCTACTGGTCCATCATGTAATTCCTGCAATACATTTTTTTCTTCAGTCTTTTCAAGGCATCTTAATTGGATTTAATCATAATTCCTCCTAAATAAAACATCATCAATGATTTCATATTTAATAGACTTCAATCTTAAAGCACGTTTGTTTTTATAGTTGATATTAGAAGGAGCATACCCATTTTTCAAGTAAAAGATCATATCAGCATACTGAGATTCAGAATCTGTAACACTTATATGATTTACTTGAACAACATTATCCAGATCTTGATTTTCTGGTATGTTGTGAGCTCCTGCTAATAATTTGCAAAAACCCTGACTTCTAACAATCTTGGCTAGCTTAATATCAATATAATATTCTTGCAAAGCTGTCACCCAATTAGCTTTCTTTTCTCCTACTTCCTTTTGAATTAATAATTGTCTCACTGCAGAGAATGGAACAATAATTTTTGTATGTGTCTTTAGGAGAAAAGGTATAAAATGTTTGATTGACTTAAACACAGCGAAGGCTTGTTTTTCTACATCAGAATAATTAATCTCATCTCCTTACAGATTTGATCTAAAGAAATAAATTGGTTCTTCTACTTGTTGATCATTGAGATGTGTTAAAACAACAGCATAGGATGTTTCGGTGGCCAAAGTATACAGAATAAAATCTTTAGAAAAATTAGGAGTATTCAATGCAGGTGCATTAATGATTGTCTGTTTGAATGCATCAGAGGCTTCTTTCCTTTTACACCCCCATTTTAATACTGAATTTTTCTTAATCATATTCTGCATAGGTAAAACAATTTGAGAAAAATTGGGAATGCATCTTTTTACAAAATTGATTTGCCCTAAAAATGATTGCATGGATTTTTTGTTATGAGGTAAAGAAATATCAAAAATTTCTTTCACTCTGTCCAGGTCAATATATATACCATATTTTCACACAAAAAAACCCTAAGAGTTTTCCCTCATTAAGAGCAAAGAAGGATTTCTTTGGGTTTATAGAAATAACAAACCTTCTACATCTTTCAAATATTTGTTTCAGATCATGTATATGATTGGCTCTCTTCTTTGAAAATACTGTTATGTCATCAAGATAAATAACAACTGATCTATTAATCAGACCCTTAAATGCTATGTCCATGGCTCTCTAGAAAGTATCTCCTGCATTTATTAAACCAAAAGGCATTTTCTGATAAGCATAGGTTCCCCATTTGGTTCTGAAAGTGGTTCTCAACCTATCATCTGGACATACTAATATTTGGTTATAGCCTGAAAATCCATCAAGGAAGGACATGAGTTCAGAACCAGCTACCTTTTGGAGTATTTTCTCCATGGTTGGCAATGGGAAATTATCCTTTTGACATGCCTTGTTTAAATTTATAAAATCAATACAGATTCTAATATCACCATTCTTATTCCTGAAAGGTACCATGTTGGAAACCCAATTGGAATGCCTTACAAGAAAAATGATTTTGGCTTTCAAAAGTTTGTTGAGTTCTGTTTTGATTTGACTTTCAAGATTTGGATGAATCTTTCTTAACTTCTATTGAAAAGGCTTGACATAAGAAAGCATTGGAATTGTGTGTTGAATAACAAAAGTATCATAAGTTTTGAATTCCTCATAATTCCAAGAAAAGACATTTTTATACCTACTCAGAAGTTTGATGAAAGAAGTTCTTTCCTCTGGAGTTAAATTGAGTCCTAGATTAACATTTTGAGGTTTAGAGTCAAAGCCAAGATTTATTAATTCAAACTTCAAAGTAGAACTTTGAAGTTTAGCATTAGTAACTTTCTTGAATCTGTTTGTTATATCATATAGATCCTCAAGTTTAACAACAGATTTAGGAATAGGATTTTCATCACTTTTTGAAGTAATTTGCAGATCATTATCATCTTCATCAATAATTTGTTCATCATAGGATTTCTCTGAAGTCAAGAAATTCAATATATCTTCATCATGATAGAATACTCTCCAATTTGTGATATTATCAGGAACATATGGGTGAAAAATCAATTCTACTGAAAATCTCTCAGGACTGCAATCTTCAGTAGGAAGGAGTTTGGATGCAACATTAGCTAACAAATCAACTGATGTGTTTTGATTTCTAGGGACAGGAGATATATTAAATGCTAAAAATTGAGTAGTAAGATCTTGCACAAGGGTTTGATAGTGTTTGAGATTTCCTGAAAGAGAATAGATGGTATTCCTTACTTGTCTTATGAGAATTTCAGAATCACCATATACTTTCAAGTATTTGACATCTAACCCTATATCTTTATAAAGCCCTTGGATCAAGGCTTCATATCCTGCAGTATTGTTTGTGCAGTCAAATTCTAGTCTACATGATAGCATGGTTTTCTCCCTATCTGAGTCAATTAAAATGCATCCTGATCCTGCTCCATCACTAGATTTTGATCCATCAAAATATAATGACCAAAATAAATATTTATCTACAGGTTTATCTATAGATGTATCAGAAAAATTAACAATTCTAGAAGAATCAGATTGTGAAAAATTTTCAATTTGTGAAATTAAAGTATTTACAAAAAAGGGTGATTGTGGTGCTTTAAAATTCCCAAGGAATGATTTAGCAGAATAACCTCCAAGAATGTTGTTATTAAAAGCTATAGGCTCATTTTCTTGCTCAAATTCAGTTATAGTATGCATCATGTGTTTTTCTCGCTCAACTTTGATTTGATTTGGTTTCCCTTTGTAGGGAAGCCACATATGTGAATAATCAGTTTCAATATAACCATTAAGTTTTGCAGACAATCCCTGCATAAGACTAATCCATAGAATTCAGGAATATCTGCAACCAGAATATCAATTCTTTGGACAATCCTAGGATTAGAAGCTAGTCAAATAATAACTGAATTGATTTCTCCTACAACTTGAACTTTAGAGCGATCCAATTGAACAATGTGAACTGCACACTTTTGTGGTTCGATATTCAATTTTGCACAGACTGGAGTAAGCATTATATTAAAGGATTCTCCTGAATCAATTAAACAATTATGCAAATTCTTGTTGTAGATTTCATAAGTCAAAAGAAAAGGAGGTGTTTGAGAATTTGATCTTTCTCCAATAAGAATAGTATTTGTGGCATCTACTCTGTCTGGTGGCTTACCAGTCCCTTTAGTTGCTTTGGCAACTACACCACTTGGTAGAGGAGTAAGAGGTCTAGCATTTAATTCTTTTAATAGTAGCTTCTGTTGATATTTAGGTTTGTTGAGTTCATGTAAGGAAATGTTTGTTGTGGTTTTCTTCATGTCTTCAACAATGTTATAATCCATAGGATCTGATACCACCAAAGTTTTAGATGTTGATGTAGGAGGATTAGAAGATGATGGTTGATTTTGAGTTGGTAAGGGATAATTTTTCTTTGCAAGATATTTGTCTTTGGTACTTGGAGTTGTAGTTTTCTTCTTGGGAGGAGATTGAGCAGGTTCTGCAGCATATTTAATCCTTGTACTTACAGGCATGGATTCTTGTTCATTGTTCGAGTTAGGGACAATGAAATCCCACATTCCATGTAATTTAGTTATTTCCATGTATATACTGGAGGAGTATCTTCTTCTTCTTCCTCTTCTGATTCTGCATTGGAGATTGAATTGGGAGGTTTAGATTCAGATTGATTTCTCTTGAAATTTATGAATGGTCTCTTAGTAGAAGTCTCTGCTACTTACTTCTTAATCTCAACCATTTTATTATACATGGTTTTGAGAAATTTTTGTAAGCCTTCCATGTCATATGGATCTCTTGGTGTCTTTTTCTTTGAATCATCCTTAAAAGTGACTTTCTTGGATTTTCTTTCCTCAATATCATTTTTCTTATCCAGAGAAACAATCCTTTTTCCACTATAATCACTTATTTCATGTTCTCGGCCAAAGTTGGTTTCGCTACTCTATCTACAAAAATTGCTATGTTTGAAGGAAAAGCAGTGATATACCATTCAATTCTAACCTGCTCACTAGGCTTTGATGTTGTAGGGATATTATTCAAGAGTTTACTTAATCAAGAATTAAAATCTTTGATGTGTTCTTTGGGTTATTTCTTCAAATTGGAGAGATCATTGATTAGGGTAGCAATTGATCTGTCATCTCCATATTTGGTTAAAAATTTCTATTGGAAAATATCCCAACTTGTAATAGAATTTGAAGGTAAGGAAAAGTACCACGATCCTGTTATCCCTTACAAAGTATAAGGGAATAACTTGACTACAACATCTTCATGCTCTAGTGCATTCAAATTTACAGCAAGCATAAATTTATTGTTGTGTTCTTCCGCTTTTATAGAAATATATGGACTAAATTTTGGCAGCCATTTTTCAGGATGATCAGGTAAATCATGTAAAGGTGCAGCCATATTAATAGCTCCTAGTCTAGTCCATGGTCTCTGTGCCATTTTTGTGATAACTGTTGAAGGACTAGAAGAGACAGTTAGTGTTTGGACAGATGTTGTTTGAGCAAATGATATTGGAATATATGATGTTTGGGTGGATGATGTTTGAATAGATGACGTTGAGACAATTGTGCTTTTTTGAGTCGGGGCTTGGGAAACAAGACGATTGAATTTGCGATGAAGAACTAATATCTCTCTCTGATTCCGATGGGGTTCTTCTTGTTTTAACTCTACTAGGTAAAGGAAATTCCTTTGGAGGAATACCAATTTTTTCACTTTGTCACCTAGTAAGGGGTCTGGAAGAAACAAATTGTGAGGTAACACTACCTTCAGATATTTCAGAATCTTCTAATGATAATGAAAACCCTTGAAGTTTATGAACTAAAGCTTCAATTTCAGGAGACTTAGGAGGTTGATTGTCTGATTGATTTGATACTTTGGTAGTGGGTGTTTGAATATCTCTATTAATTTCTTCTCTGGTGATTTGAGATGTAGAAGAAATTGAAGAGGGTGATGAGGGTGAGTTTCTCTTAGAATGGCCTGTAAGTTTGGATTTATCTGTCATTCATAGCTTAGGCCCTCCTTTTAGCGCAAAAAATGTTGAAGCCTCAAAAATCGCTGCTTCAAACAATGGGGGAAAACCACCCAGTCGGGACCTTTGGAAAGCTCCTCTTCCTTTTGGTGTGGTGGCTCTGACTGGATTGACAGGACCAGTTTCCTAATAAATTAAATGGGTTGGTGATGGAATGATTGGATGAATGGAAAATGGGACTAAAATAACTTAAATAATCTATCTAATTTAATTTATAATTGATAAATAATTCAAAAACTAACCCGGGTATCAAATATGAATAAAACTTTAAAATTCTTTCAATTAAATCAATAACCATGAAAATGTATTATAATTTAACTGAAATATGCAGCATCAAATAGTGATAACTCTGTTTAAGAAATTAAACAGAGTTATAATAACACATTGTATTCATCATTTTATATATCATTTTCATATACTGTAAGAGATGAATATTTCTACACACTCATAAATGATATGTATAAATAAATATTGTAAAACAAGTACATATAAATGATAGAAAAATTTAAAGAGAATATCTCATAACATAAGAAAATTAGCAGTGAATATATAGAAATACCATATCCATCTTGATACTTTTCCCGATGCAATTCGATATCCAAATCCAGCACCTCAATGTAAAACAGGCTCCGAGATATAGAAATGAAATTCATAAAGACAATTTTCCATAAAAACCACTAGATGTGATCCTTTATAAAAATATAAGAGTCAATGGAGTACAAAAATGTAACATCCAAGTCAAAATATTACAAATTTAGGACCCTGTTCTAAATGCATGAAAGGGGTTTAAATAGAAACTTAAAATAAAACAAAATAACTAAAACTACTGCTACAATCTCTCTCATCGGAAATCTATAAACAGAATTGCGATATTGAAGAGAAACCAATTCATTGATTATCTCCTACGTTCAGTGTGCCCAGATGGAAAATTTTGAGCATATCTTTCACTTTTGTTGGATGACTTAGCCTTGAATGTAACTGCCCAGTATACGTAGCATCAGAGAATTCAGGAATGATACAATTAATAGAATTTGAAAGGAATTTGATGGAAAATTTATGACTGTGTGGCTTGATTAGGTAAGTCCACATAATATCCCATGAAATTCCTTGAATTTTTCTAATCTGTTGATTCTGATTGATTATCTCTTCCTTCCACCTGGAATTAGCTTCTTTTACTTTTGGTAATTTGCCTGAGGTACAATCTGAGATTAAATTAGTGGCATACAAGCTATCATTAATCAACTATGTTATATTATTCATCATACTTTTAGCTCTTGATATGGCTCTTTCTAATTTCATCAGCTACCATTCCCATTCCACACATAAAATTTCCTTGTGTCTCTCCTCAATTTCAGGAAGATTAGCTTTTATTCCCTTCTCTGTATCCTGCCATGAAAGGAATTCAGAAATTTTTTCATGAGCATCATCAATTTCTTGCCTAAGAATGACTGCTTCATCTATCAAAGATGATGTTATTTCACACAAGGCCTCAGCTTGTGCCAACTTTAGAGAAAATTCATGTAACTGCTGAGATAGCAGTTTGTTCGTTTCAACAGCTTCACTTTTGAATTGATCTAATTTAGGGTAATCCTTGAACTTGTCCAATGTTGATTGGAATATTTTTTCTTGTTCAATATTTGTATTTTTTTCATTTTGTAGAATATTTTGTAACTTTTCTACCTCTTGACTCAACTGTTGCTGTTTGTTCAAGGCTTGTTCATCAATCTTCTTTTTTCAATGCTAAGCTGCTCTTCCAGCTGTTTAGATCTGAGCCCCTCATCTTGCAATTGTTTTTCCAACTGAACAAGCTTTTGCTAATTCTCTATGGCCTGTTCCTCCAGCATAGCTATCTGTATGTATTTTTGTTTCACCAACTAGGAAACTTCAGAAGCTTTGTATGTAGTTGCAGCACTATAGGCACCTGCGTATTGAGATAATTTGGTGAGATCCTCCGACAAATTCACCTCAGCATTTTTATAAACAATATTCATAAATTCCACTTGTGATGTTGAAAGTGGATCCTGGTCAGTTCTTCTCCTTTTCCTCTACTTTCTAACAACAACCCTATGCTTAGGACTGTAAAATATGTCTAGAGGAGGAATTTCTTCTACTTTCAACATAATTTCACCTGTAGGATGTTCAGGAATAACTTCCATATTTTGATCTTCCAGAGATTTAACTTGGGGATTATTTTTTTGTCGTATTTTCTTGGCAAATTGCTTGTATTGGCTCAACAAATGGGAAGAAACTATAAGTTTAGCAGATTCCACTACTTTCTTAGTAGTTTTCTCTCTTCCAAGTTGAGAATATGGATTATTTCTCATATATCCTTTCACTGTTTGTACAATAGCCTTATTGCCTGTGTCTTCTTTCTCAGTATGCACATTGATTTCAGTACCGGTGCTTTCCTTTTCTATTTGAGTTGTAGATTCATGATCAATATGTACATTGAGTTTACCATTAGTATCCTCTTTTTGCACATCGGTTTTGCCGCTAGTGTTTTCTTTCTGCACAATAGGATTAGTTCCTGTGACTTCCTTCTGTGTCTGTACATTGACCCTACTGGTAGATGTTTCTTTCGCTACTTTGCTAGATGCATCCTTTTTTTCCTTTTGCTGCATTTCAGACTCTTGCACAGGAATTCTTAATTGATCTAGAGGAGCTTTGAGCAGTCTCTGGCTTCTAAATAACATGAATTTATTCATCATTTTAGTCTGAAACTTAGACTTGGCCAAGTTATATACTTGGGGAAAATCATCAACAGAAACAAACAAATCATCAAACTCATCTGGTTCATGCTCAACTCGAGCGATTAAAATTGAAATGTTGAAATAAAACTCCACCTTCTTTGGGTCATATTGCCTTCCCGGGACTCTTGAGAGCTTGAGATCTCTTATTTTGATAACCTCCTTCTCAAAATGTGTGAAGTTATTAAGAGTAAAATCTCCACAATTAAATGGAAAAGTAGGCCACATCAATTTCTTGTTATTCTTCAAAGACTTGGACATGCCTTCTACTGTTAAATGATAGGAAATATCTTGTGCTAATAGTTTATCGGGAATATACAATGGTAAAATATAGGGTTCTACAATCCTCCCAAAATTTTTGACATAGGTAAACTTCTCTTCCCAAAACCAGTCACCAATCTGGGATAAATTAGACTTTGCTTTTTCAGAAAGCCTGGGAGAAAATTGGTAAAAAATAGTTTGATAAATAGGGATGAACAAACCGTGACAAATTCTATAAACATGGTTTTTAAAATGAACTTTCCACAAGAATTTATTATATATATGAATAGGAGCAGGATCTTCGGGGGTCCATTTCCATCCTAACATGGGAAATTCAGTGTTGAAACATAGGGCATCTAGAATATAGGAACAAAAGTAAAATGGGGTTGTGTTTCTTGTGTCCTTGTCCTTTCTATACTCGAGAATTCTATTGGCTATCTTATCTGAAAGGATGACGGCCCAGTCCATGATTTCGAAATTTATAGCAGAATGGATTAAAGGTACCATTTGTATAGAAAACCTAGCTGAATTATCATTTCCAAATAGCCTGCACATCATTCCGGCGGTGTAACAGTATGGAGGTGAAAGAGACTCCACAAAGTACATACCTGATGCCTCGTTTTTGTGCTTCTCTGGAGCTCTTCTCCATTCTTTGATTGGCTCTGATTGATTTTCATTATTTGCATGAAATTACTTAATGAAGGCTTTGTTGTAGATTTTCTGGCTGTCTGGAAGGTGGTACATTGCTTTAATGTCCTCTGCTCTAAATGAACCAAATATTGTCCCAGCGGTTGAAAAAAACGCCCTGTTTTTTATGGTCACATTGTCAATTACCCATCGAATTACATCATAATAAGGCAAGATGTTTGCCTGAGCTACAATTTGGTGAAGGAATGAATTTGCAAGCATACTAATAAGAGTCTTAGAATCATAATCCGAGTCTCCTTCATCGGGAACTGTTGCTTTTTCCACAATGACCTTAGGATTTTCTTTTTCAATCAGGTTACATACCTCTTCCCAAGAGAGTTTTCCAAGACTTTGGCATGATGTGTCTGTAACCAGCTTAATTCTGGCTAGTTTCTCTTTTGGTACCATGGTGAAAATAGGGGTCTTTTTAGAGACAGTGCCCTTTTCTTTCCTAGATATTTTAGACATTTCGTTGTCTGGTAACGTTTCTCTTGCTCGGCGAATGAAAGGATTGGATGTTCTATTTTTCTGCGATGGAGAAAAATCTTTCAGACGTGGTAAAAAGAGAATAGAGGGAACAACTGTATGAAAATATCTATTCATTGATTTTCATTTATTAACTCTGTTTTAAAACTTAAATTCCCTCTAAAGAGTCACACACACGCATTTAAAATAAAATCAATTATTGTTAATCGTTTGATTTTCTATTTAATAGCAAACGTACAATTGGAGATCGGAAAATTTGAAATTCGAAAATAAAACTTTCCTTTTGATTTTTTGCGATTGTGATTAATAAATAGCATATGCATGAAGTGAAATATAAATATTAAGCATTAATCGCATCGGGGATTTTCAAAAAGGGACAAAAATAAAATTTCATGATCTTCTCTGATTTCTGATTGCAATGATGTTGTATTGCATCGGCTCTTTTCAAAAATCATAAGTTGCAAATGATATTCTCCAATTAACGATTGTGATTACAGTGGGGTCCATCACATCGGGATTTTTGTAACATGAGTGAATGTAATTTTTGTTCCTCCGAAATGCGATTGCGATCAATCGCATTGCATCAGAGTTTTGCAAATGACCGAATGTAGAGTTTGCATTTTTGTTTTGCAATTTGCGATTTGTGAAGGGGCACATTGCATTGGAGATTATAAAATAAGTGCATATTACATTGCTCTTCTGAAATGCGATTGTGATCAATCGCATCGCATTGAATTTTTATAGAAAAAATGTGAAAACTTAAAACTTTTGCAATTTGCGATTGCGATTAGTCCAATCGCATCGGAGTTTTTCAAAACAAATATACAACTTAAAGATATCTGCGATATGTGATTGCGATTATTGTATCACATCATACTCTATTCCAATTGAATACTTTTACATATTAAGTTAATGTGATAAAATTCTTTATATCTCATTGGATCGGAAATTTTTCAATGTTGCATTTGTTTATATACACTTTCTATAAAAGATATGCAACATGCCTTTCTAAAAATGAACCTTTATTGTTTTCTTCAAAAATGATCGGATTTCTTCCAAGTTTTTATTCCTATCTAAAGAAAAAGGGGACCTGTTTCTAAATGAAATTTATTCTAAAAATTTTAAATGGGGAGGGTTGTTGTACCGTACAACAGCTAGAAAGTTGTTTCAAAGCAGAGTATGTTGACTAACTTTGTTGTAGAAAATTTGGTCATTTCATCTCTTTAAGTACTCATACATACAAATGGGATTCTTGTATTTGTGATTGTACTTGCAAGAGAGTTGAGCATTGTATACATGCATGAGCTTTGTGTATGTGAACAATGGAATTTTTGATAGTTTGATTATGCTTGAACATGCATGAGTGATTGACTTGTGTTGGTTGATTGCTTCGTTTATCGTGTATTTTTTTCAACTTGAAAATGTTAATCATTTGTGCATGCATGAGAGTTGACTTGTGTTGGTCAATTGCGTGTTACATGCTTGTCTTATTTAATTGGAAGAGTTAATTTAGTCTCCAAAGATGAAAGGGATATGTTGACGAATTGTTTCATGAGATGTGAAACTATTATTCTTTTGAGAAAAGTATCGTGAAGTTTTTGTACATGCTTTTGTTTGACTTGAGAGTCAATGGTTTGAAGACGGATGTTTTGTCAAAACCCATCGAAAAATTACGCAGATGTTTTGTTTGTACTCCAATATGTAAGAATTCATGGCGATGTTCAGAAGATGTGACATTTGTTGCTTTGAAGGAGCAAAAGGAAGAGGTCGTCAACTTGTGTTTCTTGCATGATGTGTTTTTCAAGATTAATGGTTGTGCTTGTGACAAGATGTCACAGGATTTTGGAAGGTCCACCCTTGAGTGAGAGGCTCATGATTAGCATTCATTCTCAAATCATGGCACAAGCAGAAGGTCAATACTAGAGGATAATTGAATAAAAAAAGAGGAAAGTGGACAAGATGCTAAAAAATTTTGCAGCCAAAACAACAACCATTGTAGACCATTTGATGTGTTAATGCCAAGGAGTGAAAGGGATGGCGAATGCATTCTTCCAGATGTGGAATTTGGAACCATGGAGGTAAAAATAATGGTCATTTATTTTCTTGTGGTTACTGATATTGGAACTCATTTTTGTAGTTCACTTACATGGGCTTAACTTGGAAAAGTTGTTTACATGGAGAATCTTGAATCTAATGCATGTGTGTGAAAAGGAAGAACATGATTCTCAATGGGAAGGCCATGAGTCAGCTTTCCAAGAATCGAGGGATTACTTTGGTACAAGGTGTTAATCATTCAGAAAGTAGCCAGCAAGTGTTGGATTGGGTCAACAACAAAAGGAGGACATTGGTCGAAGTACCAAGCCATTTGCAAGCCAAGGCATGTCAATGAACCCAAGTGGTTGTCATGGATATTTTTCAAGTAGAATCAATTTGATAGAACTTGGAAAAGAGAAGAGTATTAAACTCTCATCAAATAACCAGCTTTTGTGGGTCCAAAAGCCTGTCAGTGGAAAGGAGTGATCAGAAACTGATTTGGGGGGAAAAAATTGCTAAAAAATGAAAGTGATCATAATCGTTCAGAACCTAAATGGCTAGATAAGTCTTGTCACCCTAATTCCAGTGCTCTTTGTTTCATAAAAAACTGACTCTATAGGAGAAAGTTAAAGCATTCCGATCACTTGGATAAATAGGTAAATTATGGTGAGATGGATGCTGACTAGGTATCCATACAACCAAGTTAGAAAAAAGAATATTCCAAGGAATATTCCTTGGAATATTTCGAGAATATTCCCCCCTAGGTGGACCAGTGCACTTCTGCCAAGTGTCGTTACCAGATTGGTTGGATTTGTTAGTTTTTGATTGGTTTTGGGTCCTTTGTTTGGGTGTCGACACGTTGCTAGCCTAGAGGCCACCACGTGCCCCTGTAGGTCTAAAATTGGTCAAAGTTTGGTTGAAATCCAATTTTATATGGTCGGGAAAAATTTTATATGGTGGCCGGGCGAAGGTTGAGCTCGACTGATATATAGTGTTTCTTACTATACAATGCCATTCAAATGTATTTGTGTTTACGAAGGTTTGTGGAAGAGGTAAGCGGGGCCAACCCCATCACACATGACCTATGGCCATGACCGTCGCTGAGGCTAGGATTTAAATTTGGTGATTAACCATTAAACACATATTACTTAACCCCTAATCCGCAGATTAGTGTCTAATCCATTTTGTTAATGTTGATTAATTAAATACATCCATTAGCACTTAATAATGCCTTAAACTCTGCCTATCCTTAACTAAACCAATCTTATCACTCGTGGTAATTTTTGCGGAGTCTGCCATTTTTGGCAGAGCTCCACATTTGGTGAGTTAACTGGAATTTTGCCAAATTTAGAGGATCTTTCTTAGGAGAAACTGAAGAAGCCATAACTTTGGCATTTTTTGACCAAATTAGGCTCACAAAGAGTCAATCCTAGATGATTTGGATGGTCTGAGCATGATGGTGTAGGTTTCGAAGTTAGAGGAGCACTTAAGTAGCTTATTTTTCTACTTTTAATATTAAATATACCAAGGGCCATAAAGAGGGGAGGCCATGTCTAGTTGAAATGACGACCATTTGAAGAGCCAAAAGTAGCTACTTAGGGATTTTTGGGTCTTCTTAATCCAATGGACTAGGATGCAGAGCCATTGGTGCATTGTAGGTGCATGTAATTATATAATGACCATTGATCCAAAAAGGACCATGCCATTAAAGCAAGTCTGTGGAATTTTTTCCCAGGAGGGTTGAACTCTATTATCAGCTCTGTGTTGTGTTTGTTATGTGTCATTTCTCTCCAATTTTCTTGATATATATGTGATTTTAAAGCTAATTTACCTCATGAATTCATCATAAAAGACACATAAAGTTGACACATAAATCCTCTTATAAATTTCCATTTGAGACGATCATTAAGCACACATTTATTTAGTATTGATGAGGAAGCTAGCACATCAAAACTAGTTTCTCCATATTCAGATCAATAGTGCATAACTATGGAGGAGGAGGCCTCATGGAGGGTGTAGGCTAAAATTCCAAGGGAGAAGGAAACATTGCTGTTCACTGGGGTGCATTGTGGGCTTGGAGGGAGAGACAAGGCAACAAGGATGACACAAGGTGCACTCTCAAGGCATAATGAGGAGCATTTCTTCCCAATAGGAGTGTCTAGTGAACTCAACTTGGAGATAGAGGAAATGCTAGCTCACTAAGGGAAGAGAGGTAGGGTTTGTTAACTAGGAGTGTGTTTTGCACATGGGAGGAAGGGAGAATCATCTTGGTGGCTATAGTGCACTAATACTTAATAATGTGTAGTGCACTCTACCTAGCTTGTTTAGTACCCTGGTGGAGTCAATACAAGAACACAAGCATTTATTCGATGTTTGTGTGCTTTTTTTGTACCCTGGCGAAGTTACTGGCTTCACCTACCTGCGCATGAAGCCTTTATCTTATTCACCCTTTATTTATTCTATTATATATATATATATTTAGGAATTTAGGGTGTAAGAGGGATCCCAAATTATTGACATAAGAATAGCTTGTTCCTTTTGATACAGTTATATATGCCCCTCATAATGGTTTTCTCAGTGTTGGTTTTTGGATTGACATGTAGAAAACCAAGTTAAGGAATAAGGATGCTAGAATGGATGTTGGTGTCATGGTTCTACCCAATATTTCCTCTTGAATGTATTTATTTTCCATATGGACATTACTTTACTTAAGGAATTCCCCAAACAAATAACAAGAACTAATAGATAATCAAGTGTTTCGGTTGTCACAATCCCACTTCATCTCGCCACATAGTATTTTGGGCCATACATAAACTCTCACACAAGATATAATTTATGGACACTAACCAAAAAAAAGAAAATGAATAATACATGCTAAAGACAAACAACATGAGACAAGGAAAGAAAAGTGCACAAAAGAGGACTGAAACCTAGGACTACTATTAGAAGGAATGATTTAGGTTTCAACCATTGATGAGCAGAGGATGAGTCCTCCCATATAAATATTTCAATATATAAGAGTGTATTCAAATCTCTTTAATGATGGTAGTATGCCAAATCCACAGAGACTAAAGCTTGGTATGTTTTCCCTTTCCTTCATGGGATTTTTCCAACTTCAGTACTAGGTCACCCACACCAAAATTTTTGTTCTGTGCCAACATTTTATCAAACTAGCACTTGATTAGATTATGATGTATGAGAAAATTTTCTTTTGATTTGATCCTTTCTTCCTCAATTTTAATAAGAGTGTTTATCCACCTTTGAACAAGGATATATGATTTTCCTTGAGATTCCTGAGAAAGCCACAAGGTAGGAAGGTATATTTTTGGAGGAAGGATAACTTCTTTTTTGTACATAAGGAATTACAGAGATGTTTTTAGATAGGGTTTGGGAGTGACATGGTCAACCGATAATGTATTCATAAAATAATTATGCTAGTTCTTTTGTTAATATAAAATGGCTTTCTTGATGGTAAAAATCATATTTTTGTTTGTGGAGTCAGCCAAACCATTTCCCTATGGGTAATAGTTTGATGCATGCTTTAAAACAATACCATTATCTAATGAAAACTCATAAAATTTTAACAAGGAAAAATAAGTTGCATTGTCAAAGACAAGAAATGTGGGAATTCCAAACCTAGTTACGATGTTCTATTTAAGAAATTGGATGACTTCCTAATCATTAACTTGAGTTAAAGGAACTCATTTAGTCCACCAGGTAGAATAATTAGTTGCAATTAGAATGTTTCGGTGTTTCGTCGATGAATGAGGAGATATTTCACCGATAAGATCTAATACCCATTGTTAGAATGGTTCTTCAACTATTATCGATAGAAACAGGGCCTCTGAATTGTGATCATGCTTGACACACCTTTTACATATTGGTCACTTTCAGGCATAGGCATCAGTGTCCTTTAATAATGCCGACAAATAGTAACCAACCCTCATTACCATATGAGCAGTAGTATTTCTCACAAATTTTCCACCTTTTGGTCCAGTGTGAAGATATTTTAACACCCTTTTTGAATTTGGAGGTTATAAGCATCTAAGCAGGACACCATTGTGGTGCTCACGGAAAAGCACACCATGCACAAGTTGGTAAGATAAATATTTAAGGTGGATTACCCTATTATTTTATTCGATAAATGTGAAGGCTAGCTGCCATGCTCTAAATTTTTTCATATGTCTAAATACCAAGACTTAGTTGCACTTGTGGGAGAAATTTACTCAACGTTATTCATCTCTATTTCATGCTCCCACCCAAAAGGTTCTTCTTCTTGTGAATCCATTGCTTTGGATGTTAGCCAACAAAGACCATGGCCTTAGATGGTGTGAACTAGCTTGAACAAGATCATATTATTATAATAATTTCATCCTTTTTTCCCTCCTTTCACCCAAATCTTGTTGTACAAAGAGTGTCCTAGATGATGGACTAGTAATATAGATAATTATGTGATCTTTTAGGAGGTAAGGCCTGAAATTTTTAACCATATTGTCAATTTCATATGATTTCTTATCAATGGCGGGATAATTTAATTCATATCATTGTAAACCAAAACTCATAAAAAATATAGGTCGCTCATTCCATTGATTATGTTTTTGTGTTAACAAGGGTGTAATAGATGTGTTTGAAATAAAAGTATATAACATGAAATATTTACCAAATTTAGAACTATATAAGGCTGGAGCATAAAAAATTTCTTAGTTGATCAGGGTGAAGGAATATTTCTCCCTTTTATCCCATTTTTATGTAGCATATTTCCTTATCATCTCCTGTAGTTGTTTGACAATATGTGCGTAATCAGATATGAACTTGCACATGAAATTGATATTCCCTAAGAAATATGACACCACTTTCTTGTTCACATGAAATAGGATTTGAGAAATAGCTTTTATCCTTTCTGGATCAACTTTAATTCCACCCTTTTCAATGATGTGTCCTAAAATATTACATTTAGACACATCTGTTGGGTGTACTATATGTTTGACTAATGGACCAAAATTTAATTGTCAATCAAGGCTCTGTGCATTTCGATATGCAACACTATAAATTCTAGATAAATAATTCATGAAATTAAAAAAACCCCTAATTTTACTTGCAAGCAACCAACATTACCCCACTCTAATCCTCCAATCAAAAGCATTCATGAGAAATAAAACCCTAAGTAATGCAAACACCAATCCTAGTATTTTATCAACATTTGAAAGAAAACCCTAATTACTAACAACTAAAATGTAAAACCTAATTGATAATTGCAAGGAAATACAAACCCTAGATACTATAAACTTGAGCATTAACTCATTAACTAAATGATAAAATAAATAATAAATGTTGCTTCTAGAAAATCCAAGAAAAATAATGTACTTCTCAAGCCAAATAGAATATTAAAGCCAAAGAAAATAATAAACCCTAGCTAGAAATCCAACACTCTTGTTCCTTATACACTCAATTCTTTCTATAAACAATGCAATTAAATATCTACCTAAAGAGAAATCAACACAATCCCTTGCATTAAATATATGAAGAAACATTGTGTACATGAATAGGAAATAAACATTATCTATCCCTTGCATCCACTCTCCAATAAATTTCTGCTCTTCCAAATGAAATATTGATGTTTAAAATGTTTAAGTTATTAATTTTGTTGTAGGAAAGACAACTTGAAGAAAACAAAAACGTTTTAATATTATATTTACAAGCCAATTCCTAAAATATAATCATCCAAAACAAATTTACATGTATATTGTTTAAATGATCAAAACATCATTCATCCAATAGTATTTTATTCAATCATTGCTCATCAAATATTATAACTTGATAAGTTTAAACCAATATTCCAACAATTACAAGTGGAGTTTGTGTAAGTAAAACTAATGGAAAGAACATGCAAACTTGATAACCAAGTAGTCACAATAATAAATTATGTAGAGTTTCTTCTCAGAATAATACAAAATGAATCAAATATTGTGTTAGCACCCTGTAATTAGCAAGATCGGAAAAAGTCCAACTGCAGAGGTAACATCATACCACTTTGGGATTCAAGGATCTAGCCCTCCTGAATCCAGAGAGGGATCTCTCTATAAATGAGTGAAAAGATGTGATCTTCAAAGGCTGAAATTGTAATATTAGGCTAGTTGTGAAGAGCATGGGTTTGATTTGTTTGTTTTTGGTTGGGCAAAGACATGATGAAGATGAAAGGCAGTTCAAAATAAAGGGTGAAGATATCTGCAAATGAGGGAATGATTCAGCTGACAGAAAAGGGCAAAGATAGTTTAACCCATTGGGCTATGGAGTCATAGGAGGATTTAATTGGACAGCAAGATTCAAGAAGGACCCATGGGGCAAGTTACTTATATCAAAGGATCTTTTAAAGCAATTTTATGGAATGAAACAGATAGGAGGTGAAAGACCAAAAAAAATGAAGAACAAAGCATAGTCTAAGATCAAGTAAGTACTTTTAAACTAGCTTGCTTTCAACATGTACTTAAGGGGAAACATAAAAGTATTCTGAGATCAGGGAAGTACTTTTAAACTAGCCTGCATTGAAGTACCTTCAGTGAGAAAACATTTAAAAAACATTCTGAACAGCTTAAGATCAGGTAAGTGCTTTTAGACTATCCTGCTTTCGGCATATTCAATAAAGAAAAACACATATGATGATCACAAAGAGAAATCTAGATCAGGGAAGTACTTTTAAACTAACCTACATTAATATACTCTTCAAAGAGAACATTCAAATGAAGAAAACATAGAAGTAAAGCTTTCAGTAAGAGTAGGGTACTGTGGAGAGTACATCCTAACTCTATGTTTGCTGCTCTTTATCAGAGAAAGAGAACAGAGTGAAAACATTAAGAAAAATAACAATTAACAGTAAGGAGCACATCACCATTGACATAATTGAGGATTCCATGAATCAGCAGCTTGTATTGATGTTCAAACCAGTTACAATCTGCAAGCCCGGTGGGTCTCTACAGCTTTGAAATTCTCATATCAGCTTGTGTATCTTTCAGTTACAAGACAGGGCATCAGTAGCTTCAGAATAACCATTACATGCATTCAGATGTCCAGAGACCAACATTTTCTCATATTCTATAGCAGTATTTATATATAAAAAAAAAATGAAGAGGTGGGAGGATTTCCCAGGGGTCAAGTATTATCAATTATGCAATTAATGCACTTCCTGGCCTTTGGGAACCAGGCAAGGCATGAGGTGGGAATATAATCGTTTATAACTCTACTTCATAACTCTGTTTGTGTCATTCGAGGCCAACTGATTGAAAAGGCCTGCTTCTAGACTGTTCTTCAACTTCCAGAATGGTTTTGCCAACAATTAGAGATAAGATTCTTTGATTTGCATTAATTTTTCGGCGATCTTTAATTTCTGCGAGGCTGCTGGTGTCTTTTGGAGCTATGGAGGGTTCAATTAGTCTCTTTTTATGGCGATGGAGGCTTTCTCAGCTTGACAGATGTCTTCGTCATTCCCAAAACACCTTTAATTAACTTGAAATCTGTGTTTTGGGTCTTCAATCTCTGGTTCTGATAACTTTTGTCTTCGGCGCTGATACTCTTTAACAAACGATGAATTGTGCTTGTCTTCTGGTGCGCAGGGTAGTAGCGGGGTCGAATGGCATCAATGCGTCATGAATTCACTGATAAAATGTAAATCTAACACCCTTCGAATGATTCTTTATGAACTCAGAAGACAGAGGATCGTCACCCTCGGCCGTTGTGGTTTCTTCAAAATGGCGGAAAAATCATTCAAAAACCTGCAAAATACAACAATTCGTTATAAAATCCTGCGTAAATTGGGTTAACTGCTTCAGAGGCGTAGGAAGAGAGCAAGACCGTTGGATGGCATCATCCAACGGTGGAGATTAACCGAGAGGAGTTTTAAACGACGCAGGAGGAAGAATTAAACAAAACCGTCGATCGCGCGATGAGCAACGGTGGGGATCGGTTTTAAAAATCCTTTGGTAGAGGCAGAGGGCGATGGAGTAATGTGGGAAAAGATCTGAGCCGTCCGATCCGGACACGTGGACGGTCCAGATTTAATCGGAGGATCGTAATCAGTAGGTCGCACAGAAAACATGCGATTGAAACTTGCGATGCGATTAAGCGCTGTCCGTCCGATCGTTTTAAGATCAACGGTGGATTATGCATCAGCGGGAAAACCCTTTAACACTTTATAAAACCCAAATTTCTCGAATAATACAAATTTTTTGGCGGATCGGAGCGGCATATTTATATATAATATGATCGGCGCCTGATTGCGGGGCTATTGGATATATGAAATACCATGGGCCTAGGGCGTAAGACACAAAAAGGGCCAATCGCAATTGGGACTGCGAGCCTAGTCTTTTCGATCAATCCATTTGGATTTTTCCGATGCGATTGCGCATCGGGTCTTTTTGATCTACCCATTTGAATTATTTCAGCACGTGACTTAGGTTTTTTAGATCTAAACTTTGGATAAATGGATTTTTGGGTTTTACATGGAAAATAACTGTTCGGGAAAGGATTATTTCATGAGGTTTTAGCGCCCGATTGCGGGCCCAACGGGTTACATGAAATAACGATATCATTAGAGGTTATGACCGTGATGCTTAATCGCATCGAAACTTTTGTCAACACAATGAAAACATAATTGCGCACTTTGGATCCTTGCGATGCGATAAGCGTCTTAACCTTTTAGCATGTGGTTCCAGCCCGAAAGCGTATGGTGGGGAAGTGGTTGAGACTTGGCCCTAAGGGGCTTAAACCCTTAATGCAAGAATGGGTTTTTTCATGTTTTTTGATGGTTTTCAAAGGGTTTCGACAGAGTTTTCAAAGGAGTTTAAGCTCGGCAAAGGAAACTTTCATGAAGGAAAGATAAGGAAAATGGAAAACAGAGGCCAATGATGGAAAAAAAGAAGGTTAGTCTCTGAGAGGAGGAAGAGGGGAGAAGGGGGATACTCGAGCAGTCTTTCTCATGAAAATTTTAGCAGAATTTGTGAGTTTCTAATGGAACAGAAATGAAGATTTCAGACACGCACATGAGGCCTTGCATAGGCTTCAAGAGATAACATTTTGATCATGAAACTGTTTCTTGAAGGCTGATCATGTTTTGGCCACCTTTGGTAGAACAAATTTTATAGGTGGCCAACAGTGGCTCCACTTGGGGATGGTGCCTTCTTGAAGGCATCAAGAATTTCAGACTTGCATTCTGGGAGGCTGATCAGTTGCCTCATCCATTGGGCTGCCCTTCCTTTGCTGGATGATCTTTCTGAAAACATATTAGCAGTATTGAAAAAACAATGGATCTTCATCAACACAAATTTTCTACCTACCCAGTCCTACTGATCTAACATTTTTTCTTCATTTAGAGTGCACTTAGATTGCCAAACTCTTACAACATTTATTTCTTTTGAAAACAGGGAAACTAATCTAATTCTACTCCTTATTTCTCCATGGACTCAAATTAAAAAGTTGATTCCATATGATTCTCTACCTAATCTACTATCTGTTGGGATTAAACTATCCAACAGATCTCATTCTCTAAATTCTAAAATAGAAATTTAAAAAATAGTCAAGTCAAGATTAAAAAGTTTGACTTGTTGTGATCTATGGCATGAAAACAAGCTGCACATAGACAAAATTTGCAAAAAACTGAAACAAAACTTTGAAGGCTTGAAATCTGAAATTTTGAAGCATCCTCCTTCTTGTTTGTGACTCAAGTTTTGAGCTTGTTAGAGCCACTTGCTTTCCTTCATTTCAGCTCTGGTTTGACTTTGTTTGAGCTGTTCTTTCTTTCTTTCTGGTTCATATTTTGAGCTAATTAGAACCAGATTTACATCTTTATGACTCAGAAAAATAAAACATATTTTAGTCATCTCTTGCTTGGAAACTTTAGGTTCAGGTTTTGGGCTTGTTTGAACCTTTCATTTCTATCCTAATCTATCTACTGATAAGCCAAGATTAAACGGTTTGGAAAATTGAATTCACTATCCTATCAGCAGAAAATTTAAAGCTAATTAGTCAAGATTAAACAGTTTGACTAACTAGAAGTATGTTTTTCAGGAGTGGCATTTAAGCTTGCACACTTTCAGAATTATTTCTCTTTTTTGGCATGGGCTCTGCCTTTATTATTTTTACAATCTGCCCTCTTTTCGTTCTTTTCTTTGTTTTTGTATATATATTTTTTCTTTTTTATGAAACTGAAATAAAGCAATGATATTTATAATGGAAATGAAAGCTTTAAAATCAGACTCAGCAGTAGTAGTGTTTAAGGACCCTGCCATTGACAGGACCCCCAAACAGATCTGTGCCATCTAGCTCTTGCAGAAAATAGGCATTAGGACCAATGGTGGACTGAATGATATAAGGACCTTGCCACAAAATATCAAACTTGCCGTGTTTTCCCTTCTCCTCTCTTCTGGAGTCCCATCTAAGTACCTTATCTCCAATGCTGAAATCACAAGCCTTTGTTCTTTTGTCAAACAACTTCTTTATATTTTCTTGCACCTTTTGAGCTCTGCTGTAAACCTCTTCTCTTGTCTGCTGAAGATGTATTGTCTCATTGATCCTCCTTATCATGCTGCCTTCTTCTGACTGTATTTCTTGGACTAATTTTATCACTGGTACACCTAGGCTGGTAGGAAATACTGCATTTTCTCCATAAACAAGTTGGTAAGGGGACATTCCAATGGATTTCTTTGTGGTCAATCTGTCTGCCCACAGAGCATGCACCAAATTTTTATGCCATGATTTTTTATTTTCCTCCAGCATCTTCTTGATGATAGTGTGGGAATGAAGAATATACACCCTGAAGTCCTTTAAGGCCTTTACCAAAGGATAGGCTTGTTTTTCCATTATGTTATATTTCAAGGGTGCATCTCTTAAAGCCTTGCTGAAAAAAGAAATAGGTTGTTCCTGTCTCTCTGATTTTTTCTGCAATATGACTGCAGCCACTATATGTTCTGAGGCAAAGGAAAAAATAAGGAAATCTTTTGAAAAGTCTGGGTTGATCAAGACTGGTGCCCGGGTGAGTGCATGTTTTACCAATTCAAAGGATTTTTTGGCTTCTACAGTCCATTTTACTCCTACACTCTTTTTGAGCATATTAGTCATGTTCCTAAGGAGCTCTGCTAAGTTGGGAATGAACCTCCTCAAGAAGTTAATCTTTCCAATAAAGGACTGCAGTTATTTTATGTTCCTTGGGTGGCTAATCTGTAGTATTCCCTCAACTCTTTTTGGATCTATTTTAATTCCCTTTTCTGATATAATATGGCCAAGGAGTTTACCCTCTTGTAGGCCAAATACTGTCTTTTTGGGATTTAAAGATAGCCCAAATCTCTTGCATTTTTCAAAGACCTTCCTTAGATGTTTAAGGTGCTCTTCATCGGTTTTGGAATAAAATGTTATGTCATCAAGGTAAATTACAATGAAGTGCCCTATTTCTTCTGAAAATGCAATTTCCATGGCCCTTTGGAAAGTGGCCCCAGCATTCATTAGTCCAAAAGGCATCTTCACATACATGAAAGTGCCCCAAGGAGTGGTGAAAGCTGTTTTCAGTTGGTCTTCAGGGAGTACTAAAACTTGGTCATATCCTGAAAAAACATCTAACAGGGAAATCCTCTTTGAACCAACTACCTTCTATAGAATGTGTTCCATTTTGGGCAGAGGATAATTGTCTTTTAGGGAGGCTCTGTTAAGGTTTCTAAAATCAATGCAGAGTCTTATTTCTCCTATTTTTTTTCTCACAGCTACAAGATTAGAAACCCAATCTAAAAACCTCACAGGCACAATGATTCCTGCCTCATACATTTTCTTGATTTCCTTTTCCACTAGAGGCAGTTGTATCGAATTAATTCGATGCATTTTTTTCTTAAAGGGTTTTTGTTTTTCTCTCAAAGGAATCTTGTGCTAGATGATCTCTGTATCGTAGGCCTTTAAGTCCTGATAGCTCCAAGAAAACACATCGACAAAGTCTTTAAACAAGTCAATGTATTTATTTTTGATGTCTGACGACAAGGACCTAGCTAATTTAATCATTTTGGGCTGATCCTCAGTGCATATGTTGCATTATTTGACCTCAGACTCTGTATATTCCACTGTGGGTTTCTTTGCCACGTCGTTATAATCAAACAGGTCTTCTAATGGTGCTAGCCCCCTAGGTATGTTCTTGTCCTTTGCTGACAATACCTCAATGTCTTCATTTTCTGTGTCCTCGTATTTTCTAGTATGAGTTTCGAGTTTGTTAGTTAACATGTTGATTTATACAGGACGAGATGGTTCTTCTCCTTTAGGGGGTTGTTCGTTTAGGCAGTCTTCATTGGATTTAGAATCTGAATCAGCTGATTCAAACTCATTCCTGCCAAGCAGGAAATCCTCTATCTATTTGTCGTCCTCAAAGACCTGCCAATATTTTTAATTATCAGGTACGGCTGGTCTAAATTTCATATGAGTTGTGCAGTCTTTAGTTTCATATGGGGCTAAGCATGTCCTAGCGGCAAAGGCTAAATTGTGTGCGGCAATATTTCGTTTTCTTGGGACAAAGATTAATCTGGACTCCTCAAAAGTTTTCAAAACGTCGATGACATCGTTTCAATAGGCTCTAAGTCTGGGATGGTTTGCATTATACTCGCCATTGACTTGCTTAATCACTAATTCTGAATCCCCATGGACATTGATTCTTCTGGCTCCTAACTTTTTCAATAGACGCAAGCCTAAGATAAGAGCTTCATACTCGACGATGTTGTTAGAACACTGAAAGTTTAATTTGCAGGAAATACATTCTGTGTGATTGTTTTTAGTGTTAATAATCCAGACACCCGCACCAGCAGTGCTCTTAGTGCATGACCCGTCAAAGTACATAGTCCACAGAGGACCGTTTTCGGTTTCATCCTGGTTAGTGCCCTCATCAACTAACGTGCTCTCTGATTGTTGTTGAAAATCAGCACTTAGTTGAATTGGTTTCGAGTTCTTAGGTTTTTCATTGTGTTGAAGGTTGATGTCTTGATTTTCAAGTTTTAAGGGCGATGGGCAGATATCCCATGGCTCAAGATCTTTGTTTGGTTTACTAATGCCTTGACACGTATCAAACTGTTTTGACATTTCTGATTTGTGTTTCTCTTTCTCGCCATCGGCAATCAATCCTGTTAAAGTGACTGATTCAATAAGTGTGTCATCATTATGTTCTATTCTGAGATCTAGAAGATGTTGTGCTGGATCTTGTTCCTCAAGATTTTCATGGAGTTGAAGGAGAGGGGCAGTTTTTTGTTTTCCATCTTGGCTATGTTCATTCAGGTGGGTTGTTTCAACACACTGTTCGAAGGTTTCTGTCTCGTTTTCTTCCGTCTCTAGAACTGCATTCATTTCCAGATTTGGGTTTTCTAACCATTCGGCTGAGTCGTTGTCTTCTAGCTCTGGCTTATTTGAAGGTTTGTCATTATAAAGGATAAATGAATCCAGGTCAGTATGGACAGAGTAAATGGGGAAATTTTCAGGCTTCTCTGGGCTACTGACCATGAATTTCAAGTGTGCCTCTCTGTATAGTCTTCTAAGCTGGCTAAAGACAGGGATAAAAGCATATGTTCCATCCATCTGCATTGTACCTTGCAGCTTGGCACCCCATGATCTTGATAACAACATGCCATACTTAGGGGGCACATCAGCCACTACAACATCCATAACCATGCACTTGGCTGGGATTTGAGTCAAACTCACACAAAGATCTTTGATTAGGCCAAGGCATTTCACTCTGCTAGAGTCAAAAGAATATAAGTCCTTGTAAGGTCGAGTTATTTCTAGCCCTAGCCTTTCCATTATCGCTTTTGGCATAAGGTTGTGTGAGGCTCCAGAGTCATGCATAGCATTATGCAAGATTTTGTCATGGACATTTAGGCTGACATAGAAAGGGGGTACTACCCCTTCTTGAAATTTACCTTCAATTTTAGGACCAAAAATAAGCTCTGGCTGGTCATCATTAAAATTGACTGTGTCATTACTGTCCTCAATATTTAAAGCCTTCAGAATTTGGGCTCTATATGCATGCTGGGTAGCTAACTCAGTCAAAGGAACAGAGATTTTGATCTTTGAAATTTCTTGCCCTAGGCTGAAAGGAATTTGACTCTTTAAAGTGCTGGTTTCAGTCTTATTAGCTGTCAATTTCTCAGCAACATCAGTTTGCTGACTTGTTCTATTTACACTTGACAAAACGGTTTTCACAGGAGTACTAGCTGAGATGTTAGTACTACTAATGTCTGCACTTTGTTTTTCATTGTTTTGAGTGCTTTTCTCTTTACCTTTATCAGAATTCACAGTCACTGTTTTATCCTTTTGTTTGACAACTTTAGGCTTAGTTACAAGGCTGTTTTGTGAAGATTTGTCAGAGGTTTTGGAGTTGGGGGTTTGTTGACTGGTTTTGCTTCTAAGGTCATATTCTTTTTGAGACTCTATGACAACATTGTCCATGTCTTGATAATAATTTTCATCATCATCTCTTGTGTCATCATAAGACGTATATAGACCTTGTGTTCTATCATAATGAATCTCACAGTCATCATTATCTACCCCTAGCATGTTGACATCCTCTTCCTCTGTTATCTCATTTGTTTCCTCAACCTCACTTACAAAGTTTTGATGAAAGGGAGGGGTGATCTGTTGGTCATCTTCCCTAGGTCGGTTTGGAGGTTGATTTCTTCTAAAATTCTGACCCTGGTTCTGGTTTCTGTTCTGAGAGGCAGTTTGGTTTTGACTGGCTTGCGTTCTCTCAAGAATGCTCATTTTCTTCATCATTTCCTCCATAATTTTCTCCATTTTTGAGTTTGAAGTGGAAGGTGTGGACTCCTCTCTAAAAGATACTCTCTTCTTAGCCTTCATTCTTGCTCTCTTCTCCATTAAATTGACTTCCACAGAAAGAGCGCCCCTTTGCATATCTTCAAGAGTTGCAAAGTCTCTTTCTCTTAACGAATAGGTCATGTCAGAGTCAAACCCTTCAGGAAACTTGTTTAAAGCTAAGCCCTGTGGAGGTTTTATTTCTGGGGGAAGTGCATTATAAATACTATTGAATCTAGTACAATAAGCGTGTACACTTTCCCCAGTGTTTTTATGGAGGTTGTTGTAATCAGCAAGGATTTGAAGGGGATTCTTCTTTACTTCCCATTTGTTTAAGAATGTTTGATGGAAGGCTTGGAGATCATTGATACTATGGGGGGCTAGACCTTTGAACCATTTTATTACTTCTCCCCCCAGACTTTGAGCAAACAATCTGAGCTTGACATAATCATTATCAATTTCATTTCTGTCAAAGTAGTCATTCATCTTATCCACATGTTGTGATGCAGTTGTAGCATTATTATCATCATATAATGGAATTTTGGACTGATAGTCCTGTGGAAGATTGACTAGGGGTACAGGAAGGACTAAAGGAGCATACCATGCAGCCATGGCAAGTGGTGGAGGTGGATTTACAAGGGGGACCATGGGCTGGAGTGGAGTGGTTTGGACAGTGGATGTAGGGTGAGTGGAAGTAGATGGACCAGGAATAGATTGCTGAGCTGATCTTAGATGAGAGAGACCTAGGTTGTTAAGGAAATGTAAGTTAGGAGGTGTGGTTTCTCTACCACCAGGATGTTCACTTGTCTGAGGGGATGAAGGTGAAGACTCAGAATCTAACTGATCTAAATCACCAAGAGACCTGGTTCTAAAGGGATTTACTAGGTCATCTTGTGATTTTTTTAGAGCTGAAAGATTTTCTGGGACAGAATTAGCTCTCAAGGGTAATCTGAAAACAGTTGATAATTTAATCCTAGGAGACTTCCGAAGGATGCTTTCTGGGTCATCAACTATTTCAGGTGGATCTGGGTCAGGATGGGCTCTAGTGTGAATCTTTCTAGGAGCCACTATGCTGTATTTTTAGATCCTAATAACAAGAAAAGTTCAACCAGGTATGACAATCTTTGAGAGGTTAACTAATCTATTTTACACAAATTTCAATCCTATAATCCTCTAACTGAGTTTGAAGGATAATATAGCGACGAGGGTTCTTCCCAGTGGAGTCTTAAGGTCTGTTCAGGATGGTGGAGTCGCCAAGTGGAATTTTTTAGCTCCTTTTCAGAGGAAAATGGTTTTATGGTCCACTACCATGTTTATTAGATACCGATCTGAAATATTTTTGGGTTTTCTGAGTTATTGTGGTTGTAATGGAAACTAAAAAGTTTATAAAAGTTGGCCAAGCAACTATGAACTCAAAAATTCCCCAGTGGAGTCGCCATTATGTTAGCACCCTGTAATTAGCAAGATCGGAAAAAGTCCAACTGTAGAGGTAACATCATACCACTTTGGGATTCAAGGATGTAGCCCTCCTGAATCCAGAGAGGGATCTCTCTATAAATGAGTGAAAAGATGTGATCTTCAAAGGCTGAAATTGTAATATTAGGCTAGTTGTGAAGAGCATGGGTTTGATTTGTTTGTTTTTGGTTGGGCAAAGACATGATGAAGATGAAAGGCAGTTCAAAATAAAGGGTGAAGATGTCTGCAAATGAGGGAATGATTCAGCTGACAGAAAAGGGCAAAGACAGTTTAACCCATTGGGCTATGGAGTCATAGGAGGATTTAATTGGACAACAAGATTCAAGAATGACCCATGGGGCAAGTTACTTATATCAAAGGATCTTTTAAAGTGATTTTATGGAATGAAATAGATAGGAGGTGAAAGACCAAACAAAATGAAGAACAAAGCACAGTATAAGATCAAGTAAGTACTTTTAAACTAGCTTGCTTTCAACATGTACTTATGGGGAAACATAAAATTATTCTGAGATCAGGGAAGTACTTTTAAACTAGCCTGCATTGAAGTACCTTCAGTGAGAAAACATTTAAAAAACATTATGAACAGCTTAAGATCAGGTAAGTGCTTTTAAACTATCCTTCTTTCGGCATATTCAATAAAGAAAAACACATATGATGATCACAAAGAGAAATCTAGGTCACGGAAGTACTTTTAAACTAACCTGCATTAATATACTCTTCAAAGAGAACATTCAAATGAAGAAAACATAGAAGTAAAGCTTTCAGTAAGAGTAGGGTACCGTGGAGAGTACATCCTAACTCTATGTTTGCTACTCTTTATCAGAGAAAGAGAACAGAGTGAAAACATTAAGCAAAATAACAATTAACAGTAAGGAGCACATCACCATTGACATAATTGAGGATTCCATGAATCAGTAGCTTGTATTGATGTTCAAACCAGTTACAATCTGCAAGCCCGGTGGGTCTCTACAGCTTTGAAATTCTCATATCAGCTTGTGTATCTTTCAGTTACAAGACAGGGCATCAGTAGCTTCAAAATAACCATTACATGCATTCAGATGTCCAGAGACCAACATTTGCTCATATTCTATAGCAGTATTTATATATATAAAAAAAATGAAGAGGTGGGAGGATTTCCCAGGGGTCAAGTATTATCAATTATGCAATTAATGCACTTCTTGGCCTTTGGGAACCAGGCAAGGCATGAGGTGGGAATATAATCGTTTATAACTCTACTTCATAACTCTGTTTGTGTCATTCGAGGCCAACTGATTGAAAATGCCTGCTTCTCGACTGTTCTTCAACTTCCAGAATGGTTTTGCCGACAATTAGAGATAAGATTCTTTGATTTGCATTAATTGTTCGACAATCTTTAATTTCTGTGAGGCTTCTGGTGTCTTTTGGAGCTATGGAGGGTTCAATTAGTCTTTTTTTATGTTGGTGGAGGCTTTCTCAGCTTGATAGATGTCTTCGTCGTTCCCAAAACACCTTTAATTAACTTGAAATCTATGTTTTGGGTCTTCAATCTCCGGTTCTGATAACTTTTGTCTTCGGCGCTGATACTCTTTAACAAACGATGAATTGTGCTTGTCTTCTGGTGCGGAAGTAGCGGGGTCGAATGGCATCAATGGGTCATGAATCCACTGATAAACTGTAAATCTAACACCCTTCGAATGATTCTTTATGAACTCAGAAGACAGAGGATCGTCACCCTCGGCCGTTGTGGTTTCTTCAAAATGGCGGAAAAATCATTCAAAAACCTGCAAAATACCAAAATTCGTTATAAAATCCTGCGTAAATTGGGTTAACTGCTTCAGAGGCGTAGGAAGAGAGTAGGACCGTTGGATGGCATCATCCAATGGTGGAGATTAACAGAGAGGAGTTTTAAACGACGCGGGAGGAAGAATTAAACAAAACCGTCGATCGCGCGATGAGCAATGGTGGGGATCGGTTTTAAAAATCCTTTGGTAGAGGCAGAGGGCGATGGAGTAATGTGGGAAAATATCTGAGCCGTCCGATCCGGACACGTGGACGGTCCAGATTTAATCGGAGGATCGTAATCGGCAGGTCACACAGAAAACATGCGATTGAAACTTGCGATGCGATTAAGCGCTGTCCGTCCGATCGTTTTAAGATCAACGGTGGATTATGCATCAGCGGGAAAACCCTTTAACACTTTATAAAACCCAAATTTCTCGAATAATACAAAGTTTTTGGCGGATCGGAGCGGCATGTTTATATATAATATGATCGGCGCCCGCTTGCGGGGCTATTGGATATATGAAATACCATGGGCCTGGGGTGTAAAACACAAAAAGGGCCAATCGCAATTGGGACTGCGAGCCTGGTCTTTCCGATCAATCCATTTGTATTTTTCCGATGCGATTGCGCATCGGGTCTTTTTGATCTACCCATTTGAATTATTTTAGCATGTGACTTAGGTTTTTTAGATCTAAACTTTGGATAAATGGATTTTTGGGTTTTACATGGAAAATAACGGATCGGGAAAGGATTATTTCATGAGGTTTTAGCGCCCGATTGTGGGCCCAACGGGTTACATGAAATAACGATATCATTAGAGGTTATGACCATGATGCTTAATCGCAATGGAACTTTTGTCAACACAATGAAAACAGAATTGCGCACTTTGGATCCTTGCGATGCGATAAGCGTCTTAACCTTTTAGCATGTGGTTCTAGCCCGAAAGCGTATGGTGGGGAAGTGGTTGAGACTTGGCCCTAAGGGGCTTAAACCCTTAATGCAAGAATGGGTTTTTTCATGTTTTTTGATGGTTTTCAAAGGGTTTCGACAGATTTTTCGAAGGATTTTAAGCTCGGCAAAGGAAACTTTCATGAAGGAAAGATGAGGAAAATGGAAAACAGAGGCCAATGATGGAAAAAACGAAGGTTAGTCTCTGAGAGGAGGGAGAGGGGAGAAGGGGGATACTAGAGCAGTCTTTCTCATGAAACTTTTAGCAGAATTTGTGAGTTTCTAATGGAACAGAAATGAAGATTTCAGACACGCACATGAGGCCTTGCATAGGCGTCAAGAGATAACATTTTGATCATGAAACTGTTTCTTGAAGGCTGATAATGTTTTGGCCACCTTTTGGTAGAACAAATTTTATAGGTGGCCAACATATTGTATCACGGTTTTCATTCAAAATCCAGTATCAACTATTGGTTCCAATTCACCTTAACTCTACACCATGGTTTTAGTTTATCAATCAAGTCTTGGTACAATAGATGCAAATAAAATCACTACAATTTTCAGGAGTTGTTAACTAATTCATTAGTAAACTAAGATCATGTTAAATGCTTCTAAACCATAAGCACAATATTCAACAAGAGGTTTTGAATATCAAAGATCTATTATAGCTATATTATGACACAATATTTAAGGGATATAATTGATATGTAACTCTAGTATAAAAAATACAAATATCTGAGTATCAAGCAAACACAAATTAACGAGTTATGAAAATAGTAGGAAAACATAATATAGATCTCAAGAAAAGACCATAGATCCTGAAACCTTCAAAAAAAATTACAATACTTAACACACCAAGATATAAAATATTCAATTGAATAGTAGATAAAGAAACTACTGAAATAAAGAGATAGAAGGAGAGGTGTTGAGCTCGTTGGCAGACCCAACAAATCTAGCACACACCCTCTACAAACTAATTAAAGCATAGAGTCAATATGTACATCACATTCACTTTAAGAAAAGGAAAGAACCATGAATAAATGATTAAAATTAAAATTATTGATCAGTCTCCTTTACACTGTAAACCATATTCTCACAAACTCGTCAACCACTAGGGGTGGCCCCCAAAACTTAGTCCGAAAAAAAAAGATTGTGAAAAATAACGAAATTCCTAGTTAGGCTTGGAGCCACAACTTTGTTTGTATATATTCTTACATTACAAACTAAATTTGAAATAAAATAAATGAGTATATAAATATTTTTCTATTGATGGAATTTTGGTGCAGCCATATTCCAAACAATGAGGTTGAGATACGGTGCATGAGGAACTGAAAAATCTTCATTTTCTTCAAATCTGGAAATGATTTGGAAATATGGAAAAAAACGTATTTTTTTAACAATTATGCCTCAAGTAACCCTTCATATCCTCCAAACCATGGTGAATTCTAGAAAATAGCCTACTTCTTACTGAATTTTCTATACTGGCAGAAAGACCCACGTCCCAAAATTTTGATATTTTCCTTCATATGCACGCAAATCAAGGAGGAAGTTGGAACTTTGAAAACTGTGTAAATTTAGGGTTGAATTATTAAGTATTTTCTAAAAATCAATCCATATGATCTGGGTATATTCTAACTTATTTCGGAGCATTAAAACATCATTATAGACACAAGGAATTTCTCGGGTTTCTCCCATAATTGCACTAATAGGTCAAGCCCCAAATTGGTGTAGGAGTTGTACTTGGTGTATGAACTGGACTAGCTACAATTTTTTTAAGGGAACATGACCTTACATAATCATGAATAAGTCATCCATTAAACATGTCCACATAGAGATCCCTGTACGCATCAATCAAACGTATGACCTCATCTTTTGATTGGAGGACCTTGTGTAGGAACTGAAGTAGCTGCAATTTTGTTGAGCACACATACCTCACATAATTTTGTAAAATTCATCCATTAAATAGGTCCACATGATTATCCTTATACCCATCAATCACTCGTATGACCTCCTCTATTTATTGCAGGACCTGATGTAGGATCTTCGATACCTAGGCATAATTAAGCCTTAATTAATGATAATTTCATGTGCTTCTTACTGAAAAAAAGGAAATATGATAAATAATAAACATTTACCTTATCATGCCCGAATTTAAGGTAAATAACCGAGGAATGCACAAAATGACGATAGTAGTAACCATAAAATTTAATTAAAAGCATGAGGGATTTCAGAGCAAAAAATTGTATAAATTAGACAAAATGGAAGCCTAAAATCCCCCCTTACCAATCATCTTGTATGTCATCATGCAAGAAAAACCTCTAAAAAAATATCAATACTTGTAAAAATATAGTTTTTCCTATTAGAGTCTTATTGCATTGGCCACAATATCCTTAAATTATAGGGTTAATTTAGTGAGAGCATGTCGGTAAGTGTCATATGATGTCAACTTTATTCACATGAATAAGATAGGAAATACCTATGACCATATATTTAGTGATGTCAGGGTTAAGATTTATTAGTTTCCAAAAGAGTAAATAATTCCATATATGCCATAGGAATGTTAAAATTTTTGTTATTGTAAGGATAAAGTGTAATCGTGAAATAGCTAGCCATAAAAATTTCCCCAAAGAGTCTCATGAGAAACCCTAGTCATTGGTTCTTCACTTTAATGTCCTCATTAAATATGGATGAAAATAAAGAAATTTGACAAAACTATACATTTTGAGGATGAAAATCTTACCATTATCGAAGTGTATAAGTAAATCTCCTCTTATTCAAGAAAAATGAATCATCTACATTAAGGGTCCCATGTCCATAAAAATTTCTTATTTCCAGTCTGAAGAAAAAAAACCTAAAAAAACTTAGATCCATTCTCTCAGTGATATATAATGCACTTCCTACCTTCAATTTTAATCATATATTCTTCAAAATGTGAGCCATGGTGTTTTAGTTTTAGGTGTGCCAATTTGTTTTTTAGATCTCTGTTACTCAACTTAGCCCCACTACCAGAAGGCCTATTTAGTACCTCGATGGGTTTGCCTTTGTACCATACAATAATAACCATGTTTCTAGTAGGCTAATTCATCACCCTAACAAGTGTTCTTGTACTTCCTGATACTTACTATATATCCCTCAAAGGATTTCCAATAATGTATATTGTTTATTGATATATTTTATAGTGCAAGGAAGGTGGGTGGTACGAGATTATGAAAGTTTTACTAAGCACATAATTAAATATTTATTTAGTCCATGGGAAACATCATTCACACAAATCCTAAATATTAACTATTAAATGTATAACAAGCATCTCAAATAATGAATGAATATTCCATGAGTTAATCATGCTAGGGTTCTCATGAAAGTCCATTTAGGGTTTTATAAGATTGGTCCACCATAGGAGGCTTTTCAACAATACCTTCAAAGAGAATTTCAAATTTTGTTTTTTAATAGTAGCTATTTCAAGTGGCTAGGTTAGGATTATGGTTTTGGTCTTATGAATGGAAAGTGTAATGAAAAACCCCCCTGACTAACCCAATAGATCATCACGGGCATGTGACATGGCGAAAAACTGGTCAATTATCAATCAAAGTCACTTTACCAAATATGATGCATTAGAAGTGAATCATATTTGATAAGACTTACCACAAGAGTGCTCAATAGAAGTTTCAATAGTTGTGCCTTAGGGAATTGTAGTTTCAAGAGTGTTGTTGTAACTATCTTCTTTTGGATGGCATATTTATTGGTCACTATAAAATTTCATTAACAATGGTATGTTCTATGATTTTCACAATTACTTCAATATTTCTTTAGCATCCCAAAGACAATTCGAAATTTAGTTTTCTAGTAGAAATCACATTAACAATTAATCACATTGACAATAACTGTAGATAGAACATGGGATAAAAAAATGAAGAAGACAAGCAAAGATAAAAGGACACCAGATTTGGTGGACGTCAAGGAAAAACCCCAAGATTGGGAAAACCCTTTAATAAATTCCTCTTATTATTATATCAAATGTTCAATAGAGAGAGAGTACAAAATTCAAAGTTGAATTTCTAAATTAAAGTCAAAATAGTTGTGTCAAAATTGCACTCAACTGTAGTTAAATTTAGCCATAACTAGAAATTCAACGTTGGTTAGAGTAGCAACAAAATGTCCTTAAAGCATCTCAGTCATACCCAATCAAACGCAACCTGAATATGATCTCTAAGTCAACCTAATATAGTTCCAAAGTCAACAGTTAAAGTTGGTCAAACATTGTCATAAATTTTGTGGTCAAACTACAATTTATCGATGCAGTCAAAGTGCTCAAAACACCTCGATTTCTGTTCCAAAGAGTGTAGTCTGACCAAACAGAAAACTTCCCAAAAGATCGAAATAAAAAATACCAAACTCAAAATCCGCCTGGAAATTCAAAGTCAACATCTATCAACATTGGTCAAACTGTAGGAAAGACTGAATTTTGTGTCCGGATAATTCTATCTAGAATTCATCCTCGTTACCACAGGTGGGAGAGAAATAATATGCCCAATATTTCTATGAAGCAATGAGAGAAGGAGAGATAAGAATGTGTGACTGATGATGATGCCAAATGAGGTGAGAGGTCACTTATATTTATACAATCCATTAAGGGTCAAGTGACATGCCTCTTGGGCTTCATGATCCTACATGATGATGTGGCCAACCTTGATAATTTACATATTAGTGGGGATAAATTCAAAAAAACATTTATTCTTTTCCAAATTTTATGATCTTTAGATATGTTTTGGTTCTATCAAAAAGAGGAATTCACTGCAATCATCATTTCCATGAAAAGAGTTGTCTAAAGTGGAATTTGGCCCTAGTTTCAAATTTTAACACTCCCTCTCAACAAGGGATAATTCTTCCTACCAATCCATATATAAATATCAATCATCATGCCAACCTATCTTCATGTACCATTCTTGTATCACATATCTTCTCTGTTGGACACTAATATACATAATGAAAAAGAATCAATCGAGAGTGAGCCATTAGACCTTACCACTCACCATTAACAAAACTCAGTCTAGAGGTAGAAACTCAATCAAAATTGATCCTAGATAAATTTGTTGAACACCATGCATCCAAGACATAGGAAGTATGAAAACACACAATGCAATCGTATGTAGTTCTATGGTCCCCATCCAATTTTCCAAAATCATTATATAAATGAGAGGTACTTCCCATGAGTCCCAGACTACATCGGTATGATGTATACTGTTAGTCATCAGTAATTTTTTCCTTCATAGATGACTAAATGTTTTCCCTATATTTCTAGAAACAAAGTTCTTGAAAATTGTGAGTTCTAAAAATCTCACTGCCTTCATCATCCTTAAAAATAGTTTTTCACTATTTCATCTTTCCATCATGTCTAGCATTGTTTATTAGTCCCAGAAAAACCATTAGTGGCTTATGTCACTCTTCCTATCTATATGCTTTCACCTTTGACCCAAATCCTCTGTCTTGTTTTGCCTAAAAACCCCCCACTGCTACTTAAACCCACCAATCAAAAAACCTTGTTGTGTCTCCCAAAGTACTCTCAAAAACTGATAGTCTCAAACAATTTCTATAGACTCTTTAGATAAATCAAGTACATTGGATTTTGGATCTTCAATAAATTTATCCATCATAAAATCTATCTTGCACTTGATGATCCCAAATTCTAGGCCTCATTCTAAAAAACCAAGTCCAAGAAGGCCTTCACTAGATCACCTAGGGTTTTTGCAAAGTCATAGGATGGATTTGGTGCCCTACAAACTCTGTTTTTCCTATATGAATAAAATACATTCAAAGAAAATGATAGGTGATCTTGTCCAAGCTAATCAAAAAGGTCATTCAAGGAAGTCTTTGGCCTAAAAGCATGAATCTGCAAAGGGATAGCTGCCCTTTACTCACAAATATGCAAGAGGATCAAATAACCATCAGACTAGTAGTAGGTAAGGTAAAGAGAAAAATCATCATAATAGGACCGTTCATAGCAAGAAGAAAGCAACAAGCATATGTTTGATGAAAGTCAGGGTTTTATGACTGTTTTGACCAAGTAGTAAATCAGTACTAGGGTTACAAGAGAAAAGTTCACCTCAAATATTTCAAGTGCACATTGAACGACTTTAGGAATAATTGATGAGTTTTGAGAAGTTTCAGAGAACTTAGAAGACAACACTATATACTTTTTCCTAAGCAGCCCTAAAACCTAATATTTTGGAAAAGTTGGCAAAACTGGTCTAAGAGTGATAACATAACCTCCTTCATAAAAACAAAGGGTTTTAGAGGGTTTCAAATTTCCCTCTAAGATTTGGAAAAGAGGCATTGACTCCACATCATCAAAGGTGGGAAGGATAAAGAGTATTGGTACAAAAACAAAATGGTTTCAAGGGGTTTCAGACTAATCCTCTAAGGTTTGGCCAAGAGGCACTAACTCCACCTTATCAAAAGGTAAAATCAGAGAACTTAAATATCCAAAGAGGCAACAATGGAAAACATGGGTCATTATTGATAAGATGAGTTTTCCAAGTTCAAAAGAGATAGTGATCAAAGGAGGAAATTGTGTAGGCACCTGCAAGCACAGAAGTGGCCAGCAAAGGCACAAAAATGGTTTAGAAACCTCACCTCCCTCACTAAAATGCATCATTTGCAGACTAGGAAAAATATGTAGCTAGTTTGAGAGCAGTAAGGCCTCCAAAATAGTTTCTTTATCAAGGTATATTATGCAAAAGATAGGTTAGACATAAAATGATATTTCTGCAGGACTGTTAAGATAAAATACTTACAGGAAAATTGATAAAGAAAAACAGGCCAAGTGTTTTTTCACAATGATTGCCCACAAAAAGAATAAAGAGGCCATTGATGCTTGTTACTAGGGTTTTCATCCTGGTAGATTTTTCACTACTTTTAAAGAGAAAACATGACAGAAGGTGAATCCTAGGAAATTATGTCAAAGGATCACAAAATTTAGTTGTTTGCAAGTGCCAAATTATCATAAACAGGTTTCATTTTTCAAGGTAGTTTGAAGGCACATGTTTAAACCTGGTTGAAAGGGTTTTGTGAGCACGAGGTAGACATTAGGACACTCCTGCAAAGAGAAAAAACTATTTTTGTATAAAACTACCACCTACAGGGCTAAAAGGCCACAAAGCACAAGGAGAAAAAGTAAGGAAAAATTAACATTATAAAGTGGGTTTTTGGCATCAAATAATTTTCAAGAAAGACTATAAATCTTCCTTTACTTCATTCACATCTCATTGTTATTTCAAAATAGTGAAGAAGTCGTTGAATGTGAATTTTAAGGGTTTTTGTGCAAGTTGGTGAAAATTTGCAGGCACTGTGTACTCAGGTCGGTGCTACACACCTGGCCCTCGGTGCTACGTACAGACGAGGTGGCCGCAGTGTTATTTAACATTGCGCTGCACACCAAGACCCTGGCGCTATGCACCTAGGCAGGCACTACAAACAGGCTCATAAAACTGCCCAACTTGCTTACCATCCACCTGTCGCTGCACTCCAACAGGCCCGATTGGCCCATCTCCAGCCCTAGTCAACCCAGCGCTATGCTCCTACAGGCCCAACTGGCCCATCCCGACCCAAAGTGACCCGACACTGCGCTCCTAAAGGCCAGCCCAACCTGACCTGAACGTGCAGTCGGGCAAGCGTTGCAAACAGACAAATTTTGTTCCAAATTTCTTGAAAAAGGGCTAAAATTCCATTTTCTTACCTCTAAGCTCCTGCACAAGGTTAAACAAGGTTGTTGTTCCCTTCCTTTTTGATCCCCGAGTAATTTTTTCCCTCCATAGTCAAGAGAAAATTTCAAGACCCTAGAAATGGGTCAAACCCTAAAATATTCATGGAAATCAATTCTTGACCTTCTAAGGTATGGTTTGCAAGTTGGAAAGTTGTCATTTGCTCAAAGGACACCCAATTCAAGCCGAGACCCCTTCTAAAAAACTCCGAGCCTCTCCTAAACCTACTTCATCCTACCCCTCCATTACTGAATTTTTTTTTCCCTCACCATCCCTCTTTTTGTCGTCCCTATACTTAGAGGTTCTCATCAAGCCAAAAAACCATCTGTTCATGTAAATCTCAAGCCTCCATTCACCAAAAACTTGTTTTCCACCTCACACTCACTTACCTCCACTCCTTCACATCCTTCACCTTTACCTTCTCCACAAAGAAAACTGCATATTTCCTTTTTCTCCTGATGGATTAAATGAAGAAAAAGAAGAGGACAATAGTACTAAGAATATAAAGATGATAACAGCACCACTAATAGACCAACATATGACAATGAAAAGAAAGAAAACAATGAGACAAAGACTAAGCTAAAAGAAGAACAAGGAGACAACAGAAATGAAGGAAAAGAATATAATGAGGTAAATGATGAGAGCAGTGGGGCAAAAACAAAGTCTAAAGGGAAAGAGCAGCAGAGTGATGATGAAAACTAAGAGGGTAATAAAGAGAATGATGAATATAACATCCAACAGGAAAGTTCACATGACAACCATGAGGAAAGGTACTTGTGCATGACAATGAGCACAATAATGGTGCAAATAGTGATAACATGACTGAAAATGATGATAAGTGAAGAAAAAAATGAAGATCATGAGGAAGTGAAAGATCAAACACAAGAAATTGATGAGGCTGCAACATAATTTAAAGTTGAAGGAAATGAACAAGGAAATGGCACCAATGGGACACTCAATAATGAGCAAAGAAATAGTGTTGACAGTCCTAACAGATGTCATGACTATCATGACACAAATAAAATTTCTAAATATTCAAGAAACTCACAGTGACAGTGCGGGAAATTGACCAAAAGAGAATCTTAGTGAAGCACGGAGCTAAAGAGAAGCAAGTAAATAAGGTGATGGTAATTTTTGAAGACCTAAGTGAGCAACAGGTAAAAGTGGGACAAAAGTTAGAAGTATGGACATCAATGAAGGTAATGGCAGGTCCAGAAACAAAGAATTCATTAAAAATAAAGCACTCAAAGGATGTAAAGACCAAGAAAAACTTGGAGACATAACTAAAGATTTTTCATAGGCTTCTAAAAACCCTTGAAGGACCTCTCCACAAATTTTTAGGAAAATTGGACAACTTTTTTATTTTTCCAAATTTTGACCCCTCAAAGCGCAGCACCCTAGGTGCTACGAACAAAATTGATGCATCCTAAGCTCTAAAAATTTTCATTTTTTTATTTCTCACATCAACAATAGTCTGATCACAAAGTTTTAGATCATTTGGAGCATTTTTACCCCCCTCAAAAGGTCAAAAAACATCAACAATTTGACCTTTCTGCCTCATTTTCAGACCAAGCGCTGCGCACAGAGCAGTGTTGAGAGATTTTATTTTTGGACAAGAAAATGGAATCCACTCAGCACCACTCAAACATTTATGGAAATTATACTCTTCAAGATTTCCAATGGGTCATCACAGAGCCAAATCCGGTGTCGAGAAGGGGTCCAAAACTTAGCTATAAGAGACCTTATTTTCTGCTGAAGTGGCACTATGCAGAGAGGCTGCCTAGTGTGTTTTGGACCAAAAGTCAACAAAACACACTCATTTATTGCAAATAGATATTTTTGAGTTTTTTGAGGCAAATTAAGCTAGAATTAGGTGCAAATAATTATTTTAACATTTATTTCTTGGGATATTATGTGCCTTGGGCCTTGCATGGTCTCTTGGCCATAAATGATATTTATGACTATATTTGACATTTCCCTACCACATTTAGGGTTTTCGTCCTCATTTTCTCCATAAATAGAGCATGAGTCCCCTATGTATTTTTTTGGTATTTTATGAGCTTGAAGAGAAATATACATGGTTTCATGAGCTTGGAGAAGAAATCGGTTTTGTGAAGTGGATGAATGGCTTGCTTGTCTTGATGATGGAGAAGCTCTATTTGTAGGATTCCATAGCTTGGTGAATGGTGTTGTTTTCCTATTTGTATATAATTTCCTTTGTTATCATTGTGTTTCATGTTTCTTGGCTACTGTTAAACATAAAAGTATAGGTTGAGACATTTTCTTTGAGGCACCTCAGTCCTCCTGTTTGTTATAGCCTTTATGTTTTTTCTTTTGGCCATATTAAGGAATTATTTATTGCTCTTTAGGTCCACCAAAAATTGTTTTTTGTTTCATGTATGGTTAGTATTCTATATTACAAGTAATATTCATGGTATGCCCTGCTTATTTGAAGTTTTGAAAACCCTATCTTGAAGCCTTTCTATGAAATATTTATTGTTAGGTTAAGTCAAAGAGGTCTCATTCGATCTTGCCCTTTCTCCATGTTTGCAAACTTGTTTCAGAGTTCCTAATAACTTGATATATGATGTTTAGGAGTTCCCTCTCCATAAGTTGAGTTATTTTATTTTCTTATTTGTTTTCTCAAAATATGAAGGTGATTTTCTAAAGTTAGAAGCTCTTATGCTCTCTATGTATCACTGAAATGTTTCTCTTGGATGTTTATTAGTTTATATTATGGTTCATTGAGCTTAGTGGTTTTCCATACATCACGGATTGTAAATTTTAAACTATTTATGTTTAAGACCTCTTAGTATTTCCCAAAGTTAATGTTCATTAGACATCATACATCACTTTAAGGATCCATTTACCTCGCTAAATCAGCCTTGCAATACACTCTGTTTCAACGTTTAGACACTCTTGACTTTCACTTGACTCTATAGCCCAATGGCTTTGACATACTCTTAGTCCACCTATTCCATTTGACCATCTTACCCAACCAAAATAATCAACAAACCCTACACCTAATAACTAGCCTAAAACAAAAATCCTAGAGCATAAATAACACATCCTTTGCACCCAATAGAGAGATCCCTCTCTGAGTCTAGGAAGGCTAGGTCCTTGGACTCCAAATCTTGGTTCCATGTTACCTTGTCATTTTTTCTACCAATCTGCCAAATCACGGGACCCTAACATTCTTGCTATCACGATGGGACCTTCTGAGTTAGTGGTAATCTAAGTATTCCCTAGGACTCCAGAATCCCTTGACTAAGAGTATCTAGTGATTATTTTTCCACCTCATCGCCACACACTAAGATTCTGGTGATCACAGTGGGACAGTTTGAGTATATAGCTACTTAACAAACTCCCATAGACTCATGTGAACCTTTTATTGAGCTTATAAAATTGACTGATAGTATCTAGTGGCTTGTCTACTACCCCATCACCACACTAACACAATGTTGATCATGATGGACATTCTGAGTTAGTGAAAAACTAAGTAAACCTTAGAACTTAAGATACCCTCATCAAATCATTAATAACATACACTATCAGCCAAAGAGTAGACTTTATTTACTTTATCATCCTAGAAAAATGATGACTCAGTTAGAGGACACTCTCACAAAGTTTAAGAGACTCGGAAAACCCCAAAAATCCCTTATATTGGTTTTTTTATCACTTATTGGTGGTGGACCATAATACATTTTACCTTAAAAAAAGCTAAAAATTTCCACCTTGCAACTCCACTAGCCTCCATCAGGCCTATTACTTCATTAGCACTCATTTGAATTCTTAGAGTTGTTTCACAACAATCCTAAGAAGCTTGTGAAACCATTCATATATTGTAATAAGTACCATACATAAGAAAGGTCAACCTTAAAAAATAGTCCTAAAAACTTTCAGCCTCTCTGAATTTTGAAAATTGAAATATGGCTTCACATAGGATCAATACCAAATCTCATTCAGACCTAAACCCTCCCAACATAGTTGATGACCCAGAAAATATTTTGTGGCAAACTTCTAGATCTGGAAACTTAACCACTGTTAGGACCATCCAAATAACAATCTCTATACCTGAAAATCTCACAGCTTTTCCAGATCCCCAGTTTAACTTACACCATACCAGGAACTTCTTCAGAAAGAAGTCTCAAACTGATATTGACCAAACTAACCTTGAACCCTTAGATTTGCACCAAATTTTGAGTAGAGAAGCCTCTCCTTCCACACCACCTGACTCTCAGCTTCTCCATCACTTCTACTCTTTCCATACCAAGTCTACTAAAAATCAGTTTGTTGGTCCAAGTACTTCCACCACACCCATCCATACCACCATTATGCAAACCACTACACTTCATCCTACACCCCATTTGAAAAACCCACCTCTTTTAAATCCTCAAGCTCCCATCATGGTAGCTTGGTATGCACCTTTTGTCTTACCCCAAACCCTAGTGCCTTTTCCAAACGACTATCAATCTAAGATCCCTCATTTCACCGAGGTTGAATCCATCACTACCCAACAGCATGTAGATAGAATCAATGATGATTTTTATTACATGAAGATAGAGGAAGAAACCATTAAGATGAGAATATTTTCACAAAGCCTAGGAGGAGAGGCCAAAAAATGGTTCAAAGAATTAACTCATAATTCAATACATGAACTCCCTTCCCTCTACCAAAATTTTATAAACAAATGGGAAATCAAGAAAAACCCCCTCCAAATCTTGTCTAAATACAACGACCTTAAAAGGATTGTAGGAGAAAGTGTGCAAGACTATTGCACCAGGTTTAATAGTGTGTATAATTCTCTCTCGCCTCACATGAAACCCCCACAAGGCATAGCACTCATGAAATTCCCTGAAGGTTTTGACCCAGACATGACTTTCCAATTACGAGAAAGAGACCTTGAAACCTTAGAAGAAATGCAAAAAGCAGCAATTAGTGTAGAGGTAAACTTAATAAAAAAAAGAGCTAGGTTGAAATCAGAAAGGAGAGTAACCTACAAAGATGAAACTATGCCTTCAATCTCCTCCTCTGATTCTAAATTAGACAGCCTAATGAGGACTATGGAGAGAATGATAGAGAAGATAAACTTAAATGAGAGGACACCTCCTAGGGACTACCAATTCAACTCCAAAAACCAAAACAAAACTCAAAACTTTAGAATAGATACCCCTCAAATCAAACAAAAGGAAAATTACCAACAAATCAGACCTCCCTTTCAACAAAACCGTGTAGATGAGGAAGAAGGAGAAATTATAGAACCTGAGGAAAACCACATGAATATAATAGGTTCTAATAATGAAGAAGATGTTTTTCTCATTGAAGAAGAACAAGGCTTCTTTTCCTTAGATCAAACTGACACAAACTATGAGGATTCTAAAGACTATCGCTTGGGATTTGAAAATGCCATCACGGAAATCGATAAGCAGTAAGATCTTAGAAGCAAAAAATACATAGATTCGGCCAAGAAAGACCAAATAGATGCTGTTGTTAGGAAAGTACCTGAAAACACCTCCAAGAAAATAGCATAGAATGTCAACACTATGGTTAAGATAGCTGAAGCAAACAAAGGAAAAATCAGCCTACCAACCGAAGACCTTAGATGTCCTAGTACCTCCACCAGTGACCCTAAGAAAACCATTCTGACTAAAACTCCAAATCAGGATCAAAAAATCAAGAATGTAGAGAAGATCATGGTTCATAAAGCTGATGTTAATACGTGCAAAGTATTGGCGCCTTTCAGTTTTGAGGGAGAGATTTCCAAAATCAAGATAAATATGCCCCTCATTGAACTGGTTACTCAACCCATATATAGATCTCAAATTTTGAAGGTACTAAACATAGGAAATGATGCTGACACTTTACACTTGGCTGATGACACACTTGAGTTGTTGTTTGGACCCAAAATAGAAGGAAAGTATCAGGAAGAAGCCATTCCCCCTTTCTATATCAGCCTAAACATACATGGAAAAATCTTACATAATGCCATGTTGGATTTCAGTGCCTCTCGCAATCTCATGCCCAAAGTTGTGATGAAGAGATTAGGGCTAGAAATAACTAAACCTAACAAAGACCTGTACTCCTTCGATTCCAGTAGGGTCAAATGTTTGGGCATCATCAAGGACCTTTGTGTTAACTTGGAACATGTGCCTACAAAGAATCTAGTCATGGACATAGTACTAGAAAATATTCCTCCCAAGTATGGCATGCTCTTATCCAGATCTTGGGGAGCCAAGCTTCAGGGGAACCTTCAACTAGATATTTCCTATGCAACCATCCCTGTTTTCAACTAGACAAAAAGATTATATCAAGAATCACATATGAAATATATGGTTAGCAGTCAGGATAGACCAGATAACACTCCTCTATATTATATTCACTCAGATCTTGAGTCTTTCATACTATATAATGAGGAAGATAATGTTGAGCAGGTATATGAAGTTGAAACACATCAAGGCACACTACAACAGTCAAATCAGTATTCAAATAGAGAAATCAGTATTCAAACCTTTAGCAATCTTGAACAAACACATCATGACAAAATCAAACTTAACTCTCTACAGAATAACTATGAAACCTTAAAACCAATGGTCAGTTTTACATGTAGATGAGGTTTCTCAAAGGGAGGAAAAACATCAAAAACCCAACCCTTCCCTTTTACCTATTCCAAAATTCTAAGATTCCCTCACAAAAAAAAAATCTTCAGTGATTCTAAATAAAGAAATCTTATGTTTTTACCTTATCTAGACACCTTATTATTAGAGAGTCTTGTTCCTCCTGAAAAGTTGTTGACCCTCACTGATGTGGCCATCAATCCTGAAGGGAGGTCTATTGAAACTGATATAGAGGGATACAATATAGGCAGTCTAAGAAGACCCAAGGTGATTAAATTATCTAAAACCTTGTCATTACACACAAAAATCAAACACTTAAGGTTATGCAAGAAATTTCAGGATGCTCTTGTTTATAGAAGTAAAAGCTCAAAACCTAATGACATCGATATTGTTCCAAAGAGACCTCTTTCCAGGAAGAACTATGAAACCTTTGGACAAATCCTATTACTAACTAAAAAAACCAAAGGATGTAGACTGTGTATGGACTTTAGACACTTAGGCCCTCCATGGAATACAAACACCCTTTTCCCAGAATAAGTTATCCTATGCCAAAAATAGAAATTTCTAACAAGGTGACTTTGATTGGTGGTGTTTCAGGTTTTCATGAGATGATACCACTTCAAATCAATCAACACAAAGACATTTTCAAAGTTCCTTGGGATTACTACATGCTTGACCAATTTTTTCCTGGAATAAGCAAAGCTAAAGACACCTTCCAAGAGGCCACTACTCCTATTACCAATTTTTTCACTATGATTTACATTGATGACTTTTTCATTAGTTTAGGAGATGATCAAGATGGCCTTTTTCACCTAGACCATTTCTTTCATAGAAACAAGGTCTGGGAACAAAACTCAAAGAAGGGGTGTAAAAGAGAACTTGGCATGTTTGAAAATCCTTGGCAAAAATATTGCACCATGCCCTCAAAAATAGTTAGTCATGTTCCTCATCTACAAAAACTGAATGAAAAATGGTTGGTAGATGATCCTAGGGAAGACAGGGTAATCAAATACCATGGCCATCTAGAGACTTACTTAGAATTTCTCATTCATTGTACATATCACTCTTTAATGAAAAGATTTTGATAGAAATCACAAAAAAAATATGAAACAGAAAAATGGAAAAGAGGGAATATTTGAAAAGAGGTAAAGCCCCATACCCAAAAAATAGAATTACTGAAAGTGTGTAAGTATAAATACCACTACTAGTGCTTAAAGGGGTCTTGTTTCAGTCATCTAGCCTAATCATGGCTGAAGCATGTTTTAAATTTATTTGTTGATAAGTTGGTGAAAGATAATGGGTCAAATTGTTCAAAGCTTGACTTGTCAAAAGATAGATTAGGTAGAAAGATTCTGGTTCCACATGCCTAAAACAAAACCAAAGAGAAAAATAGGGATAAGTAACAAATAATGTATCCTAGCCCTATTTTTTCTAGTCTTGTTTTGTACAAAAATAACATTTGTGTGTAGTTTGTTTTTATGCCACAAACCCATGGCAAATGAGATTGTCTAATCCTGATTTAGCCATGATTTCAATTTCATATTTGTAGCCTAGTGAATAAATCCTATCAAATAGTTTAACCTTGATAGTTGAAAAGTATAGGTAGAGAATCAAAGGAGTTCATTAGCCTAATCTGAGCTCTAGGAAGCCATAAGGTAGAAGTATATAGTTTATTTTTCTTTCAAAAAATTAAAAAAAAAATGCGTCAAGGTTGCTAGTCCAAATGCACCTAAAGAAGAAAAAATGTTAGGCAAGTAGGTTGGGTAGGTAGAGATGGACTTAAGCTAATCATGTCTTTCAAATTATTGAGATCATAAGCTTTGAGAAAGCATCAGCAAGAGAAAGAGGTAAAAATCTGTCGAATGGATGAGGCACTGGTCTTCATAAAGCTAGAAATTTGAAGTTCTGGACACCTCCTGAAAAGGAGTTTCCCTTCCCAATTGCACTATTAGTCATCAGTAATTTTTTCCTTCATAGATGACTAAGTTTTTTCCCTAGATTTCTAGAAACAAAGTTCTTGAACATTGTGAGTTCTAGAAATATCATTGCCTTCATCATCCTTAAAAATAGTTTTTCACTATTTCATCTTTCCATCATGTCTATCATTGTTTATCAGTCCCAGAAAAACCATTAGCGGCTTATGTCACTTTTCCTGTCGATATGCTTTGACCTTTGACCCAAATCCTCTGTCTTGTTTTTCCTAAGAACCCCCCACTACTACTTAAACCCACCAATCAAATAGCCTTGTTGTGTCTCCCAAAGTACTCTCAAACATTGATAGTCTCATACTATCTCTGTAGAATCTTTAGATAAATCAAGTACATTGGATTTTGGATCTTCAATACATCAGTCCATCATAAACTCTATCTTGCACTTGATGATCCAAAATTCTAGGTCTCAGTCCAAAAAACCAAGTCCAAGAAGGCCTTCACTAGGTCACCTTGGGTTTTCAGAAAGTCATAGGATGGATTTGGTGCCCTACAAACACCGTTTTTCCTATATGAAGAAAATACATTCAAAGAAAAGGACAGGTGATCTTGTCCAAGCTGATCAAAAAGGTCATTCAAGGAAGTCTTTGGCCTAAAAGCATGAATCTACAAAGGGAAAACTTCCCTTTACTCACATTTATGCAAGAGGATCAAATAACCATCAAACTAGAAATAGGTAAGGTAAAGAGAAAAATCATCATAAGAGGACCGTTCATAGAAGGAAGAAAGCAACAAGAATATGTTTGATGAAAGTCAAGGTTTTATGACTGTTTTGACCAAGAAGTAAATCTTTCAAGTGCACATTGAAGGACCTTAGGAATAATTGATGAGTTTTGAGAAGTTTCAGAGAACATAGAAGACAACACTATATACTTTTTCCTAAGCATCCCTAAAACCCAACAATTTGGGAAAGTTGGAAAAACTAGTCTAAGAGTGATAACAGAGCCTCCTTCATAACAGCAGAGGGTTTCAGATGGTTTCAAGTTGCCCTCTAAGATTTGGCAAAGAGGCATTGACTACACATTATCAAAGGTGGAAAGGATAAAGAGTATTGGTACAAAAATCAAAGGGTTTCAAGGTGTTTCAGACTAATCCTCTAAGGTTTGGCCAAGAGGCACTAACTCCACCTTATCAAAAAGTAAAATCATAGAACATAAAATTCCAAAGAGGTAACTATGGAAAACATGGGTCATTACTGATAAGATGAGCTTTCCAAGTTCAAAATAGACAATGATCAAAGGAGGAAATTGTGTAGCCACCCACAAGCACAGAAGTGGCCAGCAAAGGCACAAAAATGGTTTAGAAACCTCACCTACCTCACTAACATGCACCATTTTTGAACTAGGAACAGACATGTAGTTGGTTTGAGAGTAGTAATGCCTCTAAAATAGTTTCTTTATCAAGGTATATTCTACAAAAGACAGGTTAGCCATAAAATGACATTTCTGTAGGACTGTTAAGATAAACTACCTACAAGAAAATTGATAAAGAAAAATAGGCCAAGTGTGTTTTCACAATGATTGCCCACATAAATACTAAAGAGGCCATTGATGCTTGTTACTAGGGTTTTCATCCTGGCAGATTTTTCACTATTTTTAAAGAGAAAACATGACAGAAGGTGAATCCTAGGAAAATATGTCAAAGGATCACAACAATCTGTTGTTTGCAAGTGTCAAATTATCATAAAGGGGTTTCATTTTTCATGGTGGATTGAAGGCACATGTTTAAACTTGGTTGAAAGGGTTTTGTGAGCGCGAGGGAGACATCAAGACACTCCTACAAAGAGAAAAAACTAGTTTTATATCTAAGTACCACCCACAGGGCTAAAAGGCCACAAAGCACAGTGAGAAAAATTAAGAAAAAATGAACCTTATAAAGTGGGTTTTGGGCATCAAATCATTTTCAAGAAAGACTATAAAGCCTCCTTGACTTCTTTCACATCTCATTGTTATTTCAAAATAGTGAAGAAGCCGTTGAAAACAAATTTTAAGAGTTTTTGTGCAAGTTGGTGAAAATTTGCAGGCGTTGCACACCGAGGCTGGTGCTATGCACCTGGCCCTTGGTGCTGCGCACAGACGAAGTGGCCACAGTGTTATTTAACACTACGCACCACACCTACAGCCCAATGCTATGCACCTGGGCATGCGCTATGCACAGGTTCAGAAAACTGCCCAACCTGCCTACCATCCACCTGTCACTGCGCTCCGAGAGGCCCGACTAGCCCATCTCCGGCCCGAGTCAACCCAGCGCTATGCTCCTGCAGGCCTGACTGGCCTATCCCAGTCCGAAGTGACCCGATGCTATGCTCCGACAGGCCAGCCCAACCCGACCTGAACGTGCAGTCGGGCAGGCGCTGTGCATAGACAAATTTTGTTCCAAATTGCTCAAAAAAGGGCTAAAATTTCATTTTCTTGCCTCCAAGCTCCTGCATAAGGTTAAAAAAGGTTGGTGGTCCCTTCCTTTTTGATCCCCAAGTAATTTTTTCCCTTCATAGTCAAGAGAAAATTTCAAAACCCTAGAAATGGGTCAAACCCTAAAATCTTCATGAAAATCAATTCTTGACCTTCTAAGGTAGGGTTTGCAAGGTGGAAAGTTGTCATTTACTCAAAGGGAACCTAATTCAAGCCGAGCCCCCTCCTAAGAAACTCTGAACCTCTCCTAGTCCTACTTCATTCTGCCCCTCCATTACTAAAATGTTTTTCCCTCACCATCCCTCTTTTTGTCTTCCCTAGACTTAGATGCTCTCATCAAGCCAAAAAACCATCTGTTTATGGAAATATCAAGGATCGATTCACCAAAAACTCACTTTCCACCTCACACTCACTTACCTCCACTCCTTCACATCTTTCACCTTTACCTTTCTCCACAAAGAAAACTGCCTATTTCCTCTTTCTCCTGATGGATGAAATGAAGAAAAATAAGAAGACAACAATAATAAGAATATAAAGATGATAACAACACCAATGATATACCAAAAAATGACAGTGAAAAGAAAGAAAATAGTGAGATAAAGACTAATCTAAATGAAGAACAAGAAGACAATAGAAATGAAGGAAAAGAAGATAATGAGGTAAATGATGAGAGCAGTGGGGAAAAACATAGTATAAAGGGAAGGAGCAGCAAAGTGATGATGAAAACCAAGAGGTTAATAAAAAGAATGATTAATATAACAACCAACAAGAACGTTCACATGACAACCATGAGGAAAGTTACTTGTGCATGACAGTGAGCACAATAATGGTGCAGACAGTGATAACATGACTGAAAATTATGATAAGTGAAGAAACAAATGAATATCCCGAGGAAGTGAAAGATAAAACACATGAAATTTATGAGACTACAACATAATTTAATGATGAAGGAAGTGACCAAGGAAATGGAACCAATGAGACACTCAATAATGAGCAAATAAATGGCCTTGATAGTCCTAACAGATGTCATGACTGTCATGACACAAATCAGACTTCTAAATATTCAAGAAATTCATAGTGACAGTGTAGGGAATTGACCAAAAGAGAACCTTAGTGAAGGATAAATCCAAAGAGAAGCAAGTAAAGAAGTTGATGGTAAGTTTTGAAGACCTAAGTGAGCAGCAGGTAAAAGTGGGACAAAATTTAGAAGTATGGACATTAATGAAGGTAATGGTAGGTCTAGAAACAAATAATTCATTAAAAATTAAGTATTCAAAGGAATTAAAGACCAATAAAAACTTAGTGACATAACTCAAGATTTTTCATAGGCTTCTCAAAACCCTGGAAGGACCTCTCCACAAATTTTGAGACAAATTGGACAACTTTTTGTTTTTTCCAAATTTTGACCCCTCGGAGCGCAACACCCTAGTTTCTACGCACAAAATTGGTGCATCCTCAGCTCTCAAAGTTTTCATTTTTGGATTTATCACATCACCAATAGTATTCTCACCAATTTTCAGATCATTTGGAGCATTTTTACCCCCTCAAAAGGTCAAAAAACATCAAAATTTTGACCTTTCTGCCTCATTTTCAGACCAAGCGTTGTGCATAGATTAGTGTTGGGAGATTTAATTTTTTTGACAGGAAAATGGAATCCACTTAGCACAAATCAAGAATTTCTGGAAAGTAGACTCATCATGCTTTCCAATGGGCCATCACGGAGCCAAATTCGGTGTCGCAAAGGGGTCCAAAATGCAACTGCAAGAGACCCTATTTTATGCTAAAGCGGCGCTACACACAAAGGCTGCCTGGTGTGTTTTGGACCAAAAGTCAACAAAACACACTCATTTATTGCAAATAGACATTTTTGAGTTTTTTGAGGCAATTTAAGCTAGAATTAGGTGTAAATAGTTATTTTAGCATTTATTTCTTGGGATATTATGTGCCTTGGGCCTTGCATGGTCTCTTGGCCATAAATGATATTTATGACTATATTTGACATTTTCCTACCACATTTAGGGTTTTAGTCCTCATTTTCTCCATAAATAGAGCATGAGTCCCCTATGTATTTTGTTGTCATTTGATGAGCTTGAATAGCAATAGACATGGTTTCATGAGCTTGGAGAAGAAATTAGTTTTGTGAAGTGGATGAATGGCTTACTTGGCTTGACGATGGAGAAGCTCTGTTTGCAGGACTCCATAGCTTGGTGAATGGTGATGTTTTCCTATTTGTATATTGTCTCCTTTTTAATCATTATGTTTCATGTTTCTTGGTTACTATTAAATAGAAAAGTATAGGTTGAGACATGTTCTTTGAGGCACCTGAGTCCTCTTGTTTGTTATAGCCTTTATGTTTTCTCTTTTGGCCATCTTAAGGAATTCTTTAGTGCTCCTTAGGTCCACCAAAAATTGTTTTTCGTTTCATGTATGGTTAGTATGCTAGCTTACTAGTAAGATTCATGGTATGCCCTGCTTATTTGAAGTTTTCAAAATCCTATCTTGAGGCCTTTCTGTGAAATATTGATTGTTAGGTTAAGTCAAAGAGGTCTCGTTCGATCTTGCCCTTTGTCCATGCTTGCAAACTTGTTTCAGAGTTCCCAATAACTTGATATATGTTGTTTAGGATTTCCCTCTCCATAAGTTGAGTTATTTTTATTGTCTTATGTGTTTTCCCAAAATATGAAGGTGATTTTCTAAATTTAGAAGCTCTTATGCTCTCTCTGTATCACGGGAATGTTTCTCTTGGATGTTTATTATTTTAGATTATGGTTTATTGAGCTTAATGGTTTGCCCTACCTCACGGATTGTAAATTTTAAACTATATATGTTTAAGACCTCTTAGTATTTCCCAAACTTAATGTTCATTACACATCATACATCACTTTAAGGATCCATTGACCTTGCTAAATCAGCCCTGCAATACATTATGTTTCATCATTTAGACACTCTTGACTTTCACTTGAATTCATAGCCCAATGTATTTGACATACTCTCACTCCACCTATTCCATTTGACCATCTTTCCCAACCAAAACAATAAAAAAACCCTACACCTAATAACTAGCCTCAAATCAAAACCCTAGAGAAAAAAGAACACATCCTCTGCACCCAATAAAGAGATCCCTCTCTGAGTCAAGGAAGGATAGGTCCTCGGACTCTAAAGCTTGGTTCCATGTTACCCTGTCATTTGGTCTACTAATTTGCCAAATCATGGGACCCTAACAAACTATGGAATTAATAGGAGAAGGTGAACCACCAATCCCGCTCATATTCCATAGGATAATTTGAACCACTCATCCTATGCATATATGAATTGCATGGGAAGGTGAACCACTCACCCAATACAGATGTGTCATTAATAAGGGAAGGTGAAGCACTCGCCATACACACATGTCAACCATCATGGGTTATCATAGGGAAAGTTGAACCACTCATCCTATACATGGTGCACCAATAGGTGAAGGTGAACCATTATCCCTATGGTGGCTCATAGCTCCAAGAAGTAACCCAAGCCTCCTGAAGGTACCATAGCTCGATGTCGAAATCAAGCGGGACCCTCCTCTGAGAGATTCTTTCCATGACTCCGAGTCTCCCTTAGAAGTCTAAGAATCTGACCTTCCCTAAGGGCTTCGTGAGGATTTTTGTGACATGCTCAACAATATTGATGTGTTTGAGCCTTTTTGTTCCCCGTTGTACCATATCCTGGATAAAGTGGTACCTGATATCAATGTGGTTAGAGTGGTTATGGAACACAATATTCTATGAAAGGTTTACCCCACTATGTTTGTCGTAGAATATCATGGTGGTATCCAACACATGCTTAAATAGCTCGCTAAATAGCTTCCTCAACCAAACAACCTTACAGCATGCCATACTAGTTGCAGTGTATTCGACCTCGACAATTCTTAGCGAAATTGAATTATGCTTCCTGCTCATCCAATAAATTGAAGTAGAACCCAATGAGAAGCAACATCCATACATGATTTTTTGATCCACCACATTTCTAGCCCAATTGGCATCAATATATCCATATAGCCTTAAATTCTTGACAGTGTATCTTAGTCCATAGTTGATTGTTCCATGGATATATCTCAAGATATTCCTAGTAGTAGTCCAATGTACGTGATGGGGATCGACCATAAATTGACTGAATGTATTCAAAATGAAGAATATGACTAGATGAGAGTTTACTAAGAACATTAGGGCCCCCACAAGTTGTCTATATTCAAAAGGGTTTGCTAATTCAAGAAAATCAACATTTCTACATAGCTTCATAAAGTTCAATTCCATCAGAGTAGACAAAAAATTGCAATCCACCATACCATATCTCTTAAGCATCTTCACAATGTATTTCTTTGAGAAAGCAAAATTATTAATTAGATTTTGCTAGAGCTCTAGGCATATGAAGTAGACCATCAAAACTAGGTCCTTCATCTCAAATGCGGAAGCAAACTCCCTCTTGCATTGATAAATGAGAGGGTCTACACCTGTCAGAAAGAGATCATGTACATAAAAGACCGAAATGAGAGGCATGCAATTTTCAATATTGAAGTATATTCTAGGATCAATATCAATCCTTTTAAATCCCATCTTCATAAGATAACTATCAATCGTCTCATACCAAGCCCCAAGGGCTTGCTTCAACCCATAGAGGGCTTCCATCTAACAACATTCATGTGTCCTTTGATCTTGTACTTTGAACCCCTAAGCTTGTTCCATGCATACTTCCTCCTTAAGAGATCCATGCAATACAATATTCTTAATGTCCATTTGATGTAGGATCCATCCTTGATAGGAAGTAAGATAAATAATAGATCAGATAGTGGTATATCGAGTAACTGATGAAAATATCTCGTCATAGTCCACTCCTTTTTAAGAGAAGCCTTGAGTAACGAACCTAGACTTAAAATTTTTAGAACTCCCATAAAATCCATGTTTAAATTTGTATAGCCATTCTGAGGTTACTATGAAATTGTCCTTGGGTCTAGGAACAACTTCCAAGACATCATTCTTCATGATATATTCTTATTCCTCATTCATCACATGCTTCCATACTTGGTGCTTTATGGCTTCTTCGAATGTGCATGGTTTATCTTGAACAAAGTACTCATAGCAACTAATTACCCTTGATACATGTTGAACTTCTTACTTTTGCAAAATGTCCCTCTTGGAGCAGTATGTTTTTCAGCATCTTCAAGAGTATATTTGAGCCACAAAGGTATTTTCCTTAAGGTAAAGGGATTAGTAGGAGGTGGATCAATCGGATCCATCCGGCCTTCAACATCGGTAATAGACTCATCTATTCGAGGCTTATGCTAATTTTCCACAACATCATCATTTTCCTTCCTTGGGATAAGGATATTTCTAGCTTTCCCAAGGGAATTATATTCATTGAAGGTGACATCATGGCTTACATCCACATCTCTTTGAATATGCACATAGATTCTATATTCCTTTAAATTTTCACTGTAGCCCACAAATATACCTTTATTCCCAGATGCTTCCAACTTGTTTATTTTCTCTTTAGGAACATGAAAATATGCAAGATAGCTAGATATCCTAAAATTAGAAACATCAGGTTTCTTGCGAGTGAAAATATATTTTCGTGTCTTGAAATACAATTCTTATGTGGGCTCCTATCTTGAACATACACGACACTGTTGGAAACTTCTCCACATAAGAACATTGGTAGACCTTGATCATGTATCATGCCATGGGTGGCTTCCATGATTGTTGAATTCCTCATTTTAACAACACCATTTTTCTCAGGAGTGCATGGAACGATTTTCTCGCTCCTAATATTAGCCTCTTTACAAAAGTAATTGAATTCATTTGATTCATATTTGGTTCCATTTTCTGCCCCCAATATATTATTCTTCTTCCCTATTTCATTTTTCACCAATGTTTTTAAATAAAAAAACCATTTGAACACTTATCCTTCTCCTTCAAGAAATAGATCCATGTTATGCATGAGAAGTCATCCACAAATATTGTATAGTATATGTATCCTCCCAATGGTGTTAGATGCAACATAGTAGATAGGTCAAAATGGACCAATTGAATAATATCAATAGTTTGTCTTTGAATATAAGGGAATGGATCCCTTGTAAGTTTCCTATATGCACAACCCTAACAAAATACTTCATGATTCATGTTCATCTCAGACATTCCTGTGGGCATATTCCTTACCCCAAGTAAGGCTTTGCAATGAAGGTGGAAAAATATCTGGTGTCAAAATTCATATTGAAGATAGGTATCACAATTTAAGGCTCCAAAAGGGCTTCCTCCAACTTCATAGATACCATTAACCATAAATCCAGTTGTGAGTGCATCTCTTGGTCTTCTTTTCCAAATACGTACATTTCCATCAAAGAATGCTACCTTTAATCCTTTATCTTTCATCATAGAAAGATACACCAGGTTCTTCTTCAAATAGGGCACATACAACACTTATTATAGATGAATGGTTTTAACTTGATTCATGTGAAGAGTGATAATACCTATCCCTTACACAGGGCAGGTGGCATTATCTCCAAGTATGATCTCCAAATTCTTCTTCTTTTCACTCAAATTTTAGAGGGACTCATTGTACCCAGTGAAGTGCCTTGAGGCTCCAGTATCAATCAACCAATGATCTAAAGCATCTGAAGGAGAGACAGTATATAGAGCTTAGATAAGATCAAAATATTTTTTTTCTACAAAATTAATTTCCTCATACCTGAAATTTCTCATCCTTTTGGGAGGTCTACCATTTCCATATCGAGAAGTGAGAGCATTCCTCTTTCCTTTATTTTTGGACATGTTGTTCCTTTTATTTACATTTCCTTTGAAATTTTTGTTGTTTTTTTCTTCATCGATTGGATTATTCTTCTTGTGAGGACACTCTCTAACATAGTGGTCGAACGTGTTACAATTGCAACACCTTCCTTGTATTCCTTATTTGAATACTTGCTTGAATCCTTGATCATGTCTCCTTGGAACAACATTATTTTCCCTATTAGAATGAGCAGGGAAAGTAGTAGGTTCATTTAGACTTTAAGTCTTGTATCTCTCTGTCATCCTTGTCTCTTCTTGAGCGCATCTATCAAATAATTCATCGAAACTAGGACTCCCATCATTGTTGAGAATTGGGGTGTTAAACACATCTCATGCTCTTCAAAGACCTCCAAATGAAATGAGAGTGAGCTCCCTATTAGAAATAAATTTTCCAATAGATAGTAGGTCATTCTTGATTTATGTTATTCTCACAAAATAGGTTTGGATAGACTTCCCTTTATCCATCTTGATGTCCTTCAACTTGTTTTAGAGGAAGAGGATTTGATTTGTATTATCTACTTTGAACATCCCAACCAACTTATCATACATCTCCTTAGGTGTTCCAAACTTAAAAATATAGGCAAACCAATTCTTTTGAATGGTATCTACGATAATTATATTAGCTTTGACCTCACCTTTATTATACTTCATCTTTGCAGCAGGATGTGCATTTAATGGAGGGTCCACCACTCTTCCTTGCACATAGTCCATGGAATCATACTCTTCCAAAGTAAATTCCAAATTCATCTTCCATGAATGACTTTTAGATTTTTCCTTGATATTATCCTCATATTTGAAGTAAGATGTAGTATCCATTCAAGCTAGTCCAATAATCTTGTCTAGGAGATCTCCCTTAGTGATTTTTTTTTCCCCTCTTGATTGGGATTTGTCATCACTTGTTCCCTGAAACCATGTTAAATTTAGCTAAAGATGGTACGTTCCCTTCTTTGCACAATTACTTCAATGTTCCTTTAGCAGCCCAAAGTAATTTTCCAATTTATTTTTCCAATAACAATAACATTAACAGTGACTGTAAATAGAACATGAAATAACAAAATGCAGAAGACAAACCAAGGCAAGAGGATAACAGATTTGGCAGATGCTAGGGAAAACCCCAAGAGGGGGAAAACACTTTAATAAATTATTATTATATATATATATATATATATATATATATATATATCTAGCATAGAGAGAGTATAAAAATTCAAAGTTTACTTGTCAAATTAAAGTAAAAAAAATCCTATAAAATATGTAATCAACTGCAGTTAAATTCGACCCTAACGAGAAAGTCAACTATCATCAAAGTAGAAAAAAAATGTCCGTAAAGAGGATCGATCATACCCAGTCAAACTCAGTCAAAACAGGAGGTCAAATTCAACCTAAAACAATCCAAAATTCAACAGTTAAACTTGGTCAAACTCTGTCCTGAAGTCTGCGGTCAATCTACAATTTATCTCTGTAGTCACACTGCTCATAACAATCCAGTTTCTGTGCCAAAGAGTGCAGCCTAACCAAAAGAAATATCTCCCAAATGATCGAACTCAAAACATGCCTAAAAATTCAAAGTGAACACTAGTCAAACTACCAGAAAGATTGAAATTTTAGGCCCTGTAATTCTATTTGAATTTTTTCCTCCTTACCACATGCGTGAGGGAAAGAATATGCCCAATAGTTGCATGAACTAATGAGATAAGGATAGATAAGAATATGCGAGTGATGATGATTCCAAATGAGGTGAGAGGTAAATTATATTTATACAAGTCATTGAGGTTGAAGTTACATGTATCTTGGGATTCATGAGCCTACATGATGATGTGCCTGACCTTGAAAATTTACATGTGTGGGAATAAATTAAAAAACCCATTTATGCTTGTCCAAATTTGATGATATTTAGATCAATTTTGGCGCTCTCAAAAATAGGAATTCAATGCAATCATCATATCCATAGAATGAGTTGTCTAAAGTGGAATTTGGCCCTAGTTTCCAATTTTAACAATCACTTGTATACTACTATACCCTAATTTAGAGATATGAATATCTCCTTCTACTATAGAAGTACTTCAAGTGTAACCAAGTGGGCAAGGTGAAGATGTCCCTGTAATCCTCGAGGATATTTTCCATATGCCATTATCATGTAAAGGAAACCTGTTTGGAGGCTTTGGAAGTGGTGAAAATATTCCTCTTGTTATGAGGGAAAATCGTAAGGAAGACAAATTTCCCAGTGTAATAAATGACCTTAGTACATCTTTTAGCAAAGATCAAAGAAAAGGAGGTAGGGCGTTTTACCTTTGGTATCCTATACAACTTATGACCCAATGTAATACTAAGAGAATGAGTTCTAGATTCATATAGATCATGATGTTTCCATAGTTATGGCTTACCTAATAAAATATCAAAGACTTCAAGAGGAGCAACGTCACACAATACCTCATCTGCAAAGGATTTTATTCTATAAGCAAAGCCCCACTGTTGATTGACGTGGATATCTTGCCTTTGGTGGAGTAACCCCATGGTGTATGGATTTAGGTGCAATGATTTTGGTATCTTCAATCTCTTAACGAACTTAGCTTATATTAGGTTCTTCTGGCTCCCACTTTTAACGATGAACTACACCGGTGAACCCTTTTCTCATATCTTCCCGTGGAAGAGGCGCCCCCCCTCCTTTAGATCCTCAGGTTCCAACTTTTGGAGCTTGGTTGTTGATACCATTGTAGTCGGTTTTTCATCAATTATCTACTTTCCCTTGTCAGGTTCTGGCAAGAATGAAAGCATGCATCCATGTTTGAGTCTTTTAACTTGGCCACTAGTGACTGCTTTTTGCAAAAATCATTTTTGTTGTGAGCGGGAGTTTTATGGAGCTCACACCACTTATCGGTGTCCTTCTTAACCTTCCCAATATTATTGGCTTACAAGTTTGAGGATTTTTCCTTGGGGGTTACGACCTGAATCTCTCCTTTACTATGTGGCTTTGGGAAGCCTTTGTTTTTCTTTGGGTTCACAAATCCAAAGTCTTACTTCTTCTGCTTGACTTTCTACTCAATATTGGAAGCAAAGTGATATTTTTCACGAATCAAGGAGATGTATAGCAACTCCATTTCCTCTTGAATGTATTTTTGTAAGCATCTATGGTATATAGCACCAGATGTTCTTACAAATCTTTGATACCCAACTTTGTGTTCACGATGTGCACATATTTTTTCCTTTACTTCTGCAATGACGTCCATTGTATGTACTTTTACTAATAGATCCCCAAGCAAGAATATTGTTCCTTGATGGAATATCAGAAATAATTCCAAGTGGGTGAAGTTGAAAACGATGAGGGTTATCTCTCATCCATTTGTTCATATTAGGTTTCCCACTAGTTATTGGCATGGGGGGTGGCTTTGATGAGTGTAAAAGTGATCTTTTCCTGATTGGAAAAATAATGAACTGAAAAATATCGTTCCAATAGATTTAACCATATATATATGGTGTCTACATCTATCTAGCCTTCAAATATGGGAATTTCAAAGTTGACATGTACCTTGAAGGGAGTGGCAGGTACAAAGTGGATGTCAAATGAATTGTTGGAAAAAATATTGAGGGGGGGGGGGGGTGAATCAGTATTTAGTGCAGACTGAAAATTTTTTACTTTTTCTTTTACTAAAACCCATACGCTACTTTACTGAAGCCAACTCTTGCATACACGTGGATATCCTTAATAAAACTCGCGTATTAACAGAGATCTCATTATGCTGATAATTATTTGCTTAGATTATTGCGTCATTCATTCATTAGATGTTTAGTAAGCAGTAAACATGTGCAGTAAGAACAAAATAAATCATCACACATAACCAACACACATGAACACCAGGATTTAAGGTGGAAACCCAATTCGGTAGAAAACCACCACTGCCGTCGTCTCAGTCTTCAATATTTTATTATAAAGAAAACATCATACAACCATTTTCTAGTGCAGACTCATACCAGCACGCAGGCACCCACCTGCAGAAGGCTACAACCTTCTCTCGTTTACCAGCCTCTCCTCGAAGGAAGCCACTACCCCCTGCTCTCGTTTACCAGCCTCTCCAAGAAGGGAGCCACTACCCCCTACACTCGTTTACCAGCCTCTCTTGGAAGGGAGCCACTACCCCCTTGCACTCGTTTACTTGCTACTACTAGAAGGGAGCTACAACCCCCTCACTAAAGGCTTCGACCCTTAGCACCACCATGGACCACGTTTCATCAATTTTCATACTGGATCCAACAGCTTCCATACAACATACCTTGTAGGCCACTTTTCATCAGATTTTCAGACTGGACCCACTCCACACATTTAAGCTCATCATACATCAAACTGAAACTCATAACCTCATCAATTCATTCATTTTACCATCAACCAATCAACCAAAAGCTTGATCTTTAATCAACATAATCAGTAGCATAATCAATATTCAAACAACCCAGATCTGTATGAATACATCATTGACAGATAGTAGTAAAACAGTAGAACAGATTAGACATTTCATTCCACATACTTTAGCAAAACCCTAGTTCCATATGCGCTTTTACTTCACTGAACCTGCGTATGCACACGCTGTAACAAAAACAAACCTGCGTATACATCTGCACATATTTCAGCACTGATTTTACATACCATACATGCTTTTGCTGAAGCCAACCCGCGTATATACGCACTTTATCTTCCACGAACCTGCGTATATATCTTAAAACTTTGTAGGGCTGCGTAATTATTCAGAACAGATAAATGGCTTAGATATTACCCTTTTACTTCAGGAAATATTCGCCTCATCTCAGATCTAAACATTCCATAAACAGATCTAGAAAATACATAGTCTTTTCAGAACTAGAGATCCCTCTTCCTCATTTTCTTCATAGGTGCATTATTAATTCACATCAATCAACAAACTGTTACCCATTCCATGTAGATATACTCCATAGTGAAGTATTCATTCCATACCCAGACACATGCACCCCCTTGCACTATGATCTTCTTCTCCTTATATAGATTTAGCCTTTGTCAATACCATGAGTCAAAACCACTCAACTACTAATGGTATTCTAGGACGGGATCAAATAGATATTCCAGCGCTCAATACAATGGGCCAATACCATGGTAAATTCCCTTGGCTTTATGAATTTAGAGCGCAAATAGGCATACGCGACTTGGCATGTACTTTTCCGCGTGCATACACTACTTCTCCTTAACAAACCCGCATATGCATTGTGACATGACTTATTTATCATTTCTCTGGCACTTTACTGGAATTCCTTCCTTCTGCTACTTCTGAGCTAATCTATAGATATATCATCCTTCCTTTTAACACATAGATACATCATCCTTACATATTTAACACATGGGTTGCTTATCATAGGCAACTCAACAAGCAGGTTTCGATCAAGAACAACTACATCAAGTAGGTTGCCATCCAAAGACAACTCATCAAGTCAGTTTTCATCAAGGACAACTTCATCTAGTAGGTTTCCATCAAAGACAACACATTGCATCATATTTCCATCAATCTTATTTCATCAAGTAGGTTGCCATCAAGGACAACACATGCCAACAATCTCCCCCTTTGGACTTGATGGCAACCATGATGGTGTTTGATCACCACAACAGATAGATACATTGAATATAAGCATTATGCAAACATGATGATGCTCTCCCCCTATTCAAACACCATGTCACTCTCCCCCTTTGACATCAAGGGAAAAGGGCGGATGAAAACCAAAACAAGGTTTTTCTCCTCTTGTAGAAAGAAGAGCTCTGTAGATCTGATGTGCACTGAAGTTACCTTGCTCCCCCTGAGTTCATGCTGAATCTTCAAACATATTATTCAATGAACTACATGAATTTATGACCTTTCCTATCACCAAGGACTCATACTTACATCAATGATCCAACCAAGTGGATTTACATATGTGACTCAAGTACCCAACCAAGTGGGTTTATACATTTTGACTCAACTACCCAACCAAGTGGGTTTACATATTTGAACAAGTCCTTACATGAATGAATATTACAATTTTACATCATAGGTCTCAACATGACCTTTTCATCAAATTACAAATATGAATTTTTAGAACCAATACCAAAAAGACCTCAAGAGAGAGCACATATTTCAGAATTATCATAATGCCAACAATGCATTGCTCTCAGCAAGGATAATGAGAATGCCAACAATGCATCCTTTCCACAAGACCAATGCTCCCCCTTAGCTTGTGCATCCTGGACACTTTCAATAGAAAATCATCAAGGCATCTTCATCAAGAAACATCAGAGAATGAAAAAGAATTATGAGAACTTGAACACCATCAGAGATACCAAACAATACCACAGCTGTGCTGAAGAATGCTGACCCCAAGTAAAATTTGTCAGCAACTAACCATACGCAGTTTTCTTTGTATAAACTTGCGTATATAAGCGACTGTCTTTCAGGAAACCCGCGTATCCAATTTAAACTTTTGATTTTTAAGTAGATTTGATTTTCTGAGAGGCAGAGACAACTCCTAGCTTCTATCTGAGAAATTTGAATGCTTCCCTGGAATATATGAGAGAAGATAGATAGGACAATGTAGTTGTGTTTTCAAGTGTCATCCAATAGTTGTAGCATAAGCACATCAGTAACCAAGCCTTCAGACTCTTTGTAGCATCAACATATTCTTCCCAAGAGGAATTATCATATCAGAACAACTTCTTCAATAGACAATATGTGTCAAACAATCATCCATGTGATCTAATATCACCAAGATCTTCAAGATTTATCATGATGTAACATGAGTAGGAATTATGTATAAAAGGTCTCAACCGTGACAAAATTCATTAGGAACAAACTCTGCATGATCTATTCTTATCTCTAAATCACAAGACTTCCAACTCATCCATGTGTGAAAACAAAAGATACTCTTCAACAAAAAGCAATCAGGGCTCATCCATAATCTCATCATAAGAAACCATGTATCAAGTCATCATCATTTGAGAAAGAACTAAGCAATAATCAGATACAATGCCATCAATGCAATCATTAGTTGTTAGACTGATGCTTCCCCTGAATCTGTGCTCCTGTTCTTGAGCTATCTCACTGTTTTCCTTAACGAAAAGGCATACGCTTCTGTATTCAACGGAACTCGCGTGTATACGCAGCTTTAGTTCACTAAACCCGCATATGGAAAGTGAAACACTGAAAATTTCCACAGCTTCATCTCCCCCTGAATTTTTACCACCTGTACCTGTTTTCTTCACATCAGATGTATTGTCAGAACTAAACATAACCAGAATTACCAAACCAACCATGGGAATCATCATACATTGCTCCCCCTGTGATGATACATTACTAATCCCTATAATGTATCTCACATCACTCTGTAGCCATTATGAGAAGTAGGCTTTAGAAGCAGATGACTGTAGTAGGATTGTTATCCCCTATGTTTTTTGACCGATCCTCCTTCCTTTTACAGCTTTGCTTGAAATTTCTTATTGTGTGCTAGAAATTATCCAATTTCTTAGATCTATTCATCCTCCATTCTTTTTCTACATGTCCATACTTGTTACAAGCATAACATCTTATGTGACCAGAGAAGTAAGCATACGGATCATAATGAATCTTTCTTCTATTGCAATCAACTGCTTTATGACCATACTTGCTGCATGAAAAACAATATCCCTTAAAGAAACCTGAGTACCTTTCTATGTAGAATCTATTTGTTTGTGACTGAAACAATCTGCTCCTACAATTGGCTGCAACATGCCCATAATTATGACATTTAAAGCATTCAACATTACTTATCAAAGGAGGGAATGATTTCTTTTGAGAGTTCATGATTTTCGGTTGATCTTTTGTTTCTTTCAACACTTCAGATTTTGCATTGATATCCTTTGAATCTTTAGCACTTCCTTGTGAACTAGATTCTCCTTTAACAGTTTCATGAAAACCAAGACCAAATTTAATAGAAGGAGACCTTTGACTACTAAGAATATTTTCCAGAATCTTAGTACTATCTTGAAACCTCAAGAGTTTATCTTTTTCTTCTAATTTACCCTTTAGAATGTTTACCTCAACCTCCAATTTTTGGCATTGCTCCTTCATACTTTCTTCAACCCTCTTTCTTTCTTCTACTTGATCATTCAATTTCAAAATCTCTTCTTTCAACCCATTTTCTTGTTCTTCAAAAGTTTGTAGAAGATCTTCATTCTTCTTATTTGATTTTTCCAGTTCTTCTTTCAGAGAGATGATTTCTTCTTCAAGTCTTTCACTTCGATTGGTTACTTTATCCTACAGTCTTTGATACATTTCTATCCGTCTTTGATACATTTCTATCTCACCATTCATTCTAGAGATCATGTCTTGGTAGATAGATTCTTGCTTTTTAAATTGATCTTCATCGTTAGTCTTGAGATTTGCTTCTAGACCCATACTGTTACTTTCACTATCATTTTCACTATCTTCACCATTGCTTGCATAAGGAAGTGAATCACAAAGATTAGTACCTTTTTCATATTCTTCATTTTCTGCTTCACAAGTTTTCTGAGATATCTCCTTTCTTTGATTAGCCTTCTTCTTTTTCTTCCTTTCCATGAGCACTAACAGATCTTTGTCAGAATCTTCTTCATCCTCATTTGACATTTCATCATTATCTTCATTTGTATAATAGCTCTTTCCCTTTTCAAATTGTTTCCCTTTATCATGATTTTCTTCATAAGGACATTTAGCATCATAATGACCAACTCTTCCACAATTAAAACACTTGAAGGGAAGCTTACCTCTGAATCTTCCAGTACCCGGTTGGAGTCTTCTCACAAAATTTGCTTCTTCTTCTTCTGATATGTAACTTGATTCCTTGACAACTTCCTTTTCTTTTCCTTTTGCACATGCCTTAAAGACAACTTCTCTAATTTGAGAGGGACCTTCTTTTCTCATTTCAAAAGCAGTTAGAATACCATGTAGTTGAACAATAGTAAGAGTTTGTAGATCTTGCCTTTCTTTAATAGCAGATACTTTTGATTCAAATTTTGAAGTCAAAGATCTTAAGACTTTTTCAACCAGAGTAGTATCGGTTATGGTTTCACCCAAACTTCTCATACAATTTACAATATCATCTAGACATAAAAATAAACTGGTAATACTCTCATCACTATGCATCCTTAAATTTTCATATTCAATTCTGAGAGTTTGGAGTTTGGCATTTTTTACCTTTGTATCACCTTCATAGCTTAGAATGATTTTGTCCCATATTTCTTTTGCTGAATTTGGCTACATTACTTAAAAAAATTCTGATTCAGACAGGCTTCCTAATAAAACATTGACTCCTTTGGCATTGATTTCATATTTCTTCCTTTCTGTTGCATCAGTAGGAATAATTGCTGGATATCGATAACCTTCTTCCACGATTGCCCATACTTCTGCACCAAGACTTTGCAAATATGCTTTTGTTCGTATCTTCCAGAATAAAAGATTACTTCCATTGAATAAAGGTGGCCTTAGAGAAAGTACTCCTTCATGACTTCCCATTGTGATGGATCTCCTTCAAGCGATCAAGCTTCTGCAGAAGAACCTCCTCTGATACCAATTGTTGGGAAAAATACTGAGAGGGGGCCGGGGGGGGGTGAATCAGTATTTAGTGCTGACTGAAAAATTTTACTTTTTCTTTTTCTAAAACCCATACGCTACTTTACTGAATCCAACTCGCATATACACACAGATATCCTTAATAAAACTTGCGTATTAACAGAGATCTCATTATGCTGATAATTCTTTGCTTAGATTATTGCATCATTCATTCATTAGATGTTTAGTAAGCAGTAAACATGTGTAGTAAGAATAGAATAAATCATCACACATAATAAACACACATGAACACCAGGATTTAAGGTGGAAACCCAATTCGGGAGAAAACCACCGCTGTTGTCGTCTCAGTATTCAATATTTTATTATAAAGAAAACATCGTAAAACCATGTACTGGTGCAGACTCATACCAACACGCAGGCACCCACCTGCAGAAGGCTACAACCTTCTCTTTTTTACTAGCCTCTCCTCGAAGGACGCCACTACCCCCTGCTCTCATTTACCATCCTCTCTTGGAAGGGAGCCACTACCCCCTGCACTCATTTACCAGCCTCTCCTGGAAGGGAGCCACTACCCCCTTGCACTCGTTTACCAGCTACTACTGGAAGGGAGCTACAAACCCCTCACTGAAGGCTTCGACCCTCAGCACCACCATGGACCACGTTTCATCAATTTTCATACTGGATCCAACAGCTTCCATACAACATACCTTGTAGGCCACTTTTCATCAGATTTTCAGACTGGACCCACTCCACACATTTAAGCGCATCATACATCAAACTGAAACTCATAACCTCATCAATTCATTCATTTTACCATCAACCAATCAACCAACAACTTTATATTTAATCAACATAATTAGTAGCATAATCAATATTCAAACAACCCAGATCTGTATGAATACATCATTGACAGATAGTAGTAAAACAATAGAATATATTAGACATTTCATTCCACATACTTCAGCAAAACCCTAGTTCCATATGCGCTTTTACTTCACTGAACCTGCGTATGCACGCCCTGTAACAGAAACAAACCTGCGTATACATCTGCACATATTTCAAAGCTGATTTTACATACCATACGCACTTTTGCTGAAGCCAACCCGCGTATATACGCACTTTATCTTCCACGAACCTACGTATAGATCTTCAAACTTTGTAGGTCTGCGCAATTCTTTAGAACAGATAAATGGCTCAGATCTTACCCTTTTACTTCAGAAAATATTCACCTCATCTCAGATCTAAACATTCCATAAACAGATCTAGAAAATACATAGTCTTTTTAGAACTAGAGATCCCTCTTCCTCATTTTCTTCATAGGTGCATTATTAATTCAGATCAATCAACAAACTGTTACCCATTCCATGCAGATATACTCTAGAGTGAAGTATTCATTCCATACCCAGACATATGCACCCCCTTGCACTATGATCTTCTTCTCCTTATATATATTTAGCCTTTGTCAATACCATGAGTCAAAACCACTCAACTACTAATGGTATTCTAGGACGAGATCAAATAGATATTCTAGAGCTCAATACAATGGGCCAATACCATGGTAAATTCCCTTGGTTTTATGAATTTAGAGCGCAAATAGGCATACACGACTTGGCACGTACTTTTCTGCGTGCATACGCTACTTCTCCTTAACAAACCCACATATACGTTGTGACATGACTTATTTATCATTTCTCTGGCACTTTACTGGAATTCCTTCCTTATTTTACTTCTGAGCTGATCTATAGATATATCATCCTTCCTTTTAACACATAGATACATCATCCTTACATATTTAACACATGGGTTGCTTATCATAGACAACTCATCAAGCAGGTTTCCACCAAGAACAACTACATCAAGTAGGTTTCCATCCAAAGAGAACCCATCAAGTCAGTTTTCATCAAGGAAAACTTCATCTAGTAGGTTGCCATCAAAGACAACACATTGCATCATATTTCCATCAATCTTATTTCATCAAGTAGGTTGCTATCAAGGACAACACATGCGAACATGAATATGTGACACTTGTGGGCATATATCAAAGGATCTATGTGAAGGTTTACATCATCACATTTATTTGTTACTCGAGGACTTCTTTGTGAAATATTTTAAAAGTATCTCCTACTCCCTCTTCTTTATTCTCTTCTACCATAGGAGGTTGTTCGCAGTTTGCGGGGCTTTTCTTGCAAAGGTTCAACCAGTTCAAGCCCTAACTCCTTATACTCTACCTTGTTGGGGAAATACAAAGAAAAATAGAGAAATAGAAAAAAAATTTAATAACATTGATATATAAGTATGCATGAACACAACGGAATGCATAAATAAACATAAACACAAAGATGCGACAGAAATAAACTCTCATTTCGTTAATATCAAATAGTTGTAATATTCTTACATATATAATAGAAGTAACTAGCTTGGTCGATGGTAGGTTATCTATCAGAAGAGATGTGGCAGCTACATGCCTCCAAAATATGTTACAATGAGGCTCAATGACTTTTTTATTAATGAAAATCAAGGGGAAACACTAAACAACCAAAAAAATAACCCTAGGAGATGGAAATGGAAGCGTTTCCGAGCACCATTTGGGTTAGTTGCGTATCCAGCTTCCCGAGATCGTAACTTGGTCATGATTTTATTTTAGTGCATACAATAACTTTTCATAAATATGTCTTTGAGTACTAAAATATTTGTGGCATGTCCCTAGCTATGGTTATGGGCATGCTGCCAACCTCAAAAAAATGACATTTAGGGGGTCGAAACAAATCTGCAAGTTTGAGACTTGAAAAGCTTCTGAAATAGTAAAATGTGCTATAAAAAAGGAAAGTAATGAAACCGACTAGAGGTAAAAGTGTAATAGGCTGGTGGCCACTGATATCTACTTGGATCAGTTTTATATAAAAATTAATATCCAGAAAAGGTAGAATTCCCTATATGCAAAGTGAAGAGATATCGTACAAATGTACAAGGTCCTACAGTTTAAAACAAGGTTATAAGGCACATGCCAATTATACCTATACTTCAACAAATGTTTCTTTCAAATTCATATAGGAGTAAATATGGAATCATGTGAATTATAGATGAATCCAAAGCAATGAAGCACATATATGAAAAATGTTCAAGAAAGTTAAAATATGACCCTCGTAGTATTAGGTTTTTTCCTGCAATTGATGGAGTGTGCAATTTCTCTTTCCCGAGATTAAATTTTAATGTTTGGAAATTAAAATTGATGGTATAAAATATCCCCCCATGGATGAGTGCTGTAAAGGATCACCTTTTGTTGGATCTCATTGTTCCAGGAAAACGTCAAGTAAAAAAAATGGGCGTTTTTCTTGCACCTTTTATTGATGAGATAAAACTGCTATGGAAATGGATATGAATGTATGACATATCAAGTCATTGATCAAATAGGTCTTTCATGTTTTTTGGTGTGCTACGTTAGACTATTCATGATTTCCCGGGACTTGGTGTTTGTTCTGAAAAGATATAATATTTACGTGTTTACACTCGTAATTTATCTTCATCAAAACTTTCACGCTTACATTTATACTATTATTTTATGTTATTAACATTATTTGTTGAATTTTAGGGCTTTAAAAAAAGGGGATATCTACATGTCCAAGATGTGAAGACCAATTTTGACAATGTTATTATAAATATATATGTAAATTTTTTTCTTCAAACAACATGGTTTTTCTTCCTCGAGATCATAAGTTTAGAAATCGTGAAAGGAATTAATTTGATTGAGATTTTGAAAATAGAGGCCCTCCTATTTTTATGGGTCCACATGATCGGATTAATTGGTATGTAGATGTTGAATCGAAAACATGGGAGTATTTTGTTTTATCGAGGTGATTCAATTGAAGAACCCAAACAACTTGTAGTTAATATGCCATAAGTAGTGAAAAAAAATCCATTTCTTATGAGCTCCCTTGCGAGAAGGATCTATTAATAGTTTACCTATGAGATCCTATGCACATTTTAAAAAATACCCCAGATTCTATATTTCAACATATTTCAGGCAACGAGAATGACAAATTTTCTTCAAGGAGATATGTTTCTTTCGCATACCAAATTCGATAGAATACTAATGTGGCCAAATAGGAAAAATGAAACATATGCAGAAGAAACATGGATTTACAAAAAAAAAGGAGAGCTAGAGCAACTAAAAAAGTTCATCTAGTCAATGAGGACAAGTAGTGACTATGGGTCATCATTGGAAAACTATTTTACAGTTGATGGACATGTGATAGGATTTAAACCACATGTTTTTTATAATTTCATGAAGGTATTATCAATATTTAATTTTTACTCATAACATTGATTAAGTACAAAATATATTTTTCTATTCTGTTATATTAGGAAAACTACTAATGAGTTTTGAGAAATTTGTTTGATGACATATCATTCCATTGGAAATTTGGGGGGTTTCATGTCTTATGTTTGAATTAAAGAATTCCATAAGTCGACTTTCAGTATTTGCAAGGTATGTGATATGAAATGTTCGTGTGTGAGAGACATAGAGATATTATATTTATTTTTAAATTTTGACTAAAATCTCATACAAATTTTCTATTCTTTTCTTATGTGGGAAACTGCATGGAAGAAGGAAACTGCATAATGTATATGTGTATTTGAGAAGGATCTCCCTACAAGTTTCATAGACCTACAAGTACATTTACGTATACTCCAATTTGATGACATTGAATTGGAGGGTGTCATATCAACAAGGTGGATGCTTTTCTTTGAGAGGTATATGAAAAATATAAAAAGATATGTCTAAAAAAAGGCACATCCTAAGGGTTGCATGACTCGAGAGTATGTATTGAACGAAGTTTTTTTTCCTATGTGAATTAATTGGTAAGGATTTTGAATATGGGCCATGCTTCTAGGATGAAGAATGAGCATAATATATTATTGATGGAGAAAACCCAAAATCTATTGTTGTTGAAGTAGAAATTAGTAAGTAAATTCAGGACCATTGTGGTTTTTTTCATCATCGTCATTATTTTCCTATATAATCTGTTTCTCAAATATACAACATGGAATTTGGAGTTTGAAATAAACATTTTGATATGTAATAGGTGCAGTCGAAAGTGCTATATTCGACAAGTTCATACTATACCACATGCAATTTATGAAAAAATGGATTTATTTATATGATAAAAGGAGAGAAGAATTGTTTGAAATACGGAGAAATTTTAAGAGGTTGAACCCAAGTAATACTCATCTTTGCACTAAAATAATTAGGAAATGGGGAAAATATTGCACACAAAATGTGTTGCTAAATAAATTCAAAATTAAACAGAAGATGCATGTAGAGATTCAAACATAAGATAATCTTAAATAAACATAGGTAGAGGGGTTTTGATCATATTTCTTAGACTCTCATTGAGCTAGGATGAAGAGGCTATTGAATAACAATATATTAAGTATGAAATTGTTAAAAAATATAATTTCATATATTGTATATGTAAAACAATGTAAATACAAACCATTAGGTTGCATGTATGAAAAGTTTGTTCATTAATTTATATTATAAAAAAAATTGAAATATTTCACTAAGCCTAATAAAAAATATTTTTGATGGGAAAAATTAGAAAAAAATAATTGTATTTATTTTATTTATGAGTAAAAAAATACTCTCCAAGTCAAATAATTAAATTTGGCCTTGTAATGATGATTGGACATGCATTTCTGTCAAGCAAGCTGAAATTTCCTTACTTTACTAAAATGCATGCTCAAGATTCATTTCATGGCCAATATGGTTGATTCAAATTTTACATTGTTTATTTACTAAGTAAAGACATTAATTATTTTTCTTGATACTTTGGAATGTTTGAGCTAGAGTTGATAATTTGTTGAGACATGAAACCCTTATTTTTGTACTATTTTGTTAATCTTAGAAGGATATTTTTCTGGTGAGATAAGGGTATGTGGAGTATATTCATGGTGATTTTGATAAATACAATATTAGTATGCAACTATTTTGTTTTCATGCTGCTAAATTTGTATCTCATGTAAGCTTTATGAAATTTTCCTATTAATAGAAAAAACCATGCTCGATAATAATGGAGAAATCGTTCGAGGGATCCTAAATCTTGACATGATCAATTGAGGCAGTACTAATCCCTCATGCATAAGACAATGTTTTTTTACCATTATTGTTAAAAATTACACCTTGAGCTCCCACAACCCCCATATTTCATTTTGAGGCACCCTATGGTAAATGATTCCATATGATAAACTAATCATATTGTAGATTTGTTATACAATGAAAAGAAGACATATTTTGTATTTCAAATAGAAATTTAGTGCATTCCATAAAAAAAATTCCTGAGTTCAGTAAGGTATTGGCTTATAAAATTCCATTACACTATCCAAAAATAAAAGAGTAACTAGATCTTAGTGAGACCACAACGAGATAAAATATTCCTGAAGGAGACATAAAAGGAAGTCCTAAAAAAAACCATGAAATTTATTCAAAAATGAACGTTAACATAAAAAAATACACAAACACACACATGCACACATTAAATGTTGAAATGTGTCTACATATATACAACCCCTAAAAATTTCTATTATGAAACTCGAGGATGCTTGGGATGATTCTACAAGCCCTTCTCTAAAGAAGAATAATATCTCTTTCATTCTATGGAAAATTTTGATTATTCAAGTGCTAAAAAGGACACATCCTTTGATGCTTATTTAATGTGTATAATTATTGTTTCATAATATTCTCTCATATCGAAATTTTCTTATCTTGCCTTTTTCAATAAATTCACCTTATTCTTATATTTTTTGTTCTTTCTTAGTCAGATTTCTTTCAATATATTCCTTTGTATATTTCAAGTGATATATACATTTTCCCAATTCTCTAGTGAGTTTTTATACTTCATACTCAAGCTTTTTTTCCCATGATGGTTGTTGATTTGTTGATTGTTGTTTTTTTTCCCTCTCCAAAAGTACTCTCAATTTCTTTATCTCCATGTCACATCCCAAATTCTTAGCTTTTCGGCCACTTAGGATATTATTGTGTAGATATTTAATTCTTTATCTCTCTCAGATACCATATACTTCAATTATTGAACAAATATTTGTGAGAATTACATATCACCCACAAATTTGATGGTTAAGAAAGTGGTCTCTAAAACCTTCACTAGTTCTTTAGCTTGGATTTCTCCAAGTCCTGTAAAGTAATTTTTTTCTCCTGTATCTTAGCTTATACATTTACCCTCACCATTACCCTTATCCCCAGTCTTTGTACCACCTTCTAAAAAATGGTGTTATTTTTCCATTTTAAGTTTTTTAATCTACTATTTTTCTAGGGTGATTTCCAGGTATCTCTTTCAACATATTATCTTTCCTATGATAGGTTTTCTCAAACTTAGTCACTCTTTTTGTATATTATTCAACCTTGGATTCATGTTTTTGTTATTCTTGATCTATATATTTTTTTCAAATTTTAGCCTTTAAATATTCAATCAATTTATGCTTTTCATTCAATAGCTTGAATAATTTAGCCTCATAAGTATCTGAAATTTCCAATGGAGGAATATTGAGAACCTCTAGTTTTCTTCCCAACTCCTCTTCAAGCTCACTAATTTTTTCATCATATGCAACCTAATTTTTTTTGAAATTTTCATGTAGTTTATATATCTCCGTGATACCTCCATTTCTCATTCTGGATAATTCATTATGAAATTCATCAATACTTTTATCCATGATGTTTATGTCATTCACTAATTTTGTGTTTGTTGCAGAATTGTTGACTGCAACACTGTAATCTTATTCATGAATTAAACAATATCCTTCTCCTTTAGTTTATAATTTTCCTTCCAATTTTATATATAGGAAGAATATTCCATTAAATTTTTTTTTGTAATGGATCATTCTATCATGCACTGAGAAAAAAAATATTTTATCGAAATTGTATATTGGACTGTGCACATTTAAACATGGAGATGTAGATGTTGAATCACCCATCGAAGTGAAATTATGTTGAGCTGAAAACTATTAAGATGGAATAATTTCTATTATAGAAAGATTATCATTACATGTTTCTATATAATGGTCCATACCTTCCTTCTCCTGTTCTTCATCCACACAGACATGTCATTTTTCTAGGATTCTAGTAGCTATAACTTCAACATGGAAAATTGAACCAAAAAAATTTTAGACACCATTAACCCAAGTTTGTGTAGGTTATTACTCAATTTTTTATTTGGTTTTCATTTCATAATGTAAGTAAGAGGCCTCATTTCAACATCAGGTCGATACAAATTACTAATTTTTTTTAGTGTTCCGAGGAAAATAAATTTAACCTTGTTCATTTTATTTTCTTGTAGAGAATAATGTATTTTTTTAGAAATGAAATGAGGGACATCTATGGTCGCTCCTTAAACCCAATGAATACATAGGTAATCCAATCACCAAAATATCAAGCTTGTGATGATTCATAATTACCTTAAGGAAAAATTAAATCAAGGATTTGTATATTCCTTTGGGAACATCTTGCATTTTAATCCTTTACTTGGATTAGATACTTCTTTCCCACATATCTTACTAGCCATTTAAATATTTTCTACCTTCAGAGGTTTCTTGGAGTTAAATATTTCTCCCCCCTCTCGATGAAATTTTTGTCTCTCTTGTAATTATATTGAGGTCCAACTTAATCAACTTCACAAATATTTTTAATTCCATGGATTTATCCTCATAATTTTCTATGGCCTCATATACCTAATCATTTTTGAAATAGAACTGTCAAAATATAGAATTATAAACATGTGCTCTTATGAGGATATCTAGAATACTTTGTGGAAAATTATTTGTATCTTTTCATGAATCATCACTCTTTGAATTTTTTGATTGTGAACTTCTCTTCGGATACCCATGTGTCAAATTTTTAAGGAGAAGAGGATGATGTTGTTTCAATTCAAGACATCGTTGTTCATGGTCAAGGTGCACTAGTTGAATGCACGTTGAATGCAAGAATACACACTACATAGACTATGAGGAATGCATGTTAAAGGAAAGAATGCACATTTGTTGACACCTAATCCTAAGGGTTGGGTGAGAATATTCAATATTGTATATTATTTAATATTAGGAAATAAGGAAGGCCAAGAGTCATTGGGAGATGAATCCCAATAGCCTCACCTCCATGTATAAATACATGTACATTCTTCATCTAATAGACATTCTGATTTGCAGAGTTACCTCCTGGTTTGACATGGTATGAGAGCCAGTCCCACTATTGGCATTTTTGCCTGTGGTGTAACTCCCCCATTCCTTTGCTCAGTCAGTTTTTATGCTAGTTTTTGCTGCTCCATTAAATTGTTGTACTATAATTCTGCATTTTTTTAATTTATCTCTGCCACTTCTACACAGCTCTGATTTTTGCAGATTCTGAAGATTCTACAATTTGAAATTCCTACATTTCTGCAGTCCTGCAAATATCTGCAGTTCTGCGGCCCTTGAAATATCTGCAAATTCAAAATTTTTAACGGCCTCTCGGCCTCCCCCATTCTCCAACACCTATGCATCTGCACTCACCCCTCAACTCCATATCTACACTCTGTTGCTCCCCATACCTATTTCTCTACCCTTTCGGCCTCCTCACACCCCCTATCCACCACCTCTCTCCAATGCTCCCTTCCTATAGCACTAAACCCTGCACACTACATGAACCCATCTCTCATTCGCTCGCTCACTCCATAGTAGACCCCGCCTCCCTGTCGGCCCTCCCCGCGATGTTTTAACACTCACTACACAATGCTTCTCTCCCTCCAGCCTGTCGGCCCTCCTCATGGCCTAGCTCCTCTTCTTATATGTTGTCATTATAATGTGCTATCTCCTTTTTTTCCAACGCTGTCTGTCATATAAAACTGCCCAACTATAATACCGCCTGTCATATGGTATATACTACATCGCTTATACTCCATTCTCACAACATTGTCATTCACTACCCCACCGCCCCTCTCTGCGTTGTCTTTAACACCATTCCACCACTGTTTAATACATATTATAATACTCCTGTCATACCATTCCATATTACCACCCCCTCCCACCATAACACCGCTCCACTGTCATATTGAATACCACTCCACTATCATATTACCCCCCCCCCCCCCACCATACTTTCAATACAATTAGACATATAAAGTCTCTTTCTTCAAACATATTTTTTTTGGTGTAGAATTCAGTGTTTTTAGCAAAGTATTTTTGTCCCCTTCAATTGAGTATACTTTCAGAATTGAAAATTTTTCCTCCTCAAAAGAATTTTTTTCCTTTCAGAAGAATGCATTCTCTCATATCTATTGTACGGGTGGTTCTCTCTGGCAAAGAGAACTATCTTGAATGGTCCCGGAAAATCAAGCACACTCTCATTTTTAATGAGTTGTGGAAAGATATCTTTGAAGGACAAGAAATCCACAGTAACCCACTTGAGGCAAAGAGCTCGCCATTTGGGAAAACAACAACTTCCTGAGCTATGCTGATTGCGGCTTGGCCGTAAGAGGTGAGTCACCATATTCCATCATTCTCAAATGCCTGAAGCCTTGAGAAAGCTAAAAGAACTCTATGACTCACATTCAAAACTAGAAATTGTTCAATTGATGATTAAGTTGTTCAGTCTTGAAATGAAGAATGATGATCCCCTTGCTTTAGCTTCAGAAGTTAGATCTATCATGCATGATATTGATAGAACTGGTGTAAAAATTGACATACCTCTCATAACATATGTTAAGGCATTATATCCGACTTACTCACATTATCTTGAGTCATTGCAAGCAAGTGGAAACCTTGAGCATATCACCTTTGATACCCTTGATAAAAAGTTTGTAGAAAGAGAGAAAGCTTTCGGGAAGATGAAAGTCCCTTCGTCTTCTGAAGAGGCTGCATACTTGGAACATAGAGAAAAGATTCATGCTCCAGATTCTTCTAGAGGAAGAGGTGGCAGAAGAGGAAGAGGAAGAAGAAACTTTAGAGAAAAGGGGGGCAAAAAATCTGACAAATCCGATCTTCATTGCACATGTTGCAATAAAGATGGACATGATGCATCCAAATGTAGGACACCTTGGGATAAAATTGAGCAGCAAAGAAATCAAGACAAAGGTAAAACTAATGAAAAAGACAAAGGTGAAGCACCTGAATCTACTCATTATGTTCTAGCACATTGTCATAATGGAGTAACTGAAGACTTGTTTGATGTTTCATTTACTTCATGGAGAGATGATTGGTTGCTAGATTCAGGAGCAACATGTCACATGACATTTAGAAAATATTTTTTTGAAGAATTGGTAAAATTTGATGGAACGTATATCTTTTAAAGCGAGATAAATCCAAACTCAAGCCATCAAGGCTTGACACAATTAGGCTTAAGTTTCCTAATCTTCCAAACCATCTTCTACATGAGGTACTATACCTCCCTGAGTTGAGGAGAAACTTGTTTTCCTTGGTCCACATCCGCCAACAAGGACACTCCATTCACATGTTTGATGGCAAGGTTGAGGTCAAAAAAGCATCAGATTGCTCACTTGTCATGAGAGGAATAGAAGAAGGAAGACTCCTAAAACTGCAAGGTACCTCTGCTCATGCACAAAACTTTGCATTCAATTCTCATTATGATGAAGGTACATTCCCATCAAGTATTTTATGGCATGCTATATTTGGACACTTAAACTATGAAAACCTTCGATTTTTGAAGAAAAATGGTGTTACTAGATTACCTACAATTCCTAGGAAACTTAAGCAATGTGATGCTTGTATTCTAGGAAAGCATAGCAAACAACCATTCATGATTCACACTCCAGGCATAGAAAACTGGGCTTGTTAGGTGATTTATGTGGGCCTATGCCTGTTGCTTCTGCAAATGGAGATAAATATATGATGACATTTATTGATGAATACACCAGAATGTGTTGGATTTACTTATTGAATAACAAGTATGATTCTTTTCAAACATTCAAGAACTTTCATGCATGGATTGAAAATGATGCACAAACTCATATTGGCTGTCTGCGTGCTGATAATGGAAAATAATACACTTCAAACAAATTTGAAAATTATCTTCGTCAACATGGAATCAAAAATCAAACAACTGTGCCATATAATCCCCAACAGAATGGTGTAGCTGAAAGAATGAACAAAACTATTTTAAATATGGTTCGCTCCATGTTATTATTCAAGAATGTAAAATTGATGTTTTCGGCTGATGCAGTTCTATGTGTTGTTTACATAAAGAATAGGTGTCCTTCAGTTCAATTAGAAACAAAACTCCTTTTGAAATGTGGCATGGCCACATTCCTTGATAAAAACATTCGAAGTCTTTGGGTCACATTGTTATGCCTTGATGCAAAAATTGAGGAACAAACTTGGTGCTAGAAGTCGAAAATGTATCTTCTTGTGGTATTCCAATACCTCCAAAGGATATCATCTCCATGATGAAGTCAATAAGAATTTTGTAGTAGGAAGAGATGTCATATTCCTTGAATCTTCCAAGAGTGACAAGGTTGTTGAGCGGCAACTTGATCGCCTAGATAGATTCACACATGAAAAATCTTTCCAAGAATTTGATAATCAGATTCCACATCTTGAAGGGGGGATTCCGATATTGAATCAAACTTTGGAATCATGTCCTGAAGCACTCTCTCCCCCACATGAAGAAACAACCACGGATGACACATTGGATGATGTGATTGATAGAATTGGGAGATTGAATCTTGAATCAATCCCAACTTAGTCAAATGAACAGCCTGGACCATCTCAGAAAGGTCCTCCCAAATGGCTAACAAAGACACTGCAGAATTTTCATCCTGATGAGGTTGGAAAAACAGGAACAAGAAGTTCCACTCAACAAATCGAAGGTGATGTAGATAATTTTGATTCTCTTGTTTCTATGGATATTTCTTATAACTTTCAATTGAGTTTGTCTACAGATCATGAACCAACTTCCTTCAAAGAAGCCGCTTCTCATGATGAATGGAAAGAAGCGATGCAAAAGGAGTATGATGCCCTGATAAAGAATGGCACTTGGAAGCTGGTTGATCTGCCTTTGGGAAAAAAACCAATTGGCTGTAAGTGGGTCTACAAGAACAAGTATAAAGCAGTGGCTCACTTGACAAGCACAAGGCCAGGCTTGTGGCAAAAGGTTTTGCACAAAAATAAGAAATCGACTATGAAGAAACTTTTTCTCCCACAGCAAAATGGATCACCATCCGGACTCTCTTTGCCCTAGCAGCTCAGAATGGATGGAAAGTCCATCAGATGGATGCAAAAACTGCCTTTTTGAATGGAGATCTAAAAGAGAAAGTTTATATGTCCCAGCCAGAAGGATTTGTTGTAAAGGGTCAAGAACACAAAGTTTGCAAGCTTATAAAATCCCTGTATGGCCTCAAGCAAGCACCATGAGCCTGGTATGAGAAATTAACCGAGCATCTTCTGAAACTTGACTTCAAACATTTTGATCTTGATGATGCAACTTTGTTTGTTAAGAAAGTTGGAAAAATAGTTGTATATCTTGTGGTATATGTAGATGATCTTTTGATAACAGGGAACAATGAGAGATATATTGCATCCATGAATAAAGAATTGAAGAAAGGTTTTGAACTGACTGATTTGGGTCATGTTCATTACTATTTGGGTATGGAAGTAATTCAACATCCTAAATATATATTTCTTTCTCAAAAAAAGTACATTAGAGATATTTTGAACAAGTTTGGCATGGATGAATTCAATCCCTTAACCACTCCAATGGAACAAAACTTGAAGCTCACATCTATTGAAGGGAAGGAATTCGAGGATGAAACTAAGTATATAAAACTTATAGGAAGTATTATCTACTTGACCACCACTAGACCTGACATTTCATCTGCTGTTGGAATCCTCTCAAGGTTCATGCAAAAACCTTGTGAAGGACATTGGACTGCTGCAAAAAGAGTGTTAAGGTACTTGAAGGGGACTCAAGACTTTGGACTCAAATATATGCAGGTAGGCAAATTCAACTTGATCGGATACTCTGATTCAGAATTTGATGGTGATAAAGAAACAGGGGCGTCTACTATAGGTTACACCATGAGTCTTGGATCAGGAGCTGTCTCGTGGAGATCACGCAAACAGTCAGTTCCAACAGATTCCACGATCGAGGCAGAATATGTGGCAGTAGTTGAAGAAACAAAGGAAATTTTTTGGCTCTGGAAAATCCTGGAAGATTTGCAGATGAAACAAATGTATTCCACACCACTCATGATTGACAACACTTCTGCAATAAAGTTGGCCAAGAACCCAAAGTTCCATGATCGAACAAAGCACATCAATACAAAATACCATCTAATTCGACATCTTGTCCAGGCCAAAACCATCCATCTACATCATTTTTCCACAAATGATAAAACTGTTGATATCTTCACCAAAGCACTTGGAAGAGAGAAGTTTGAAAAGTTCAGATCGATGCTTGGGCTCACCAACATCCATTCAGATTAAAGGGGGGGAATGTTGACACCTAATCCTAAGGGTTGGGTGAGAATATTCAATAGTGTATATTATTTAATATTAGGAAATAAGGAAGGCCAAGATTCATTGGGAGATGAATCCCAATAGCCTCACCTCCATGTATAAATACATGTACATTCTTCATCTATTAGACATTCTGATTTGTGGAGTTACCTCCTGGTTTGACAACATTGAATAAACTGTGATGAATGTATGGTAAATGGAAAATTGTTTGATGAATAATGTCACATACCTATTTTTTTTTCTACTATTTCTCTCTCAGAGGTCTATGTGTCACTTTCCTATAATTTCATAAGGGATGGTTTTTCTTATTAAGTTTATCCCACTAGGGAACCCATTTAAGCATATCTAAACATTTAAGTTGATACCTTACCTATGTTTTTTGTTTATTATTGACCCATCTAACTAATCAGGGATAAATTTGAAATACCCTCCCCATTATATTTAAGGTTAGTCTAACCTTGGAATACATTAAACATGGTTTATATCTCCATTTCAAAAACCATTAAAAATATTAACTATTGGTTCTTGATTTATCTATTTCCCTTGCACTTTACGGGCATAACTCATAGTAGTACTCCTACATTGAGGTATGCTCTACTCATAAGTTTCCAATGACACACGGTCCATGTGACCCATCGTGCTCTCCATGTGATAGGGTAGGTTTCCAAGGTAAGTCGAGAGGTGGTTGGTATCTACCAAGTGGAGGGTTAAGATTCATGTTGGGTATAGATCGATGGTCATGAGTGTGCTAGTCAAAGCCTATGATTTTAATCTCTATTTAATTTTTGGTTTTCTCTATTTATTCTCTCAAGGGATTTGGAAAAGGGATGGTGGAGGGTCTGTAACCCACACAGATCCTGAGCAACTCCTTCTCTCCCTGATCATTTGAAACCCTTTCTTACTAGCCACTAGAGTCTGAGTCTTGTTGGATAACACAGTGGTCTAGTTTTATCCCACTTACATGTATGGATTTTGTCATGTATTTCTATATTTATTTCATTGAAGTTGTGACTACTAGGTCTTGTTAATTAGACTGATACACTGACTATTTTTATGGTTGCAGGGGTGTTTTCAAGATGGACCCATAGTGCCTTTCATGCAACTGGACTGAAGAATGTATTCACGGTTAGCCATGGTGCGTACATCTAGGTAATGTGTTATTATCATTTTGTTACTGTTATAGGTCAACTAGGGCATCATCCCTAAGACCATTATGAATAGGGTCTATCATCCCCTAATTCAGTTGCTACAAGCCCTAGAGAAGTCATTCCACTGATGGCTTTAATTCATGAGAGTTTCAATGTTTGAAGTATAGTTAAAATGACCCATTGAATCATCAAAGCTCCTCTAAATGGGCCTAAGTGCATTTCATAGAATATGCCCCCATGCAAGGGTGCTCTGCAAATCACTTCCCGACACTTAAGAGTGCATTGGTCTCCTGGGAGCGAAATCATCATTGTTCTGGGAATCTCCACATGTCCAGTGCCTTATAGAAGAGATCATAGGTGTCATAATTCGAACACATTTTTTCATACATCACAATTGAACCTAGAAACATGTCTTATATACTATTATAAAGCCATTAAATATCATTTATTGAGAAACTACCTACAATTTCTCTATAAATTTAACACTCATCTAAGTGCAAGGGAGGAAGAAATTTGTGTAGTGTTATGCTATTGGATTCTCAATTCTTAGAGAGCTGAAGTAATGTGATGCTGCTATATTGATGCTTGGTGTGATGAGGACGGGATGAAGTTGGAACATGTTAACAACAAACTGATCGACTAGTTGTAATCTATTCCTCCAAATACTGCAATAAAGATATATGTTCTTTCTCTCATATATGCGATTATCTTTTGTGAATGTATTCTAAATATGTCCATGTATTCTCAGATTTAGTGATTTTGATTTGGTTATGATAGATAGATATTATATATTTGCATCATTGTTTCTTGTCTTCTGGTTTTGATTGTAGGTACTGCTCTGGCGAGTTTAGTTGGATCGAGAGTGACAACAGCGACAAAAGAAGAAGAACAAGAGTGAAAGATAAAAAGTAAGTATCTTCATATTTTGTTTATCTATTTATCTTAGATATAAATTCATTTACCTTTCCTCTATTGTTCTTAGTGAAGAAACGCCACACTCAAGGAAGACTAGTTTATATGTAGATTAGAATTCCTCATAACAAATTGGCGACTCCACTGGGGATAAATCCATCATTCCTAGTGTTTCTATACTTTTTAAACATCATCACTAAAATTTACTTCATCTATTCAGTCATTTTAATGTACTTTTCCCTTAGAAGTGTGTTTAGCCTACTTGATCTTCAATCTTCACTGCACCCAATGCACTGTTGGTCAGGGTACAATGCTATGCATAACATTATCTCTCATTCAGAGGTGCTCTGCAACACACTTTATTCCCTTAAGGGGTATGATTCCTCTCAGCCAGCCAAATTCTATCATAATTTGTCATTTTCATTCAGTTTCAACCTATTTCTTGTTGTATTCTTAGATGCATGTTTGACCTTAGAGACCAGTAAACGTGTTCAGTTCTTCCTCCTTTGGATAGTTTTTTGTTAAATGTTTCATTAGCTATTTTCTTTATCATTGTCAAATTAAATCCAAAGTTGTAAATTTTTCATTAGATCAATGCTCTGTTTTCAAAAGGAAAATTTTCTTTTCAGTCTTCATTTCCTAATAGAAAATTATTGTCTCAATCCTCATTTCTCAAAAAAGAAAACATTGTTTGATTGATTTGTGCATTTGTTTTCTTCTTAATGATTCACATTAAAGGAAACTAAAAATAAAAACATGCATGTGCATTTAGAGATTGTGAGTGTTCCATAACAATAGATTAGGGAAATATGCATTTAGTTTTTTCTCTTTGACCTATGCTCAAAATTTGATTGCTCTATCCCTTTAGTAGATAAGGTTTTCATTGAAAAACTAAATTGAAAAGATTGCTTCTCATTTAGTTTTAATTTTAGGAATTTCCCATTACATCTTGCAGTGAACTTGAAAGGTAAGCTATTAATAAATATCGACATAAAATTCACCTCAATCAACCTAAGAAAGCACTATAACATTAATGATAGCACTTATAAGGTCTAGGCTAGAGATGTGTTCTGACATTGTTAAGCATAGCAGATGTCATTAACTTTCCTGTGATAAATTCCAAGTGTGAAATCCCACTCCACATGTTATCACAAAATTTGACCCTAACGCTCATAACCCTCACAAATCTTGCTTCTTTTATGGCTGGTACAGTCCAAGTGAAATATTGTGCTTCACTGCTAATTATTTCTGGTTTGGAAACCTTATCACCTTTCCAGAGGGCTTTCATCCTCTTGAAACTTTTTTTTTCAATAGCATGCTTTCTAGCTCTCATCTTTAATCTGACAAATTTATGATTGGCTGATTTCAACATTTCTTCCATCTCTTCATAACTAATTTTTTTCTGTTTGTGTGGAGAATACTCTGTTTTTGGCCTTTTCTGCTATAGGTGCAGAAAGATCTATAAATTATTCATTAATAGTAGATGTTTCCTTTGTTTTCTCTAGCTCAACATTAAGCTCTTATAATTTCTTTGACTATTAGGTTACATGCTTCCTAGCCTTAAATACAAATGATGCATCCTCATCATTGAACTCCAAATTTTTAGATGACTTCATCTTTTTCTATTTATCTTCATCAATGCTTATGAAGTCAGCTTGTACCAAAGGGGAATCTTCTATGTCTATGGCCTACAATATATCATCTAAATTTCCCTTTAAACCTAGACTATCACTTGTTCCTGAAAACACTGCTTTCCCCTTTGCTTTTGCAACTTGACTCCTTGTCAGTCTCCGTTGAACTTGTTTATCAACTGACTATTTCTGTGAAATTTCCTCAATTTCATCTAACCTTTGTTTTGCAGATTCAAGAGTTTTTTTAATGACAACTGATGTCTTTCCTACCTTTTCTTTCACCTGTTTCCTAGGTTTTAACTTCACAAACCCTTTTGTCCTTGTCACTACAGGCTTGCTGGATTGTGCTAGTGGAGTTTATTTTGCCTTAGGGTTACTACCTGTAGTTTCAGCTTCTACTCCAAATCCACATAAAAATAAAAATGATGACCATTCTTTGTTAATATTTTGGATTTCATTTAAGACCATCAGTTTTATTAGACCATGGTGAAATAGAGAAGTTTCACACCCTTCAAATTTCATTTGAACCTTGTTTACCATCTTAGCTATGCTTATATACAGGAAAAATGGAAAATCTAAAGATATCATGCCTGTAAAGTGTAATAGAAGTTTAAAGTGGTATGAATAAACTTTATGATACCTACCCTCGCATGTAAAATACCTATGGATATATAAGAGTATATTTTCATAGCTATCTTTTATGTAGCTCCTAGGAATTGCATTGTTTAAATCCATCTCTGTGAATTCTGGCTTTAGAAATACCTTGCATGCCTCTATGTCAAATCTGAAACCCTTAAACCATGTTTCTTACCCTCTAGGAATCTCAGTTACCAAGGCTATGGTCTCGGGAGTAACTGAAAAATTTAATATTCCAATATTTGTGCTTGAATGACTGAAATGCAAGGCAAATTCCTTTGTACCTAACTATGTCCTCCCTTCAAATTTTCACAAAAATTCAAACACCCTACCTTCCTGAAAGCCTCTAACACTATTTTGTCTTTAGCTAGGGTTCTTGTGCTTTCAGGTTCTAACCTTAAGAAATACCCTAACCTATGATTTTTCTTTTCTTTTGTCATTGTTGCATTCAGAAATTTCTTTCTTCTTCCTGTAGAATCTGATTATCAACCTCGCTTGAATTCAAAACAGTCAGCATCGCTTGATAGAACAGTCAGCCTCGCTTGTCAGCCTCGTTTGATAATGGATGGGAAAGATTTGGTGTAATATGACCATAATATTAACACTTGAAAAAGATATGTTGAATTTTTTTGCATGAAAACTGGAGTAAGTAACCAGCCTTTTCAAATTTGAACTTTCCTTTCAGAAATGAGACCTCTATGATTGCAATGATGAGTTCAAATGGCTACACGTTTTATAAATGACCCTTAACTGACTCCTAATGATGTAAAATTAACGGATTTTGACTGATTTTATGATTTGATATGACTTCCCTATGAATCCATGCTTTCATAGCGTGTTTACTGCATTTTCGGGGATATGCGCTACGAAAGTAGCAGTGCTTTCATAGCGCAAAACTGGTTTTTTCAGCTGGCTATGCTACGAAAGTGCGGTTTCGTGGCTTATTGCAAAAAAACTTTTTCAAAGGTTAAAACATGACTTCTAAATGGATGATGGGACCTTTAAACAATGAAATGAGACTTTTAAACTTTATTTGGAAATGAAAATGACACTTTGAAGACTTCAAAACCTATCACTTACCCCATTTAACACCATAACTAGAAGCAAGGTAAACTTTCAGGGTTTATAATTTTTTTTTATGGTGATAACACCACATATGTAGCTATATTGGAGCTTGTCCATGTCCCTTTGGGTATATAGGGTAGTGTTCTACTACGAAAATTATAAGGGGGTGTTCTCACTATGTGGTTTCGCATAAGACAATGCTATTACGGACTTCAACCTCGACATATCTTCAGATATATTTGGAAGGAAAACTTTAAGTTGCTTAACATAAGTAGCTAACCGAGTCATCTGCCTTGTAACTTGTGATACACCAAGCACAACATTCGGGGAGATTTCCTGCCTGTACTTCTTGGTTCGCTAGGAGGTATTATGCAGTTTACAATTACTTGGTAATCCTTTTGCCCAGTATCACACTTTTTTTTTTTTTTTTTTTTAATAAAATAAATCAGTCATTGTGGAAGAAGAACAACCCTTTCCCCATTGTTTGCATAGAATAGTGCTTCAACCACCTTTACCACTGGAAGCTATTTCTAGTCGACTATGGAAACCCCACCCTACCGAATCCAGTACCATTAGTACAATTGGTGCATCATCTTCATCACATATACTAGAGTCTTCTCAAGTAGTTTCTACACATCCTGGTTTATCTATTATCATCGAAACAAAGTCCTCATCACTACCACTCTGAAGTCTCAAATATTCTTAAGACTTCGCATACATCTGCTGTGTTGATAGATCCTTTTCTGAATCTGGACACAAAAATTGGTTGGTACAGATCCCGCTTTTAGTTCCCAAGTGATTATGTTATCTATCACAAAGACAAAAACTGATGTTTTGGTATCTACATGAAATAAATATTATGATAGTCAGGCTACTGATCGACCTACTACCTTTCCCACAAATCCATCCACTAAATCAGTTTTGCCACCTGCTATTCTAGAGTTAACAATAAAGCCACCAAAGGGAGTTGGCCACAAATAGACATTCAATCCTCAAGCTCTCAAAACTCAAAATTAAAATATAGTTGAAGATCTGGCTCAGTCACCTTCATCTATGTCAATGCCTGAGGTACTTCAAAATTGTCCCTCCCAGAAGAAAGCTTTGTTGTCAGCAATTGGTGGAATTAACCCGACAGATTCTAATCTTTTAGTCTTTAATAACACGGGATAAGTGCCACAACTACGAGCTTAATTAACATTTTCAATTCAAGTAAATGTTCTAAATAACCTTTTTCATCACACTATTATTGATGAGAGAGAATCTACTTGTATTCTGTCTATCAATTGATGGAAGTCACTTGGCTTGCCTCACTTATCTCAATCGCCTACGACCTTGAATGCTTTTGACAATCATACATATAAGGCTTGTGGTATTATCAATAACCTGCATGTTGAACCAAGGGGCCAAACTACAACTGTTGAAGTTGAGGTCGTTAATGGACTCCTTGACTATAACATATTACTTCGAAGGCCATGGGTTTACGCTATGACTGCGATCATTTCTACTTAATTTCAAATGATCGCCTTCCCTCATAAAGGTGCTATCACAGTAATTAATCAAATATCCTTCTTTACCTCTAGTTCCCAGGTATCTGGAAGAATTTTTTTAGTTCACGTACCCCAGCTATCACTTCAAAAAATTGGTCTTGGTATCTTTAAGGATTCTTTCCTAATGGGAACCTTTCCATTACCTCCGCCCGCGACGTCGGCAAAAATTGTAAATATAGAGACTTTATGCATGATATCTTCCACTTCATTTGACTTAAGGAAGATTGCCAATAATTATGAATTAGATATGTTGGGTGAATTTCTGCCACCAAGCCCAATTGAGCTCACATAACAATCAATTTTCTTGGCTTGGGTAGTGCATCTTGATCCATCGTTGCCAATTGTTTGGGTCGATTGTTCATTAGATTTTGGTACTGCTTATGATCCTTTTTCATCCACATTCTTGACTAATGAGAGAATTGTGGAAGCCATGATGCTAGAAGGAGAACCAGGGGATGATCATCATCATCATTCCCATCTTCCATATTACAACAAAGATAACCTTATTGAACTATATTTCCCTATGATCTCTGATTTCCTTTTTAATTACGTTCCAATTAATGCCATCAAATCCGAGAAAAACCTGTCTAATATTGAAGAAACAATTTCTATCTATATTTATACGAAACCTAGCATTGTAGAAAACATTTATGTTGGCCTGTCTTGTTCTACATCCAAACTCGACACTTATCACTCTCTTTTTTGTGAATTCTAACATGTATTTTCTTGGTCTTATGAGGAAATGCTACGCATAGATTCTAGTATTGTTGAACACACAATTAAAATGTACCATGATGTCAAACTGGTACGTCAATGCCTTCGTCCTGTTCATACGAAGAAGGTTGTTGCCATTAAAGCAGAAGTTGAATTTTTTTTGCATGCTGGTTTCATTTACCCTGTTTCACTAACTAATTGGATTTCCAACATAGTTATTGTCATGAAAAAACAAGGGAAAATTAGAGTGTCCATTGATTATCAGGATTTCAATATTCCTTGTCCAAAATACATTTATCCTACTCCCCTTATCGACCAAATTATTGACGGATGTCCCGAATGTGAAATATGTTTTTTCATGGATGGATTCTTTGGTTACTATCAAATAAATATTCTCCCTGAGGACCAATATAAGACATCATTCATCTATCACTGGGGCACATTCATTTATCATAAACTCCCATTTGGTTTAAATAACGATGGGGAAAAATTTCAGAGAGCAATGGATTATGTTTTCCATGATATTAAGCATATTGTTCAACCTTATCTACATGATTTACCCATGCATTCACGAAAACAGACTCATCACCCGATGCATCTAAGAGCTACATTTTTACACTACCGACACTAAAGATATGCCTCAATCCACACAAATGTGTGTTTTGTTTTGGTTCCGGTCATTTTCTTGGATTCGTCGTCTCAAAACATGGAATTTGAATTCACCCACTAAAGGTACAGGGAATTCTTGATTTGCCTATGCCATCAAACTTAACTCAGTTACAAAGACTTCAAGGAAAGGCTAACATTCTAATGAGGTTCATACCCAACTACGCAAAAATGGAAAAATGATTTACTCGTCTCTTGAAAAAGGGGATTCCCTTCAGTTAGCAAAAGGTTGTGCAAGCTTATTTTGATGCTCTCAAAGATACCATGATCTGAGCATCGTTAATGTCTCCCCCTAATTATCAGAGTGATTATTTCATGTATCTCGTCACTGCCGATACAACCATTGCTATGGTTTTATTCCAAGAAGCTGATGGGATAGAATATTCAATGTACTATTTGAGTCATAATCTCAATGATATGGAAGTTAGGTACTCATACGTCAAAAATCTCGTGTTGGTTGCTGTCTAAGCTATCCAAATATTTCACCATTATATCCTACTCCAGAAGACCATATTCATTTCAGATTTCAACCCTGTGACATACATTCTGTCACGTCAATTTCTGGGGGGGAAATATTCAAAATGGATTGTCATTTTGGAGGAATTTGATTTGGAATTCATCAAATCCAAGTCAAAGAAGTATTTTTATTTTGTTTAGCTTCTCTGTGACCTTCCCTCTGATAGTACTGAGTCTACATTGGAACCATCAATTCCAGATGAGTCTCTGTGTCTGATTAGGTCATCTGACCCTTGGTATGCATATTTTATCATTTATCTCCAAATCTAAAATTTCTAGCCCAATACCTGTCACTCCTAACAACGACTTATTCGATACAAGCCAAAGATTATATGATCTTCGATGATACACTTTATCATCGTGGTATTGATATGATTTTAAGGAGGTGCCTCACTCATGAGGAGGTCGAGAAAGTTCTGAATGATTGTCATGCTGGTGCTTGTGGTGTAAATTTCTCTAGTTACACTACAGTGTAGAGGATTCTCCATGCGTTCAGAAGTTGCCATGAATGCCAGATATTTGATCGTAAAATCCAGACGCCGCTAGCATCAATGCATCCTGTCATCGCTATGGGACCATTTGCAAAATGGGGCATTAAATTCATGACTTGCAACCCTCGCTCGATCGAGGGGCATGGTTATATTATTTTCATTGTCGACTACTTTACCAAGTGGGCTAAAGCGATGCCTACATTCAATAACATCGGAAAAATAACTACATTGTTTTTTTTTCAATCATGTTGTTTCTTGGTTTGGTGTACCACAGGCTATATTTACATATTATGGTAAACATTTTCACAATAACATGATGAATGAGTTTACTGCCAAATTAGTATTGTCACATGATAGTTCTACCCCTTATTATCTACAATATAATGGACAAGTTGAAGCCATTAACAAGATTCTTAAGTGAATGCTTCAACGAATGATAGGGGTTCACAAGCAAAATTGCCATGTAACCCTATACTCGACATTATGGGCATTTCGAACCTCGGTGAAAAATGTGACCATATTTACTCTCTTTCAGTTTGTATATGGTCTGGAATCTATCTTACCAATCCAATGTGAAATTCATTCATTAAAACTCACTATTGACGTTTTACCTAACACCTCTAATAAATAAGCGTGTCTTTTAAACCTCATCCATCTAGATGAAACATGTCATGCAACTGCATTGGCCAACGAAGTGCATTAGAGACGAATCAAGGTGCAATATGATAGCAATGTAAAGCCTCACATATTCTCAGAGGGAGAGCTAGTCTTACTTTATGATCAGGAAATTGATTTGATAAGAACATGAAAATTTGAGCCACATTTCATGGCCCCTACATTCTAAAAAAATTTATGGCTAAGGGTGACTACGATTTATTTGATAATGATGGAATTCCATTGGTGTAGCCTCAAAATGGGTTGTATCTTAAATGATACTATCCTTAATTGAGCGTAGTAAAATTTTGTATCATTTTTTATATATACTTTGATTTGCATTCACTATCTTAGTTTGTTTTTCACAATTTTCTTGAAGTGAGTAATCCACTTTATATTTCATTATAGATGTCTAAATATTTGGAACCATTCATTGTGTACGCTGATGGTGTGAGTTGTAGTATGCATAACTTATCTTCTGCAGCATGGGCCATTTTTGTCTCTAGGTGGTGAGTTAGTGATTTTTCAAGGAATTTGTATCGGTCGATCCACAAACAATATAACTGAGTATAACACATTGATTGAAATCCTTTCTGATGCATTTTCACTTGGCATTAACCGCATCATCATTAGGTTATACTCACATATTGTCGTATTACAACTTACTAGCATCTATACCGTCTAAAATCCAATAATTCATCATATGTTCCTTAGAGTTCGACTTTTGGAAAGACACTTTGATTACATTCAATATCAACACATTTCCAGAAATTTGAACACATTAACTGATTCTTTAACGAATTATGTTTTAAATATGCATTCGAAACACATGTAAAGATACATTTTCAATTCACAACATATAATTGAATAGGATTACGCTTTAAAAATAGGAAAAATTTAAAATAAAATTGATAGATAGTTTAGGTTTTTACAAAATTTGTGCCCAAGACACATTGGTCATCTAACCTCAAAATGTATACAAAAATGTTAGAAGTAAAACTAGTGATGTTGATGATAACAAGAAAGTTCTCTAGTTATCTGGTTCAATAGCCTCGTCCAATGGCTAGGAACACCAATAGTATGGTGTCGCAACCTCATAGGTAACTCCTCAATCCGGACATCCCGTATCCCACGAGTTAATCCCTCAACATGCTTCTGCAACTCAACAAGAGTCTCAATAAAAAATAAATATTGAAGTACTTCTCTCTCGATAGTCCTCTCTACTGGTTCATCTATTGCCTCCTCTGGTCGACCCACTGGTCAAACGTGACCCACGTCTGTGTACATAAAAACTTTAGTTTAGTCTTGGAAAACATAAAAAATACAAAAACATGTAGAAACCTTAAAATAAAAAAAATTTTCAAAACATTTTTACCCATTGCACCCCATTGACCGCCATCTGGTCAAATAAAATGTGGATCTCCAAAGAAATCTACGCTTGCATACAGATACTCCTCTATGGTGATATTCTGTCATTGGATCCTGGTGAAGAATGTAGTGGAAAATATGATAGTCGATTTACTAGAATGTCTAGCCATCAATTCAACCCATCTCTGCATCTGAGGATCGCTAGGACCAGAAATTCTTGGTGTAACATACTATGGCTGCATCAATGGAACTCTCCCTAAAATAAAGGAAATCAATAGAAAACCATAACTAAAAATTCTTGTTCTTCCACCCTTTAATTTAGTCAGTTTTTCTTTCATATGAAAGAGTACTGCTTCAGCCAAGTTGAACACTGTCCATTCGAGACACTTAAGAGCATACTACATATATCATTGGTTTGTGACATGTAGTGTCACAAATCCAACAAGTTTTGTAATAGTGAAAAGGATATTTCTCAAAGGTAAAGCACGCAGATCATAAATGTTTATCTTTCCATCTTTGCTAGGTTCAATACTTGGCCAAAAATGTTGGCATGTGTAGTCCTTCATTGTCTCGCCTCCACGAGAAGATCCAGTGAGGGATATAGGAGAAACATGTCTTGGTAATCCAGTAAGAATGTAAACATCCTGAACTAGTATTAGGAGCACTTTGTCTCCAATATGAAATTCCTAAGATGTCGGATCCCATGAACGAACCAGGAACTCTAATATTTAAAGATGCTATCTCATTCCTGATAATCTGAAATACTTAAGTAACCCACAATCCTTGAGGGCTCTTACAGTGCTAGGATCATTTACATTTATCATGTCTTTTTCTTAATGTTCTCTTTCATGCCATGTAATGGTCATTTTGATCCGACCAATGCTTGCAAGCTAATCATAAGCTTCATTAGGATATATTTCATTCAAAAATTTTAGAAATTTTTGAGCACACAACAAGAAACAAATTTTTAAAATGTGCCCAACACACCCTTAGTCCATAGACAGAGCACTACAGGGCATCTGAGCTTCAATTTTAGTGTTCTGCAATGCACTTTTCTACATGCAAGGGTGTGTTTCCCTCAAAACGAAATAGATTTACCCTAGAAGGCTGAAAAACCAAAAAATTTAGCATCAAATGAAACAAAAATGAGAGTAAAAGGAAGAGAAGGTTCAAATCTACGACCTGGATCAAACAACCTGAGAAATCTTCCACTGAAACTGTTGAAATCTACAACTAAAGTTCAAGGGAAAAATGGGTTCAGAGCTCCTAAATCTCAAATGGTAACTATGGAATGGTAAAAACTTCTTTTTATTAGTCATTTTGATTATTTAATGACGTGACTACAATTTTTTTTCAATTTTACTATGAAACAAGTATTTTTAATTTATTTGATGGTTCTCTGAATAGGTTTACTGATATAGTGAGTTTGAATTGTACAATTATCAAAAAATAATTTGACCATAAAGCATACTTTTAACTATTTTTAAGCTCTGTTAAACATAGAAAAATAACTCCCCTTGAAGTCTTATTTTAGCTCTTTTCAGACTCTGTTAATGTGAAAATATTTCCAAAAACTTGTCTTTTCCCGCTTGTAAAAGGAAATTAAACGACATCTACTCAGTATAATTTTAACCCTTTTCCAAACTGAAATAGATTATTTATGAAAAATGAACACCTTAGTCTAACATGGCTAAGAGGTTTTCTCAAGTATCATTTTACACTTTTTCAGACCTAAGCAATAAATTTACGAAAAATGACTCATGGAGTTTTCTTTTCATCCCTTTTTCAAACTTTCTAAACATGAAAAAGCACAAAATTTTCATTGTTGTTAGAGCCATTAAAACATCAAATAGTGACAGACTTGTTCGATCATGACAAGATCGAGTTTCACTATCACTAGACTCGTTAAATCATCAAATAGCGATGGATTAACCCGAAGGGTCAAATTATAGATCAAGAATATGTTACCCTCCTCAAGCTTGTTACAAAATAAAGAGGTACTGGTCAACAATGGCTGGGGAATTTTTTTGAAAAAGAACAAAACACTTTATGGTAGCAGGTTGCTCTTGAACATGACACTTTCACTTCATCTCTGTGGCTTTACATTGGGTAATATTATAGATGCTTTATCATACCTATGGTCTATCATACCATCCATCACTTTGGTTTTGGGTCAATTACTCCAATCCATTCAGTGTCTCCAATATGTTCAAGAGAAGTCATCGAGTAATTCCTCATCTTTTGCAATACTCATAAACCTTCAGTTTCATCACCGCCATCCCTGAAAATTCTTCAAGTCACATTTTGTCTCCAAAATCATTACTCCTTTTTCATATCGTATATACGACGAGTCACTTTCTATCGACATCATCTCATCATCTAGGAATTTGAATTAGAAACATCTTTCCAGTGCCTTGGAACTTTCTTACATCAGTGAAAAGTTTCTTGCTTCCGGTGATAGGTTGACATCACAAACCATCAACCGAAATATTCTTTTGTCGTTCAACATCAAATCATATATTCATGCCTTGAAATTTGTACTACAATACCTTTAGAACCATTAAAATCAACAATGGTTTATCTCGCGTCTTTTAACAACTTACATCATTGGCTGCTAATCAGATGCTATATTCCCATGTTCAACTTCATATCACATATTCCCATGGTTATACTTGTACTTCAATGATCGAGTAAACAAGATAGAAGACCCCAGGTCTATTTTCATCCTTCTGGACTGCGATTTTAAGAATTTTACCACATCATATGTACGATGGCTTTAGATACAGATGGTCATCCTATCATGGGCCTATATATGTAGGCACTTCTATGTTTGTAGACAAATTTATGATTTATGTACGTGTTATGATAGTTTATGTGTTGAGCATGGGTATGCCTTCCTCAAAAATTCATGTCCAATATGTACAAGATATCATGATTTAATGTATTTTAAATCAATGTAGGTCATCGTTCGCTTCAGATCCTACTCATCACACCATAAAGAATCTCATCTAAATATTATCATTATTTTGACTTCATGCCTTAGGGGGTAGCTATTATAGGTCTATTTGGGAATCATCCTTAAGACCAATATGAAAAGGGTCTATCATCCCCTAATTAAGTTGCTACATGCCCTAGAGAAGTCATGCCACTGATGGCGTTAATTCATGAGATTTTTAGTGTTTGAAGTATAGTTAAAATGACCCATTTACTCATCAACACTCCTATGAATGGGCCTAAGTGTGTTGCAAATCACTTACCTCCATGAAATGGTGCTCTGCAAATCACTTCATGACACTTAAGGGTGTGTTTATCTCATTGGAGAGAAATCATCATTGTTCTGGGAATCTCCACATGTCTAGTGCCTTCTAGAAGAGCTCATAGGTGTCATACTTCGAATACATGTATTCATCCATCACCATTGAACCTAGAAACATGTCTCATTTATTATTATAAAGCCATTAAATATCATTTATTGAGAAACTATTGTTGAGAGTTTTAATTAGTGAATTAAATCTCTTAATATCTATTTTTTCAATCCGGAAGTTGTAAACATGAGTTGTACTGCGTTTTTGGTTTAGTCTTGAGATGCAGAGTGTATAGGTTTCCTTGATAAAGATTGATTATTACATAATGATGATAAATTTATGTTATATGAGGCCTATTTAAATTGAAAACAAGGAATCAAATCACACTACTATGCTACAAGTTAATCTTTTTGTAATCCAATTAAAAAAGAAAACAATTATTCCAAAAAGAGTCAAAATCAAATCAAGTATTTCTAAAAACAATTAAAAAACTCCATCTATCTTACTCACTCTGAGATCAATTAAAAATGGCATTCACCTAAGTCATTTTAACATTTGAATTAAGGAATAACTCCCTTTAAGAAACACCAAGAGAATTCTCTAATTGTTCCCAGACCCATTGTTGAGTTATCGACCTTAAACTTTTATTGCTGAGAATGGAAATATGTTTTTTTTATAAAACCCAAATAATTGTACTCTAGTCAAATATATGCTATTGTCTGAGTTTAGTTACCATATACTAATTAATTGAATTAACTCTATTCTAAAGTAAATCAAATTTAAATAAAGCACACTATTACTTCACTTGAATGGACTAATTCACCTAAAAGAAATCACACATCTCAATCTCTAAATATAATGCAACTACTAAATATGAATTACACCTTTAAGAAATGATAGAAAAAGGATCTAAATATTCCACTAGTGAATTATATCCTAGAACAAGGCATAAAAACTAGTTGATCACTCCATGATTTTCAAGTTAAATTGATTCTACTTAATGAAACCAATACTTAAATAAATTCAGTAATCTGGAAAGAATTCATGTGATCTTTTCAAAACTTGACTATTAATATAAAAAAAAAACATGAGAGGTTGTCTATCTAACTGAAACAAAATGCTAACTTCTATCTACTACATTCACTCTTCAATTCATGCATACTATAAATCAAATGCTACAACAAAATCTTCTTGTATAAATGCATAGCGAAATTAAGATTCTTCTCGCACTCATTAGATCGTAAAACATCACAAATTCCAGTTATTTACCAAATCAAAATTAAACCTCCACAATGTTGGCCTCTATCTGTGGCATTTACTCTTCAACTCATAAGCCAAATCATAGGAATCATTTCCTAAACTAAATACATATTTGAAATTGGGATTCTCTAAGAATTCTAAACTTACAATATGACATAAAAAATCACACAGTCCAACTAACTATGAAATTGAATTACAACGCAATCAAATCAATGCAATGCATTAAGGGATGAATGAATTTGTGATTGTCATAACAAGTTAATGTGTATTTTTTGTAGATTCATAAATCAAACAGAGATTGAATTCCTTTTGGAGAGATAGAGCATATCTCCGCGTAATCAATTCACACAATCATATGTTGATTTGGAAATCATCCACGCACATCCAACACTCTTGCCTTCATGAAAAATTAAAGAAAATGATCATAAACACCCTGATATTAATTAGCTTATACCACACATATACTTAAGGAAATTGAATCTAATTTTCGAATGAATGAATGGAATTTAAAACATAAATAACTAATCTACATCTAAATACCTGTGATTCGACAAAGGAGCTTATCCCAGATGATGGTGGTCCTGACCACACTTAGGTAAGCCCAAGGAGATTACAATAGCATAATTATTCTAATGCATCCAAATTAGAAACTCACAATTAATTAAAACTCAAAAAAACTGGATCAAACCATAGCCATTTTGATTCAAACTCAATCTTCAATTATATCGAGAAGTATGGAAAATAGTTTGGGTAATTCAATGTCTGGCATACATAATTCACAACTGGACCCCCTAGTTTATTACATACTTGGGCCTTTTATAGGCAACGAAGAAATCACAAAATAATCATAATCAATACATAATTAGGCATTCCTGTACTTAACTAGCTTGTGGAGGATTTCGACAATGTAACCCTGTGATAAATGTACTTATAAACACCTTCATCAGTAAAAAATGGCATAATCATCTTTAATCATAAATAAATGAAGAAAACTAATGATAATCAACCATAGAGAGTATTTGGTGGTAAGTGACTGAATTAGGGTATGGAATGCAGTAAAAACCTATGGTTTTAGGTTATAAACAATGATATTTCATGATGAAAACATGGGCATATATGAGGCCCAACAACTACCTAGAATTTCCCTATAAATTGAGCACTCATGTATGTGAAAGGGAGGAAGAGATGTGTGTAGTGTTATTATGTTGTATTCCCAATCCTTGGAGAGCTGAAGTATTGTGATTATGTTGGATTGATGCTTGGTGTGATGATGCAATTTTGGTCATGCTTATACATTAAAATGAAGAAGTGCATATTTAATTCTTGAGTGTACTTCTTCCTTATCCTACCAAAGGTATTTTACACAGTTTAATTATTGTTTTTATCCTCACTGTTTAGATATACTAAATATAAAATACAGGGTAACCTTATGAATATGTGTGATGGTAAAAATAGAGGGTACATTCTCAATTGAACCTTGAGTTTAATAATTCAAATTTCCTATCGTAATACTAATTTGAACTTAATTATTGTGAAAATGCTTTGGTAGCACAAATAGGAAATTCATCATTTTTTAAATACTGGTTTTGGGCATGAATCTATATAAATGAGAATGTAATTATTTTTAAATACTAACCTATGCCATTAGTATATAAATAGAGAGGTAATGGAGTATCATAACTCCAAAATGTATTTATAATTCAATAACAATTGAACCTTAAAGAAGTAAAACTGAGGATAGTATCATCAATTAAATAATAATCTCTATCATATCAAATTATATGAGGACTGGGTTCTGCTACCATATACATCATACTTATTAATGAAATGGTGATAACATAAATTATGTTATCATAGTCTAGGAATTATACCAATGTATACTTAGCACCGATTTTGAGAAATTCCTTCTTGTTGTGGATTCACATTCTAGTTGTCCTATATAATCACATACCTAATCTCTAGCATTTCATAAAATTTGCGCAAAATATTATTCGATGTAGATTTATTGAAAAGGAATAAAATTCCATTTTCCCATAGTCTAGGCTTTTATTTTGTATTTTGAAAAAAAAAATGTTTTTCTTTAAAGCTCTCTTTTCCACTGCATTTATTTTCCTACCATTTCCTAGTTAATTCTCCTCTTCACTATAGTACCATTAGATATTTTTTTTCCCTCTAACTTTTAATTTAATTTATTTCTCTCCAAGGGAATCTTTTTTGGGATATTGGGAAAGTGATGAGATGTGATGTGATATAGGGACTATGGATGAAGATACAATGTGATCCAAAAATATATGTGGATCACTTCTAATTTTTCATGCTTATTTCTTTAACTTTCATGTCAGAGTACATGATTTTCTACATGTATATTCATATTACATAAAAATTTGCCACATGTTCTTATGCGAAGAAACTTGCATCATAGGAGCTCGAATCATGTAGAAAATACCACTGATATTGTTTTTAGGTAGCCTTAAAAACTTTGAATAGTTTAATAACTCATGGATATGATATTCAAATGATTAGAAGCAAGGAAAATCATTCTTTTGTCATAATTGTTACTTTCAGACCTTCTATCTAAGGTTTACACTGATTTTTGCACATCATTTATTTTTTAGACTTGTGTACTCTTCTTCATACTAGACTGAGTGTGAGAATAGTCAAAGTGAGTGTATACTAGAGTGAGTACATCTATAATATTTTTCTTGAGCTCGTATCTTGAATAGAGAGAATATCTATTTTTGGCTCTTTTGATGTTGCAATTTTCGAACATGATGATGATCTCCAAATTACTGCAAAGGAGGCATAGGGTCGGTTACAACTTAGCATTATACCTTGGTTGAAGCATTGACATTGCGTAGAAAGAAACTTCATTGTTATGAAACAATACATATTTTTAAGCAAAATGAAGAATGACATCGACTCTGGTTTCTCTCTCCTTACAATTCTACTAAAGGCACAAACACTAGATTTGTGCGCCATATACTCTCAGCTTGTATTTGGACATGTGTCCTAGCATGTTCATGTCTATCATGTGGGATACAGACACAGAGGCCCTGGGGACTATGTCTTGTTACTTAGCTAATTAATCATTGGTTTCTTTAACACTGCTTTGAACCTACTAATGATACAGTTCTTATGAGACAATTGAGGTTACCATGCCCCAATTCCAATCGTATGCGGTCTTTCCATGCTTCTTTAGGTGTTAATGTTTCTCATTGCCTTAGTGGATTCCTTTAACCTAATTCCCACATTGGATCTGAACAATGGATCTGAACTCAAATTCCTTGAGGGTATATATGTCTTCTACTTGCCAAATTACACCTAAAATTTTCTTGAAAAACTCGTCAAAAAAATATCATAAAATAGTTTGCAGCTGCTAATGAGAGAGTTCTTGTGGGAAAAAAAAGGTTACCATGAACCAAATAAAACTACATGCTTGTCCTCCATCTGATGTTTCTGATAGCGTTATTGGAGATTATAATTAGGTACGGTACTATATATATATATATATATATCTTCACGTTTGAAGTTTGATAATTTTTTTCCTGAAGCATGATCATCATCTTCTTCAAAATGATCCCATTTTTCCCCTCCACAAAACCAATTTGTTGTAGAAAAGTCATTTTCTATGAAATTAAAAATTGAAACACTTTTTATGATTCCATATGATAAAATCTGAGAGCAATAACTTCCACAGTCAATAAACTGTAGATATTAAAAACTTATCTATCCTAGCCCAAACATAAATTAGAACAGTTGGAATGAGCCAAAAAACATTGGAGGATTTCTTCCTAGATTCAATGTTAGGGATGCAAAAAAGCCCCATAGAGGAGAAAATATATAGTAGCATCTCACTGAAACTCCCATGAATTAATTTTAGGGCTCAAGAATAAAGCTGGCTCATCCACAATCAATTTGCTACATTGAAACCATAATGGTGAAGGGTGCCAGAGATGAGGAGGTATCTTCCATAACGAAATATTGTGGGAAGAAAACATACAACCATCACATGGTTTTGATAGATTCAAGTGTTCACCTTCTAGGATAATTGTCCACACGAAATCAAGGATGTGATATTCATCTTTATTGATTAGGTCCTATGGCCATTTCTTATCTCTACCAATTTTTTGGGTACACTCCTCCAAGTTCATAAAATCAATACAGAGGAAGCCATTCCACTAGTGGTAATTCTACTTCCCTGGTCTCTACCTCCTTAACCAGTTTTCATCTGAAGTTGTAGTCGAAGGGGCTAGAGCGTGGCCATATGGAGGTTGTTGGAATTATGCGGCGTGTTTCCCTGCAATGTCCCTTCTTTGGATTAGTCCCTTTGAAATTTTCATTTTTTTAGAAAGAAACAATTCCATGAAGTATTCAGAGACATAGGGGACAAAGAGGATGAGGAAGGAAATCCCTCTCTCATTCCTAAAAAATTTCTACTCAAGCCGGAGTGGCTCATTTCTATTTATAGAGAGGGATATTCTTCTCCTTTGGCTAGAGGTATTTTTTCTCCGTAGGAGTGGGGTTAGTATTTGTAAAAATTGTAGATATGTTTCTCCTAATGAGGGGCATTAGTAAGCATTTATAGAGATCTTTCTCCTTGGAGTGTTAGATAGTAGAGGCTCTTGAAGTTAAGCTTGGTGTTCTACAATAGAGGAACTATTACTTAAGATTCTATGATAATAATTATATAGCTACTTTCAGTATCATTTTTATAAATTAAGGATTTTTAGGAAGATATAAAGTCTTTAGATTAGGAAGGAAGAATAAATAGAACTCTTATGTAGTTGATGTAAAGTATGAAGATTAAGAAGAGAACCTAGTGTTAACTCAATATATTATGAAGAAATTAAGACTTGTGAGTATGCTTAGAAGACAGAAAACAATCTCTTTATTTTAGGAGTTATAATAGCTCCTCCTTCTTATTCTTATGCTTAGCAATTTCTATAAAGCTTTATAGATCTTTTGTATAATTTTATTAGAGATATGAGCCTTTATGAAGAATCTATTTTTCCCCTTTATAGTACAAGGGTGTATTCTATGTAGGATTAGTAAATATGATAGAATTTATTCTTATGTCTTGTTATAATAGATGAGAAGGCTCAAGAGGAACTTCTTAAAGTAACCATTGGTTCCTATCATAGGATTTGTTATTATATCAAGGAAAGAAAGGAACCAACCACCCCGTAACTTCATATTTAGAAATAAAGGAACAACAACCTCTAACTACAAATATATAATTATCCAAAATAACTATAACTAAGTACTCTTAATGCCTGCCAGTCTTTTTTATTAAGTATAGCTCCTTTTGTCAGTATTTTTTTAGACCAATAGCTCCTTATCAAAGTGTTTTTGATGAAAAAGAACTTATGATGTAGGTGTTGTTTGAGAAAAATATGGTTTCTTTATTATTCCTTTTAATGTCTTATAATTTCTTGAAGAAATACTTTCTACTTTGGGGCTATTGATTAAGATTCTTATCTTGAATGCAGAAGGATAGCAAACCCTTTAAATGAATTCTCAACCACAGGGAACAACCAATCAAAAACAGAACCCGTACATCATTGAATCCATTCATGATCGCATACATATTATTGTAGGACATATTATTGTTACAAAGACACTACACCAGCACACCTACTTTTCACAGCACCAACCACCAAGGAGAATTTTTTCACTCATTCACTCATTGGTAGGTTCACTCATAGGTAGGCAAGGAGAGTCAACCCCATTCAACATACTTACAAAATTTTACGTACTGCCATTTCTCAGTATAAGATTTCACATTAAAACTATTTAGAAGAGGGACTAGACACTATTCACTATGCAGAAAAATAACACCTACTCCAGTTTTTCCATTGATCCTCTACACCGAGACTGATCCCTGCAATGGGAAGCCTAATCAACAAGCAATTTTTTTTTGGTCTACCTGTTTTGGCATCGAATTAGCGACGCTTTGTGTCATCTGAATTACGATGCTTTTCATCATCAGAATTGCGATGATATGAAGCACTGGTTGTGGTATTATTTATCATTGAAATTGCGACACTATGAAGCATCAGTTGCGGTGCTATGCATCGTCAGAATTGCAACCTATGCCTCATTGGAATTGCAATGCTATGAAGTGTCAGTTGTGGTATTATTTATCGTCATAATTGTGACACTATGAAGTGTTAGTTGTGGTGCTATGCATTGTGGTAATTATGACACTGTGAAGTGTCGGTTCAAAAACGTCGGAAACATCAGAATAGTGATGCCTAAGTAGAAACTTCGGAAGAGCAATGCCTAAGTGGATGCACCGAAAGAGCGACATCCCAGTGGAAACACCGGAACAATGATGCTCAAATGGAAATTTTGGAATAGCAATGCCCAAGTGGTTGGAAGAGCGATGAAGTTGGAAACACCATAAGAGAGACGACCACTTGGAAATGTCAGAAGAGTGATGAAGTTGGAAATTTCAGAAGAGCGACGACCACTCGAAAACGTTAGAATAATGATGAAAACTTGGAAATTTCGGAATTATGACACTACCAAAAAAAAATTGGAATTAGTGTCGCTCTACCAACAGTTATCAAAAGTTTCAGAATTTCAACGGGACAGGAAACAATGTTTTTTCCCACCTCAAAGTGTTGCTCTTGGGAAGCCTATGTGTTGCAAGAGAAAAATTTTGGCTATCGAAAATTGGATCAAATGTGCTAGTGATAGATTATCATATTTGGTACCCCAATGAGCCTGAATATTTCCTTCATAAAAACATTGGCCACTTGGGCTGTCGTAAAGGTAGATTGCACAAGAATAAAATGTGCATCCTTAGTTAGCGTGTCCACTACCACCATAATCGATTCATGTTGGTACTTAGTCCGAGGTAATAATCTTATGAAATCCATGCATATTACTTCCCACTTCCATTCTGAAATTGGAAGGGGGTTTAAAAAACCTATGGGGTGTTGATGCCCCACCTTGACTTGTTGGAACTCTAAACACCTTTCTAGATAGTTTGATGTATCCTTCTTCATTTTGCGCCAAAACTAGTTTTTCCACAATGTTGTCACCATCTTTTGGTAGCTCGAATGACCTAAGTAAGGCTCTTATGGTATTCATTCATTACCATTTTCTTCAAAGCAGGTATGTTAGGAATGCACAAAATCTATTTATAAACAATTAATCCATTCAAATTTATGGTATACTCTAGGATCCCTTGTTTTTGTACTTTCAACTGTAGTTCCAGATACACGGGGTCTTGTGACATGGCTTCCTCAACCTGTTCTTTGAAATTTGTCTTAACACTACTACCCATGTTAGATAGAAACTCATGGGAGTGTATAATTAAGGAATATGCAATTCTATTTTCTCTTCCCTCAATATGTTTGAATTCCATGTCAATTTTTTTAAGGAAATATAAGCACCTTGATTTTCTTGTATTCAAATCTAGCAGGCTAAAGAAATATTTCAAGCTAATATGGTCAGTAATTAATACAAACTTCTTACATAGCAGATAGTGTCGCCACATTTTCAATGCATGTATGAAAACAACTAACTCTGAGTCATAAAATCTAAGTCTTTCTTTCATATTACTTCCATACTCATATATTTGAAAATATTTAACAATATTCAAGAGTCAAGCTTCCACATCCTCTTTATTTTCTCTTTCAAAGGTTGGAGGCTTTATCTTGCAGAATTCCATTGCAACTCCTTATTTTTCTTAGACTTAGAGTCTACCTTCCCACACTCTTATTCACTCTTAGAAATTTCTGAGTTTGTTTCAATCTCTCTTTTTTTCAGTTTTTCATGTTCCCCCTTGTGATGACTTAATATAGAGGTTAATTCCCTAATCAACCACTTTTTTTCATTGTTGGTTTGTAGCACCATTCATTAATATGCCTTAGCTAAACCAACTCCCGCTGTAAAATCTTGATAACTCCAAATATCTCGGTGTTGGGATCTGGAGGAGTATCCTCCTCCATCAGCTCCATATACAACTCTTCTCTATCTGACATGACAATGGATGTAAACCTCTTTGCACTTTATATCTCATGCATAGTCAAATATTATTAACATCAGTCAATCATTAACATAAGCATTCTACTGATCATCTTTTGCAAAATAGTTTTGATAGTAAAATTAAAATTTTAGACAGTAGAATCTTCAAGCGTTGAGGTCCATAAGCCTAGTGTTTTAACTTGGGATGTCATACCACTTGTGACATACCTAAAAAATTTAACTTTTTTTTCTACTAATTCACTCTCTGAGGTCTATGAGCCACTTTCCTATAATTTCATAAGGGATGGTTTTTCTTATTAAGTTTATCCCACTAGGGAACCCCTTTAACCATATATAAACATGTAATTTGATACCTTACCTATGTTTTCATGCATTATTAACCCATTTAAGTAATCGAGGATAAAATTAAAATACCCTCCCCATTAGATTTAAGGTTAGTCTAATCTTGGAATACATTAAACATGGTTTTGTATCTCCATTTTAGAAACCATTAAAAATATTGACTATTTTCCCTGTATATATCTATTTACTTTACACTTTATGGAGAGAACTCGAAGTAGTACTCCTACATGGAGGTACACTCTACTCATAATTTTCCAATGACGCACACTCCATGTGACACCTCTGCCATTTGTATGACAACACTGGTTTCTAAGGTAAGTCGAGAGGTGGTTGGTATCTACCAAGCGGAGGCTTCAAGTTCATGCTCAGTATATATCAATGGTCATGAGTGTGTGAGTCAAATCTTAGGATTTTAAACTCTATTTCCTTTTCTGGTTTGCTTTATTTCATCTTCAGAGGTTTTTAGAGCAGCGATGGTGGAGGCTGCGTAAACCACGTAGAGCGTGAGAAGCCCCTTCTCTCCCTAATCATTTGTAGCACTTTCTTACTAGAGATTGGATTCTGAGTCTTGTTTGATAACACAGTGGTCTAGTTTTATCCCACTTACACGTATGAATTTTTTCAAGCATTTCTATGTTTATTTCGCCGAAGTTGCGACTACCAGGTCTTTCTAATTTGACTGATACACTGATTATTTTGATGGTTACATGGGAATTTTCATGGCAGAGCCATCGTGCCTTCATGATGATGGACTGAAGAATTTATTCATGGATAGCCTTGGAGTGTACGTTAATTTAATGTGTTCTTATCATTCCCTTACCTCACTGCTTTCACTTAATGCATGGTTGAAGTATTCATTATTTTCATTTTGATTTTATAGTCCTCCTCCTATTTTTTTAACAATCCTCCTCCTCCATTGGAGTGACTGGCTTCAACATTTTTACCTCAGTAAATCCATTCATGTTTATACATTAAAATGAAGAAGTGCATATTTTTTTCTTGAATGTACTTCTTCCTTATCGTACCAAATGTATTCTAGACTCTTCAATTATTATTTTTCTCCTCACTATTTAGATATACTCAATAGGAAAAACAAAGTAGCCTAATGAATATGTGTGATGGTAAAAACAAAGGCTACATTCTCAATTGTACTTTTAGTTTAATAATTTGAATTTCCTATCGTAATACTAACTTCAACTTAATTATTCTAAAAATTATTTAGTAGCACGAATAGGAAATTCATTACTTTTTAAATACAAGTTTTGGGCACGAATCTATATAAATGAGAATTTAATTAGTTTTAAATACTAACCTCTACCATTAGTATATGAATAGAGAGGTAATGGAGTATCATAACTCCAAAGGGTATTTATAATTTAATAACAAATTAACCTTAAAGAAATAAAATTGATGATAATATCATCAAGTAAACAATAATATGTATCATATCAAATGATATGAGGACTGAGTTATGCTAGCATTTACATCATGTTTATTAATGAAATGACGATAACAATTTTTTTTTCTCATAGTCTAGGAATTATACTAGTTTTTACTTAACACCCATTTTGACAAATCCCTTCTTGTTGTGGACTCTCATTCTAGGTGTCCTATATGATCACATGAATTATCTCTAGAATTTCATAATGTTTGCACATAATATTATTCAATGTTTATGTATTGAATGGAATAAAATTCCATTTCAACATCCTTTCCTTACACTCACATGGTATTGGATTGTACTAAATTATCACAAAAACTATATAGAAAATAAATCATAAAATTAGAGTAACATGCAGTACTCAGTTCACATTACCATGAAACAGAATTAAATACTACCTTCCAATCATTATGATATTTAACTAGTACTAATTCCCCATTATATAAGACAGAAAAAAATATTAGTTTCTCACCAATATAGGACAGAAATTGAATAAATAAACTTATGCATGCATCATATCAAATAGTCATTAGTACAACCTAAAAACGAATACTAAACTTCATATATGTTGCATTCCAACTCGAAAGACGATTTTCCTACCATCCACGAGCTCCTCCCCAGAGCTCTTCCCCGAGTAGAGATCTATTTTCCCCCGGTAATGACAACCTATTTTCATATTGGTGAAGGAAATTTTAAGCCAACCTTCCTGAGCAAGTTTCCATAATGACGTTGCATTATTTTGGGCTATTGTTTCCAATAGCCTAGCCTTTTTTATTTATTTTTAACAAAATTTTTGTTTTTCTTCTTTAAATCTCAATTTTCCACTATGTATATTTTCGTACCCCTTCCCACTGCAATTTCCTCTTCACGAGGGTATCATTAGATTATTTTATTCCATGTAATTTTTAATTTAATTTATTTCTTTCCAAGGGAATATTTTTTGGGAGATTGAGAAAGTATAACAATTCTATCTTATCCTCACAGACTAAAATTTTGGGATCTCTTAATACTCTGTCTTTTCCAATTTAGTATGAAATTTCCTTGATCAATATTAAAAAATATAATTCCTCCAACATTATAATTGTTTCATAGGTCCACATCATATTTGTATTATATAACATAATTAACTTAAAACATAATAAACTACAAATATGGGGTATTACATAGTCCCCCACTAAAACAAAAGCACCATCCTAGGTGTTAGAAGAAGCTATTAATTCATTGAAAAACATTGGGTAAGACTCTTTCATACTTTCCTCTTGCTCCCATGTATCCTCCTCAGGTGTAAAGTGCTTCCATTGCACTTTCACCCAAGTGACAATTCTATTTCGGAGCACAGCTTCTTCCCAACCAAATATAAGAAGTGGTTTCGGAGGAAAGTCCCCTTCAAGTTACACCTGTATCAAATTCCAGTCAACCATGTGATAAGGGGCATGAACATATTTATTCAATAATGAAATATGAAAAAACATGACTAGGCAGAGTCAATTGATATTCTATGGGACCCACTTAATCAAAAAATTCAAAGGGCTCACACAATCAAGGTGCTAAATTAGCACAACTACTAGTGTTCAGGATACTCTTAGGAGGTTTAACACCCATGTAGACATGATCCCGAACCTAAATTCTTTGTGTGTCCTTTTTTTGTCTGTATAACCCTTTTTTCGGTCTTGGGTTGTTTTGATGTTCTCCTGAAATTTTCTTATTGTTTGTTCCATTTCATGTAATGCCTATGGCCCAAGAACTAGTCTAGCCGCTGGTTAGCTCCAGCTAAGTGGAGTATGAAATTTTCTTCCATATAAAGCCTCAAATAGACTCATGTTTATAGAGGTTTGATAGCTTTTGTTATATGCAAATTCTACTAAGGCGAGAAAATCCTCTCGCATTATGGGTCTATCGATCACATACATGTGAAGCATGTCCTCTAATATTTTATTTTTTCTTTCAGTCTGTCCATTTGTCTCAGGATGGTATGCTGTGCTAAAATTTAGTTTTTTCCCATCCCTCCAAACAATGTTTTCCAAAAGGTTGATATGAACTTTGCATCCCTATCATATATTATCATCTTTGGTACCCCATGAGGCTTGAATATTTCCTTCATAAAAACATTGGCCACTTGGGTTGTCTGAAAGGTAGATTGCACATGAATAAATTGTGCAACCTTGGTGATCATGTCCACTACCACCATAATGGAGTCATGTTAGTATGTATTTCAAGGTAATCCTATTACAAAATCCATGGATATTACTTCCCAATTCAATTATGGATTCGGAAGGGGGTTTAACAACCCTGCGGGGTGTTGATGCTCCACCTCGACTTGTTAGCACTCTAAACATCTTTCCAGATAGTTTGTTGTACCCTTCTTCATTCTGGGCCAAAACTAGTTTTTCCAAAATTTTGTAACCATATTTTGGTAGCTCAGATGACCTGAGTAAGGTATCTTATACTATTCATCCATTACCATCTGCTTCAAAGAAGGTATGTTAGGAATGTCCAACCTCTATTTATAAATAATTAATCCTTTCGAATTTATGGTATACTCTGGAATCCCTTGTTGTTGTACTTTCGGTTGCAGTTCCAGAGACTGATGATCTTATGATAGGGCTTCCTCAACCTATTCTTCAAAAATTTTCTTAACATTGCTACCCATGTTAGATACAACCTGATGGGAGTGTCTAGTTAAGGCATCTGCAATTCTATTTTCTTTTCCCTTAATATGTTTGATTTCCATGTCAAACTCGCTAAGGAAAGATAGCCATACAACTTTTCCTGCATTCAAATCTGGCTGGCTAAAGAAATATTTCAGGCTAATATGGTTAGTCATTAATACAAACCTCTTACCCAGTAGATAGTGTTGCCACATTTTCAATGCATGTATGAAAACAACTAACTCTAAGTCATAAAATGCATAATTTTGCATATGTTTTTTCAGTTTCCTAGATTCATATGCTATCAAAACATTTTCTTGCAATAACACCCCTCTAAGTCCTTCTGAACAAGTGTTGGTACACACAGTAAATTATTTTTCTCAATTTGCAATTTTTAGGGTAGGGTAGTAATCAATTTTTGTTTCATCCTTTCAAATATTTCCCAGCACTTGGCCTTCCACTCAAACTTCAACCCCTTTTTCTATAAGGAGGTAATGGGATAAGCTAATGCAAAAAAACCCTCCAAAAATATGTGGTAATACCCTGCAATCCCCATGAATGAAGGGATTTATGATACATCGTGGGTACCAACTAATTTAAAATTTCTTCTACCTTTTTCGGGTCTACTACCAACCACTCCTTTGAAATAAAATATCCCAAATACTAAATATTTGGTTTATAAAACTCACACTTGCTAATTTTCGCATACATTTTTTTTTCTCTTAATGTTTGTAACACCATTCGTAGGTGTTCCTCTTTTTTATTAGAATATGCCAGAATGTCATCTATGAAAGCTATAATAAATTTATCAATATAATTGTGAATGACACTATTCATGGGAAACATGAAGGTAGCAGGGGCGGTAGTGAGTATGAATGGTATGACTATGAAATATTAAAGTCCATAACAAGTATTGAAAGCTGTCTTATGAATGCCTTCATGTTTTATGCCGAGCTGGTGATAACCAGTTCACAAATCAATTTTTGAAAATACTGTTACTCCCCTTAATTGGTCAAACAAATCATCTATTCATGGTAGGGGGTATCAATTTTTTATGGTTACTTATTCAACTATCTATAGTCTATGCCTATTCTAAGGGCACCATCCTTTTTCTTAGCAAAACATACTGAAGCTCCCCATGGAGAAACACTTGGTTTGATATACCATTTATTTAGAAATTCTTGTAACTATAGTTTTAACTCCAATATTTATGGTGAGTTCATTCTATAGGGGGCTCTGGAAACTAGGGTGGCTCCCAACACCAACTCAATAGAGAAATATATATCTCTATGAGGGGGTAACTGAGGGGTTTCTTCAGGAAATACATCCTTAAAGTTTCTAATGACCAGAAATTTTCCTATGGTATCATTCTTAGGTTGTTGATCCAAGTATTCAACCTAAACCATGTAAACTGGATATTCTTTATCTATTTCCCGTTTCAATGGTAGTGCATAAATTTGTGTGAAAGACACATGTTTGGGTTTCCCTCTTATTACAATCATCTATCCTAGCGCATTTGTGTAGTTTACTATTTTTTATAAGAATTTTAGTACCTCTTTCTTCTTTTCCATCCAATCCATACCAACCAATATGTCATAGGATCCTTAAGGAAGAAAATTAAAGTTTAGGCTTGTAGTATACCCATTTAAAATTGTAGGGAATTTATGTAATTTATGAGTTACCTTTCGCTTGGTGCTTGTAGCCAACTACACCAGCCAAGAGTACTAAATTTTTTTTGTTTGCAATTTAAAATTTTCCACTACTTGGGGGCTAATATGACATAGGCTAGCTCAAGGATAATTTAAAACAAATACATGATGGTTCGAAATGACACCTTCGATTTCAATCATTGTTGATTGATGTTCAACCTATCGGTATTCTAATGCTACAAATATTTGTGGGATGCTTCTTGCAACATCGTTCACCATGGTTTCCTCGTGCACTGCTTGAATGTTTTGAATGGCACAGGAGTTGTGTGGACAATCCCACAACAAATGAGGTTCTCCACACCCCCATAATTTTAGTGGTTCCTTTACTTTTCCTACTAGATCCCACTTTCTGTTCACTTCCATGTGCTTGGATCCGATATGGGATTGGGTTGGATGATTTTCCCCACCTTTATTGAATTTCTTCCTCTGGTGGTCTCTGCCAAAATTATTTAGATAGGATAGTTTGTGTTTTTTTGAGCTTGTTCCTCACTTCCCTTTTTATTTATTCTTCCAAGTTTTAAAGTTATCATTCCTTCCTTTGAATTGATGATAGCACAATCGAGCTTTTCTAACAACTTCATCCATAGTCTTTGGGTTGTCAAACTTAATTTTCTCTTTATATATAGCGGGAGAAAAATTGAAGAACATTTGTACCTTCGTTTTTTCTTCTCTTATATATGGTACATAGAAAAGTATGTTGGTGAATTTCATCACAAATTCATCTATGGTGAGTTGCCCTAGCCTTATCTCATGAAATTCTTTGGCATGGTCATCATAATATCTTTCACTGGGGTATCAGGCTTTGAAATTATACTAGAATTATTCCCATGAGACTGTCTTCTCATCCAACAAGTGTATAATTTTTGTCTCTTCCCACCATAATGTATCCTTACCTTGCAATTCTTAAACTTCCAATCTTGATTTCAGATTTCTTGCATAATCATATACTTGAAAATATTTAACCATATTCAGGAGTCATGCTTCTACATCCTCTTCCTTTTCTCTATCAAAGGTCGAAGGATTTATCTTGCGGAATTATCCTTACAACTCCTTCTTTTTCTTGGACTTAGAGTCTGCCTTCCCACACTCTTCTTCACTCTCAAATTTTTTTGAGATTATTTCAACATCTTTTATTTTCAGTTTTTCCTATTCCCCCTCATGATGATTGGATCTAGAGGTTTATTCACTAATCAACTACTCTTTTTCATTGTTGGCTTGAAATAGATGTTTATACTAGTCCTTAGCTAAACCAACTCCTACTACAAACTTTTGATTACTCCCAATATCTAGGTGTTGGGATCTGGAGGAGTATCCTCCTCCCCGATCTCCACATACAACTCTTCTCTGTCTGACATGACAATGGTTGTAAACATATTTCAAATTTATATCTAATGCACAATCAATTATTAACATTAGTCAAACATTAACATAAGCATTATACTGACCATCTTTTGCAAAACAATTTTAACAATAAAATTAAAATTTCAGACTGTTCAATCTTCAACCACTCAAGGTCCATAAGCCCAGTGATTTAAATTAGGCTTTGATACCACTTGTCGCATACCTAAATATATATTTTTTATATACTAATTCACTCTTCGAGGTCTACGAATCAAATTCCCATAATTTCATAAGGGATGGTTTTTCTTATTAAGGTTATCTCAGTAGGGAACCCCTTTAAGCATATCTAAACATTTCAGTTGACACCTTACCTATTTTTTTGTGTATTAATATCCCATCTAAGTAATCGGGGATAAAATTAAAATACCCTCCCCATTAGATTTAAGGTTAGTCTAACCTTGGAATACATTAAACATGGTTTTATTAGCCCATTTCGGGAACCATTAAAAATATTAACTATTGGTCCTTGATTTATCTATTTCCTTTACACTTTATGGTGAGAACTCATAGCAGTACTCCTACGTGGAGGTACGCTATACTCATAATTTTGAAACAATGCATGGTTCATGTGACCCCTCATTCCATCAATGTGACAACGATAGTTCTGGAGGTAAGTCGAGAGGTGGTTGGTATATGCCAAGCAGAGGGTTAAGATTCATGTTGGGTAAATATGGATGGTCATGAATGTGTGAGTCAAACCCTAGTAGTTTAAAATCTATTTCATTTTAGGTTTTCTCTATTTTGTCTCTTTAGGTTTTGGGAGTAGGGATGGTGGAGGCTCTATAACCCAAGCAGAGCTTGAGAAACCCCTTCTCTCCCTGATCATTTGTAGTCATTCCTTACCAGCCACAGGAGTCTGAATCTTGTTGGATACCATGATGTTCTAGTTTTATCCCACTTACAAGTATGAATTTTGTCATGTATTTTTTTGTTTATTTCTCCCAAGTTGTGACTACCAAGTCTTGCTAAATTGACTCATAAAATCGCTATTTTGATGGTTTCAGGGGCATTTTCAAGGTAGAGCCATCATGCCTTTCGTGTCACTAGACTGAAGAATGTATTCATGGTTAGCCTTGGAGTGTACGTAAAGGTAATGGGTTCTTCTCGTTCCCTTACCTCACTACTTTCACTCAATACTTGGTTAAGTATTCAATTTTTCATTTTGATTTTATAGTCCTCCTCCTAGTTTGTTCATATTCTCGTTCCTCCGTTGGCGTGACTAGATTCAAATTTTTTACCTTGGTCAATCCATTCATATTTTAATATTTCTGGATTTTTGTTTTAATTTGGCTATATGCCCCCCCCCCCCCCCTTTTTTTTACTGAGGTCTCTGTTTCAGTAACAAGGGGCTTGAATAGAAGTTCAAACAGGTTTTTGCCACCTAGGCATTCTCTATATCAAGTAATTTCACCCAAATTTTCTTGTAATTTTTCCTTTATTATAACGTACCCTGAAATGTTTACCTTATTCTCAAATTCTAACAAATTGTTTTGTCGTGCACGCAGATAGAAGCATAGTTAACTTGGCGAAGGGGAATTCAGGTAAACATTTCTTCTTGTAATCATTTCGCTAAAATTTCTATTTCTTGATGGTATTTTTTCCATTCAGCTCCCTCAGGTTTTTCGTGCCTTCTCCTACAGATTTCCTTCTGAAATTATTAGCATGTGTTAGGATTTTTTCTCCAGTTCGAAAATTCTTACATGCTTCTCATTCCTCCATGTTGGTGTCCTGCATATCTCTTCATGTTTCCTGCATCAGATAGGGACCTTTGTTCCTTCACACATGGGCGTTTCTACTAATGGGTCTTATATCTTGTATTTTCTGCATTTTTTCCCCAATGACCAGTGTTCCTCCTTGCAACTGTTTCTGTAAAACTTTGAATTTATATAATGAATGTGACTGTGTACCTCAAAAGAGGATTTTTTTTCTTATGAAGGCTTTGAAAAAAATTATCTGAGTGTTATTATATATATATTTTTTGATAAAACACTACAGTTTCTTTTGTAATAAATCTGAGTTATTCTCCCTATTTTACCTTATGACTTAAAATTGCGTAATGTCCATGATTCTATGATTACTGTGTAATTTTTCTTCATTTGTGTTCATGGAGATCAAATTTTCCAAGAGTTATCTGAGTTATATTACTTTGTTCGTTAGTTTTCTTATGTTAAAAGAAATGACTTTCAGAATCTTTCACTGTAAAAATTTTGAAATTGAGGTGAACCCAAACGTTGGAATTGGACTCGGTGGATTTACCCACTGTGTGTTTGAATCCGAGAATGAAACCAGCTCCAAAAATGGAATAAAAGAGTGATCAACGCCTAAGAAATAAGCCACTTCGATGGGGAAACCTCCTTTACATTACATAAATGAACAATTATTGGATGATACAAATGATAAAACCTCCTTTATATATATAGGAGTTCATGTGGTCACAATATAATCATAGACGACCTAACAATAATAATGTAAGGGAACAAGAATAATAATCGTGGCTTTTATGGGGCACATTAATATCAATATGGGGGCTACAAGAGTACAACAATAACAATAAGAGGGTTACACTAACAACAATAAGGGACTACACTAGTAATATAGGGGCCTAACATGCCCCTATACTTCAAAAAAGTGTTGTCCTCAATGCTTGAGTAGCTCTAGATGTTTCTGTATAAAATTTTCATCCTCCCATGTGGAATCTTTAGTGGGTACATTCTTCCACTTGATGAGATACTCTAGAATAGATTGATTTCGTAGTTGTCGAGTTCTTGTTTCTGTGACTTCTTTAGGTTCCAATATGATTTTTAATTCCTCAACAAGTTCTAGAAATATTGTTTGAATTGGAATTTTGTCACCTACAACCTACTTTAAACATGAAACATGGAAAATTGGGTGCACTGGAGAAGAACCAGGAAGCTCGAATTTGTATGCCATAGTACCAATCTTTTGCAACTCCTTATAAGGACTATAGTACTTTGGAGATAATTTACTAACCTTCTTAGCTTTCTTGAGGGATATTTCTTTGTATGGTTGTAGCCGTAAAAATACCCAGTATCCTACATCAAAAATTCTCTCACTGGAACATTGATATGCCTGTTATTTCATTCAATTTTGTGCCAAATTTAGGTTATCCTTTAAAATTTGGAGAAAATTTTGTTTATGCTCGATGTGATCTTCCAGTGCTTGAACCCTAGAATTTTCTCTTAAAGATGATGTGATGGACAGTGGATGATATCCATAAAGTTCCATAAATGGGGTCATTTTTTCTATAGTATGGAAGGAAGTGTTGTACCACCATTCATTCAAAGGTAACCACTTGACCCATTGTGTTTGTTTATCAGATACAAAAATAAAAAGGATATCCTTCCAAACATTTGTTTTCTATATTAGTTTTCCCATTGGATTGAGGATGATAAGATGAGATGTGAACTAGTTGAGTACCCGAACAAGAAACTAATTTCGTCCAAAAATTTCCTGTAAAAATGGGATCTTTGTCACCTACAATAATGTTTGGATTTCCATGTAGCTTTTGAATTGTTTCCCTAAATGCAGTAGCAACTGTACTTTCTTTAAATGGATGACATAATGCACAAATGTGTGCATAATTGGTATGTCTATCAACTACCACCATGATGACACTTTTTCCTTCATACTTAGGTAAACCTGTGATAAAATCCATTGAAACCTCCTCCCAAGGTTGAATTGGAATGGATAAAGGATATAACAGACATAGGATATTAATTGCCTTAACTTTATTTTGCTAGAAAATCCAACAGTCTGCCACAAAATTTTGAATATCAGATTTAAGGCCATCCCAAAACAATTATTTCTTCACCCTGTGGTAAGTTTTTAAAAATCCTAAGTGTCCTCCTAAGGTAAAGGTGTGCAATTACAAAAGAATATTTTGTTTTAGTTTGGAATTATTGCAATGATATAAGCGATCTTTGTACCATAAGTAATATTTTTTCCAACTAAATGTATGAGATGTACTAGGATCTTGCTGCAACTTTTGAATGGGTGTCCACACCTCTTTTTCATTCTTCCATTCATCCCTTGCTTCGGTTATCTAATCTAGATAGATAATAGAAATGAAAAAAAACAATGCTTCCACGTCTTCATCCTTTCTTGAGAGTTCCCCTGCAACAACATTTAGCTTCCATTTTTTGTAAATTATTTCAAGGTCATAACCCAACACCTTTGTGACCCATTTTTGTTTCTCTTCTGAATATTGTCATTTTTTCCAAAAATTATTTAAGAATATCATGATCAGTTTTTACCTTGAAGTGTCTTCCCATTAGGTAAGGTCTTCATTTCTTTATTGCATGTAGTATTGACAACATTTCATTCCCATAAATAGATTTTTGTAAATAATTTCCTTTGATTGGGAAACTTTCAAAAGCAGTGGGTCTTACTACTTAAATTAAACAACACCAATTCCATTTCCCGATTCATCACATTCCACAATAAAGTTTTACGTGAAGTTTGGCATAGCTAAGACCAGTGCTAGGTGTTATCACTCCACTGGATCTTCAAAGGTCGAGAAGGAGACTAGCAAAGGTAACTAGAGACCGCTTTGACCTGGTAACTAGCCCTACTAGGATGGAGAGATATCTCCATGTGATCACATCTAAATTAACTAGATAATGAATATTTTATGCTAGGTATTGTAGGCGCTAGTTTTTGATTGATTCTGATTTTGTGCTGGATGGTAAATTAGGTCTATGAAAAACTAGGTCAGGGGACTGAAAATCAGACTTTTAGATTTCTGATGGGGAAAGGTAGGCACACACTTTAGAAATTTAAGGTATCTTGGTGAGTTTAATAGAATTATATGGTTTCAAAATGAGAAAAATAATTATGAATTCATTTATATCAGAAGAAAGTAAAACATAACAGTGATAATTTCTCCAAAATAGAGCATCAAAATATTGAATTCTTCTTATCAACTTAGAAATCAATCCATTAAGATATGGAAATGAGCATGGGAGGAATTGTTATAGGTTAATTTGGGAACCATTCCCAATGACTTGGTTAACTATAAATCATCTCCAGGACCAATGATTAAGGGTCTATCATTCCCTATTATTTCAGTTGCAATATTCCCTAAGACAAGAAACAAAACAAATCAAGCAAGACTTTCATCAAGCAAAGGTTTCCAAGGTTTGAAGCTTATTGTATAGCATATGAGAGCTCACCAACATAGGCTCTAAGGGGCCTAAGTGTGTTGCATATGCAGGTAACCCCATTCAAGGCTACTCTGCAAAGCACTTCCCGACATTCACATGTGCATTGGTCACATTAAGAGCAAAATTCTCATTGTTCCGGAATCTCCACTTGGCCAGTGCCTTCTAGAAGAGTTCACATGTGTCAAGCTTCGGATCCAAGTGTCCATTTGACATCTACGTGATTGGAAACATTTCTTGCCTATTATTGTAAATTCATTGATTTCAAAACAACCTACAGTTCATCTATAACTTGAGCACAGATCTAAGTGCTTGAAAGGGAAGAATTTGAGTAGAGAAATGTTAAATAATTTTCAATTTTGAGCTAGATTTGTGTAGTTACTGCTGGAGATATTTGTACTATGATGAGGCTTGGGAACGTTGTTGGAAGGGTCACTTCAAATCAGTCATTTGGTTGTAGCCTCTCCTTCTATCATAAATAAATAATACTGCTTATTTTTCCCTATATGCATCTGTATTGGCTTTCATTTTCCATACTGCAAGATCTTGGTTGATGTATATGGTTTATTCTTTACTGATTTAGCAAAATAACTTGAATAGATATCTACATTATTGCATATTCTGATGTTTCAGTGTTCTTTCTTGCAGGAAGCATTCAACACAAAAAATGCTTCAATTTAAAGTTGTAACAGAAGTGACAGAAGGGGCCATTTGGAAGTGACTGATCAAGTAAGCCTCCAATCCTCTGTGTGTGTCTATTTTGAGTTAGGAAAAATAGTCGTATAGTCTTTCACCTATTGTTCTAGACTAGCACCTGTCTAGGGAAGCATGATTTATCCATAATTCACAATTTTGGCCCAACAAATTGGTGACTCCGTTGGGGAGAATTTATCTTATTTCTAGGTGTTTAAGCCTCTGATTTAATTTTTTTATCCACCCAGTAGTTGTTACTCATAAAGATTAAACTTTTTCAAAGTAAAATTTGCAAATATAGTGAGTTAAACAATAGTATTTTTCTTTGTATACTATGCCCAACGCACCCTTAGAGTGGACATAGTTCTTTGAAGAGCACTATCTCCCTTCCTAGCCTGCGTTGCAGAGCACTATCTCCCCTTAGAGACTACGTTGACTCCTGAAAACACCCAAATTCCCTTGAATTTTCCTTTGCAATTTTTTTCAGTTTTGTTTTCTGCTATGTTTTGAAAATTTTGATCATCAATTGACTAGTGACTCTATATACTTCTTCCTCCTTTGACTGAAAATTTGTTCAATGTTGGTTTAAAATTTTTTTTCTTTATCATTGACAAGTTTATTTCAAAGTACTTTTTATGGTCGCATTAAGAATCATTTTCTTTCGAAATAGGAAATTGTCGTAAAGTCTTCATTTCCTTAATAGGAGAAATTGTTGTTGAAATCCTCATTTTTCCTTCAAAAGAGAAATTGTTGTTTGTATTCTTCATTTCTCGAAAGTAAAAAGAATTTCAATTGTTGGTTTAGTGCACTTAGTTTCTTTTTTTCATTTAAAAAATTAAGGAAACTGAAAAGAAAAACTTGCATTTGCATGTAGAATAATGTGTGTTTTGCAAAAGGAACATTAGGAAATCTGCATTTAGTTTGTAATCATTGATTAGTTTTGTTCATTGATTTGTTTGCTCACAAATTATTTTCTCTCTTCCCTTAGTAGCTAGGTTTTTCATTGAAGAAATTGAAAGTGAAAGATTTTTTATCATTCTTAGTGTTAGCCCCCTGTAAATTTTTGACAGGAAAATTAGGGGGCTAAATTGTTTCTGAGCCTTCAATGAATGCATCTCCCCTGGAGACACATCATCCTTGAAGTCTGTTGTGCCTTTGCCCTGTGATGAGATCCCCTCTGCTATATCCATACAAGAAGCCTCTCTGATTGTGACAAATCATGTTCCTAAAAGCCTTCATTTACCCCTTGCACCCCTGCAGAATTCTTCATTTCATCCCTTTTTTTCCCTTTATCAAGGTCCCCCTTCCTTACCCCCAAATTCCCCCATAAATCTTCTAAATTACTCCCATGCTCCTTCTAAACCACACATACGCCCTTGGTTTAGTTTGATAAACCCTTTTTCCTGTTATCTTTGCCTTTTCCCTACCCTAAAAATGCATTAAAATGGCCCAAAGGCCATATTTCTCCATAATATGGGTCCTAGCCCCTTCGGCCTAGGCCCCTCAGCCTTTCCGCCACGTGACCCGGGCGCTAGATCCACCCGCTAGCCCAAAAGAGCGCTTATCTCATATTTTCATCGGGTGCGTTTGTAGCCATCGATCTAAATAGAATGGACAACGATCGCCGCCCTCGCCCATCCATTGCACCCGTTGTTCACCCGTTCACCGCCCGATCGAATATCAGCCGTTTATTTAAAACCTAAAAATCTAATGGTCCATATTCCCCGTCTTCCTGTGGTCCCCGCACCTACTCACTATACAAAACCACCGGTATCTATCGCACCGCCTTTTGAGGGGTGGGCGGTATTTCCCTATGGGCTATCGATTCCATACATCTTCTGATGTGTGGCATCGGTACGGCTGGAAAAACACCCTCTCATCGTGCATTAAATTTCATCCATGGATGCAAAGCGATATCGCTGTGAGCCGTTAGATCTGCCATCACCCATCCAACGACGATCGCTCCACGAAGCTGCGCACGCAATAATCCATGGCCACCATACCCTTGGCACACCGTCAATCGCCCTCTGACGTGTTCTCCACTGTCGATCTCCATTGAGATCGGATGGCCCGAATTCATTCTCACCCCCTCCGTTGATCGTCCTTTCATCTCTCGAGCCCGATATGTCACCATTCCACGTGTTTCCGCCCGCCCTCCACATATAGTCATTCAAACGATAATTTTCACAGGTTTTCATTCAAATCTACTGCGCTCTTCCAAATTTCACCACTTTCCACCATTTCACCTGCTGCAGCCATTTTCATCATCCGCACTGCATCCACCACGCCCATCCATTTTTTTCTTAACTCATTTTCGTATTTTGCAGGGTTTCAAAGAAGCGGGAAACCGCCATGGTTCATATGTATCATTGTAATGGCGCGTTGCGCAGAGAGAGTTAGATTTGGAAGCTGGTACTACAAGGAAATGTCCAGAAAGATGGCAGCAGCATAAATATTATCAAAGGATAGTTCAATCTCCATGAAAACCTATCCGGTGCCATTAAAGCCCAGATTTTGCAGATTACGACATTTATGAAGCGGTGCAGAAATACCGGCTAGTGAGCAAGGTTTTCAACATTCAATATTGAGGATTTTAAGCCTTAATCCAGAGTTCTAAAGGCAGAGTATCAGATCAAAAATTCCGAGGATCACACAGGGGGTCTAGCGCGCAGAAAGAAATGTAATCGAGGTTTCAAATCAGCAGAATGTTTCTTCTTGAGCACGGACATAGTGCACATTATTGTTTCAATATACATTATGTCCAAGAGAGATTTTCCAGCCCTACAGTAGTCCTATGCTATCAAAAGTATTTGTTGCATATTATGGCAGGTCCTAGCATCATTTATTTACCTTTTGTTTATTCACCAGAAGTACTACAGAGTACTGCAGCCAAGTACATTAGAGAAATACCATCATAAATGGAAGCCTAGAGAAGGCCACTCTTTCACCCAAAAGAGTGCCAGAGATAAATACACAAAGTTTATACAGAGTGGCCTTCGGCCTTCTCCCACTTCTGAGTGTTTAATGCTGCATTTAGTTTTCACCTACCTTTTCTGCTCCACCGGAGCTATAAATTCATGAAGAAACTCATTGTAAAGGTTGTTGATCAGTTATCAGAGAATTACAAGTAGTTTATTTTGAGACACAGTCTCTGTGTAAAATTGTAAGATAGGTTGAGGAAGATGTTTTCAGGCTGAATGTTCAGCTATTGGCAATGTTGTACTTGACTGGTATTGCTATTTAATATGACAAGCACATTTCTTTGGATCCTGATCTAAAGCAGCGGTGATGTTTTCCTATCTCTGTGTTTTAATTCATTTCATTTCATTTCCACCTGCTTGCATTAGAATATTGGCATAGGATTTACCCTTGTTAGGTACCCTATGTTTCTGCTCTCCTTTCCATTAATGTTTTTCTTCTGAATGTGTGATCTAAGAATTGATTTCAGTTAATTTAACTAGTGTAGTGGATGTTGTTTCCTGCTCTCTAATGTATGAATTAAATGAATCAGTTCTTAGATGTTTCTTGTTAAGGATTTAGCTGGAAGATTTGGGAACACTGGGGATTAGAGTTAGCCCTGTCCACTAGGATCCTTGTGCGACCAACCGGTCTTTAACTTTGTGTTCTGAACCTTTACTGTCCCTCCTCTCTTCCCATTCCATACCACACTATCATCTTTAAGATCCAATGTTTTAGATGACTAGCCCAATTGAAAGCCTGCTTATTGATTAGCAAGAAAATCCTCTCTTGACTCCATTGCCCAATAGTTTTGAATACTTCCTAGAATAATTCACCTCTGCCTTATCCCTCTTTGCTCATCCTTGTCCTACATTGAACCCTTCTTTCCTGATAACCAGCAACCAAACAAAAAATAAAACAAACAAACCCTATGCCTATAACTAGCCTAACATCTTAGCACTGAGCTTTAAAGTCATATACCTTTGACATACCATAGAGAGATCCCTCTCTGGACCCAGGAGGGCTAGATCCTGAGGTCTGAAAGTGGTCTGATATTGTCTCATCTTTTGGTATTTCCAACCTTGCCAAAACATGGGAACCCCAACACTTAGCTTGCATTTTAGGAATTTCATACACATCATCGTGGTGAAACTTTGAAAGGAAAATTTTTAAGCAAGATCAACATAAAATTAATCTCAATTTACTTAACAGCACATTGGAACCATAACGATAACATTTAGAAGGTCTAGGCTAGAGATGTGTTCTGGTGTCGTAAAACATAACAGTTGTCGTTCACTTCTCTATGATACATTCTGAGTGTGATACCTCACTCCATGTATGTAAGTATATCATATCTCATCCATGTACTTTCAGGTATATCAGGCAGTGTTACCGTATGATAAGTATAAAGGGATGCTCTCACTGTGCGGTTTCGCATCAGAAAATGCTAATACGGACTTGGGTCTCCACGTACCTTTGGGTATATTTGGGAGGAAAAATTTTAGGTGATATCCATCCATAGTGAATTGAGTCATCTGCCTTGTAAATTGTGATACACTGAACACAACATTCGGGGAGATTTCCTACATGTACTTCTTGGTTCGCCAGGAGGTATTCTGCAGTTCATAGTTTTCTAGTAAACCTTTTTGCCTAGCATTAACCTTTTTTTTTGTTTTTTTTTTTTGGTTAAAATAAATCAGTCATTGTGGAAGAAAAAAATCCTTTCCCCCGTCATTCACGTTGACTAGCATTGAAACCACCTTTACCACTAGAATTTACTCTTGGTCGGTGAAGGTGACATCACTCTACTGAAACTAGTACTATCAGTACCTCTAGTGAAGCATCATCTTCCCATATACCAGAGTTGGCACAGGTTGTTTCTAAAAATCCCGGTTTGTCTACTATTGTCTAGATATAGTCCTCATAGCTACTCGTGGTCACAATCCATCCAATTTGTGAGACCATACCTCTTGAACCCAACATTGTTCAACTGGAAGTTTATCCGAGTCCCACTGTGCTTTAGGGGGCAGCTGTTATTGGTCAAACTAGAAATAATCTCCAGGACCATTGAAATAGGGTCTATCATCCCCTTATATTTTATTTTCTATTTTCCCTAAGTGGAGAAAATCTTGATCCTGAAGTCGAACAACTGGAAGTTGTTCCTATATTGGTGACTCCAAAATCTATTGTAGCCATTGAGTCTCCCATATCGCATAGTCAACCACCTGAAATATACTTCGATCCTGACGGTGAAGTTCTTCCACCTAGTTTGATTTCGATTGAAGAAATATCACAAGACGAGACACCTTTAACTCCAACTTATTTTCAGTAGGAGCTTTACCTGTACGAGTCTTTTCCTCAATCACCTTCCTCTGCTTTTGCTGATCCTGTTTCACTTTGAGTTCCCGTAGTTTGTATAGGGTATAAATTGGGTCATTTGACCATGGATGAGATAACATCCCAGACTAAACCATCTACTTTAGCTATGACAACATCTGTTGTGTCTTCATTTTCGATGTTTTTTCCATTGACTTCACCCATGTCATCATCTGGAATCCTATCTGGTTCCTCTCCTTGGTGGCTGGTGATACCACATATGTTACCCTTAGACATTCCTAAATGCAATGAAAACCCTGGAGAAGACCCGTCAATGCATGTTATAACTTATCATTTGTGGTATTCATCAAACTCCTTAAATGATGACTTTTTTAGACTACATCTTTTCTAGCACACAGTCACTATACCAACTGCACAATGAGGATGGTTCTTTTACTCTGTCAACCTCGTTAAAAAAATGAAATAGGTTATGAGGATAGTTTATTTTTCTTGTGTCAACCTCGTTAAAAAATGGAACAAGTGCCTATGAGGAAAGTTCTTTTACTGTGTCAACTTCATTAAAAAATGAAACATGCAATGAGCATAGTTCTTTTCCTGTGTCAAGCTCGTTAAAAAATGAAACAAATCCTCCCCTATAATGAACCTTCATTCCATCCAGCTATTAGTAACTAGTAATATACTTAGTTGAATGAAATGAAGCTTGGGGGGCATCTTCTCTTGCAGGGGGCATTCAAAACATTCTTACAAATTGCACGTAATTGACCATTGAAGTTCGGGGGAAAATCAGGTTCAGAGCTCCAAAATACAAATGATAAGTATGGAATGGTAAAAATGAATAGTGAAACTACTTTTAAATAGTCATTTAATTATTTGCAAGTTTGAATTTATTGCTATGCCTATAGTTTTATTATGTTTTTATCATGAAACAGGTATTTTTAATCCATTTGGTGTTGCTATGAACAAATCTTACAATTGATAAACAAATTAGTTATGCAGATTTATTCGAAGAATGACTTGAATACAAAGCATACTTTTTCTCCTTATTTTTCAAGCTTTGTTAAAAATGAAAAATGATTTGAAGCACACTTTTATCTCTTTTTCGAGCTTCGATAATAGCAAAAAAGGAACCCCTGGAGTCTTCTTTAAGCTATTTTCAGACTCCAATAATGTGACAAGATTGTCGAGCACTTGTCTTTTCAAGCTCGTTAAAGTAAATGAATTGATATCTACTCAGTATAAGTTTAACCCTTTTCCGGATTGAGATGGATTATTTACGAAAAAGGAATACCTTGGTTAAACCTGACCAAAGAGGTTCTCTCAGATATTATTTTACACTTTTTCGGGTTTGAGTGAAAAATTTACAAAAAGTACTTTTGGAGTTCTCTTTCGTCCTCTTTTTGAGACTCTATAAATATGAAAAAGGACCGGGCTATCACTGTCGTTAAGCTTGTTAAAACATAAAATAGCAATGGGCTTGTAGATCATGGAAAGAATCTAGTTTCATTCATTGCTAGACTCATTAGATTATTAAATAGTGATACTTTATTCACCCAAAGGGTTGAATTATAGATCAAGAAAATGTTATCCCACTCAAAATTGTTAAAAAATAAAGAGGTACTAGTCGACAAATGACCAAGGAAAATTTGGGAAAAGTAAGCAAAGTTTCTTTTTGGTAGCAAGTCGCTCTTGAACATGACACTTCTTTCACTCCATATCCATGACTGTTTCAGTTAGGTAATCATCTTGATGGTTCATTCAGACCTATGGCTCATCATACCTTCACTTCCGTTTTCAGTCAATGGTGCCAACTCATCACAGTGTCGCCGATATTCAAGAGAAGTCATCCAATGATTTAAAACTCATCCTTTTGCAATACTTGTAAACCTTCATTTTCATGACCGTCATCCCTGAAAATTGCTATAGCAAGTCATACACTTGTCTTCAAAATTAGTAACTCTTGTTTTTTAATAACGTGACTTCCCGTCGACAAAAAATCAATATCCAAGAAGTTCATTTAGAAACATCATATTCCAGTACCATGAGGCTTGTTACAACATCAACAAGATCCTCGCTTTCGGACCTTTGAGCGAAATATTTTGTTTGGCGTTTGACATCAAATAATATATTCATGCCTTACAAAATGTACTGCAGTACCTTGAGGGCCATTGACATTAATGGTGGTTCTCTCGCGTTTGTTAAAAACTCACATCATTGGCTGGTAATCAAACGATGCTTTTCCATGTTCGATTACAAATCATATATTCGCATGGCTAGACTTGTACCCAAATAATCGAGTGAACGAGATAAGAAGACCCTGGATATAGTTTCAGCCATCTGAGCTGTGATTTTAGGATTGTTGTACACATCATCTGTACGGTGACCTTACATACAGATTGTCATCCAAACATGGGCATATATCTGTAGGCATGTTTGCCTCTGGGCAACATTCCAATGAAGACGACTTTCTGAATTATGTACATGTTATTAGATTATTTTATGTGCTGAACATGGGAATGCCTACCCTAAAAAATTATGAGCAAAGAGAATATATCATGATCTAATTTACTGTAATATTGATGCAGGTGACCACTCTACTTCATTTCCAGGCTCATCATAGCATAAAGCATCTCAATCAAATGTTCTTATTATTTGGATCTCATGCTTTAGGGGGATATTTTTATAGGTCAATTTGGGCACCATTCCCAATGACCTAGTTAACTGGACATCATCTCCAAGACCAATGATTAAGGGTCTATCATACCCTATCATTTCAGTTTCTATATGCCCTAAGACAAGAAACAAGACAAATCAAGCAAGACTTTCATCAAGCGAAGGTTTCCAAGGTTTGAAGCTTATTGTACAGCATATGAGAGCTCACCAAAGCAGGCTCTAAGGGGCCTAAGTGTGTTGCATATGCAGGTAGCCCCATTCAAGGCTGCTCTGAAAAGCACTTCTCAACATTCATAGGTGTGTTGGTCACATTGGGAGCGAAATTCTCATTGTTCCGGAATCTCTACTTAGCCAGTGCCTTCTAGAAGAGTTCACATGTGTCAAGCTTTGGATCCAAGTGTACATTTGACATATACATGAATGGAAACATGTATTTCCTATTATTGGAAATTCATTTATTTAAAAACAATCTACATTTCATCTATAAATTGAGCACAGATCTAAATGCTTGAAAAGGAAGAATTTGAGTTGAGAAATGCTGGAGAATTTTCAATTGAGAGCTAGATTTGTGTAGCTGTTGCTGGAGAGATTTATACTGTGATGAGGCCTGGGAACATTGCTGGAAGGGTCACTTCAAATTAGTCATTTAGTTGTAACCTCTCCTTGTATCATCAATAAATAATAATTCTTATTTTTCCCTATATGCATATGTATTGGATTTGATTTTCCATATTGCAAGATCTTGGTTGATGTATATGGTTTATGCTTTGATTTAGAAAATTAACTTGAATAGATATCTATATTATTTCATCTATTGTTGTTTCAATGTTATTTATTGCAGGAAGCATTCAGCACAAAAACTGCTCGAATTTGAAGCTGCAACATAAGCGACAGAAGGAGCCATTTGGAATCGAATGATCAAGTAAGCATCCAATCCTCTCTATGTATCTATTCTGAGTTAGGAAAAATAGTCGTATAGCCTTTCATTTGTTGTTATAGACTAGCACTTGTCTAGGGAAGCGTGATTTATCCGTAATTCACAATTCTGGCCCAACAGGAATAATACGTTCAAATATATGAAAAAATAATAGGAAACACTGCTAAAACACATACCACATGAATCCCATCACAATAGATGAAACTCTGTCTATTAGTTCCTGCAAAAATTCACTGAATACACTAGTGTTTAAAAATCAATTCTACAACATACAACCATTGCAATGGAAAAGAAAATGAAAGGTATAGACCAAAAAAATACTTCTCCCACTCTCAGGGGTCAAATCAATGACTTTTGGAGCTATTCCCTAAAATCCCCAACTAGAATCCTAATGACCCGAAGGTCAACAAACTCTCCTTATCTTGATGAAACTAATTCACTTGACCCAAAAATACAATTTTACTTTATGTATCTACCTCTATTATATATAAAAGACATAATTACATGTTATTTTCACATTTACATCAGTTAAAATTCATAAAATTCATCATTCAACTGAGAAAAGGTCAAATTTCTGAAGATAATAGGAAACTAGAAAAAGTGTAGCGTGAGTGAAAAAAGCGCAACATGACCTTCAACATGACTTTTGACTACCTTAAGAAAGTCCAAATTTATCTAAATATATTTAAGTGGAAATATGGTCCTGTTGAGTTGTCCAAAATGTCATTAAGCACTGAAAATGATGGAGTTAAGCCCCTCAAAAACCACTTTTTCCAAGACTGGTCAAAAAGCGCAGCGTGAGACTGAAGGCCACTTTTGGAGGCCTTATTTAACTCCAAATTGAGCTCATGATAACAAATTGGAAATATATCTATTTATTCTACACAATGTATCCCTCGAGCATTGAAAATAATGAAGTATAGACCCTCAAAAATCAATTCTCCCAAGACTGGTCAAAACGCGTAGTGCTAGAAGGAAAAGTGCAACGTGAGATTGCAGGCCACTTTTGGAGGCCTTCTTGAACTCCAAATTGAGCTCGTGATAGCTCAGTGAAAATTTAGTTCTGTTAAGTAAACATTTAAATCATCAAGAAAGTCATTTCAACAATCCATGAGAGGGAAAATTGCATTTTTCCAAGAGTAATCCAGAAGTACAACAACGATGTTTTTTTTCTTCTAAATAAGACTAATTCTATTAAGTAATCATATGGTACAAAATATAGTTAAATTCAAGAGAAGATAGAAATTAGGGAAGCTAGAAATGATATACTATCAACCTTGGTCCCAATAAGGAAACAGGTTTTAAGAAAAATAACTAACAAGTGTGACAAGGAAGCGAAAAAAATAGTCATTCGAATCTACCCAGAATGGGTCGAATCCTCCATGCAAAATTTATTTCCTTTATTTTTGTTAAATTTTACACAGCCAGTTTGGTGTGGATGGGTGAGAACCATTTCAAGGTTTTTTCTGACTGTAGAGAGAACCTCCTTACTCGAATCAGAGGAGGAGGATTCATGATTATGTTTCTCTGTAATCGAGGTAGTAGTATGTCCTTCGGGGTCAACCGAGGGAAAATCCTTCATCTACATTGTAGCCAAGGGAGAGTCCTACATTTTTATTGCAACCTCCACTTCTACCTTAGCCTCCTCTTCATCCGAGCTGAAGGAATCAATGTCATCCATGGGGGGCGAATCACATGGTTTTCAGATCTTAGATTTTGTTTTGTGATTAATTTTGTTCTTTTGGGTGAGGAACATAGAGCAAGAGTTCTGAAGGTGCCCTGTTTGATGGAAGTCACGAAAAATAAAGGCGGTATTATCATAATGGGGTCTCCCACATATTTTGAGATTGATTTGATTGGGCAGTCCTTTCCTGAAGTATATTTAATCAGACATTCCATCGTAGGTGTATATTCCTTTCTCCCCTCTAGAAGGATCTATTACTAGAAAGTGGCCCAGTGTGTTTCCAATTCATTGGAAGATAGAGTAGTGAAATAAATGTGAAAGTAAATTTGGAAGCTAGACCCATATAGGTAGCTTGGTGATGACTACCATAGAGGGGTCAAGGTCTGGGAACCATGGGGTGAGAAATAGCCTTGATGTTCCCCAGAACCATGGGCCTTCTGTTAAGGATTTTTGAGAGTCTTTGCTAAAGGAAAACACCACTATGAAGAAACCCATGGATCAGAAGACAACCTTGCAATTTTTCGTCCAATTGGAGAGGATCCATTGGTAGAGATTTGTTGTGTGGGGCTAGATTCCATTGAATCGAAAGATGATGGCAGATTCAGAAAATTTTGAAGCTAATATTCAATATCTAGATGTGATATTTCTATGGAGGGGACTTCCTCCAGTTTATCGACAAAAAAGGGCTTAGGAGCCTCAAAGGGTTGAGAAGATTTCTTAGGAGCTTGTGCATGGGAAAAATCCTTATAAAAAAAGGCTAGAGCAGAAGAAGGATGCTCGGTTGCTCCCCCTCACAGACGGAAGGTTAAAACTACAGAAGCATCTTTTTCAATGTTCTAAAAAGAGAGGGGAAGAGTATCCTCTATATTTCTACCTCCATAGAGAAATAAATGAAGAGTTGAGGGAATCCCTAGCTTGTGTTTGAGTGCATGTATGAGGTTCTGAACTAGATCCGTTGAGCATACCCATTGAAGTATTAATTTGCAAGAGGTTATTGACATTTGAATCTGATAAATAGGAGATGAGAGATCTATCTAGCCCTGGTTGTTAGAGCTTAGCTTGGAGGCCAGATTGAATATCCTGTTCATATTGCTACAGTCCAAGGAAACCTTTGTTCTTTTTCCTATTCCCCTAGTGTGAGGGGTGCTCTGACTGGAAGGCATTGAGGTAACCCACTGGAGTGGTGGAATAATGGGGCACAGGGGCAGGATAGAGCGATCATTGCTTTTTTCACTATCAGGAATGGCACAGATGCACCTGGCGACCTTTAGAGTTTTCCTAGGGTGGGAATTGTTCTTTTTTGGTCTGCATGGCTACCTAGCCTACTCAGAGGAAGACACCACAGCCTAGTTTTTTTCAATGAGATCCTCAAGAAAAATCACCGTCGCCTGCTCATTTGTAGAGGGATATGCTAAGGGCCTAGCCTTCAAGTCATCCTCCACGGAGCTTCAATTAACGTAGGGCCTGAGTAAGATTTGGAGTGCACATGACTTCAATCTTTGTAGATCCACAGGGCCGAGGGTGGGCTTGGTGGAGGCATAGAAAAGGTCGAAGGAGCTAAAATACTTAGGGTTTTCCATTACTGCTATTCGTACAACAACTATGTTGTAGCAAGTATATTTTTAACATTTATCCCTAATCATAACACCTATGTATAAACTAAAGGAGGTTTTTGTTCCTTTTCAATTATTGAAAAGAAAAATCTTTCACTTTTTTAAAATTCGTCTTCATTTGGTCAGAAAAAATAGTTTAAAGCATAACTATCCCTATGTGCAACAAATGACCTCTTGATGAGTTTGTGAGACATTGATCCCTTTGACCTTAGATGGATCAAATCTTGAGGCATGTTCTCCATTATTGTATTTTTTCTTGTGAGTGTATGTGGTCTCTGCTTCCATGGTGAAACCCTATCTTACTAGGAGGAAAAATTAAGGTTTGATCTTGGGAAAATAGGGGATTTTCGAGAAGTTTTAGGAATGGAGGGTGATGAAGGGGATAGAGAGCTTATAAATTATTGGGAAAATTTTTAGAGGTAGGGATAGATGTTTGGGAGGGTAGGGAAGTATAATTTTAGGAAATGAGTTAGGGGTACGCATCCAAAATGGAAAACCAAAACCCTAACCTAAGAAGGTGTGAAAAGCATAGCAATAGGCTAGGGTTTGTAGGAAAGTGAGGGAAATGAGAGGAATGGGCAAGGGAAAATGTTAGGGTAGGTATACGGAGTGTAGGTGAGGGTGTTAGGAGGCTTAGGGGATGAAAAATGATGAAATGGTATATGGATTAGTGTAGGGGATTAAAACACACTCCCAAACCCTAAACATCCCAAAACACATCGTAGGATAGTGATGATGGTGTAGGGACTAGGGTTTGAGTGTAGAAGTTTAGGGATAGAGCGTTATAGAGTGTAATTATTTTAGGGAGTGTAGTGGAGTGTGGGGAAACTAAAGATTTAGGAAATGAGAGAAACCCTAATGAACTAATGGATGAACAATGAACTAAATGAAAGCCATGATAATGAGACCGAGATCACCATAAAACTTTAGAGGGATGGCACATCCAAATGTATTATGATAGTGACCAAAACATGGAAATTTTGTAAAGTATTGGTTGGAAACCTAGACACACTAAATAGTAACCATTTTTTTTTATTGAAAGGCTAGTCGAAACTATAAAAAAATGAAAAATTACCCAATCAACACACTTGGTAAGAGCACATTTGATCACTGATGACAGGATGTAAACACTGACACTAACATTGGATCGATTTGGGGATGGAAACTCCTTGGAGGTGCCAATAACACCATAGACCAAGTAGTCTAACCATTGGGCATGGAGTCAAAAGTTAAAACCAAACTGAATACTCAAAACTTGACATGATAAAATGACTGACTCTAAGTGAAAATAAAAACTTACAAACCTTAGCATATCATTGAGACTTGAGGGATTCGAATAATGATGAAAACCACTTGCCCACTGAATACATATGTATAATCATGTGATGTCATCCTTCTAGTGTAACCAATCCAACAAATGGATACTTAATTGAGTTTTTCTCTCACTTTCCTCGAGTAGGTAGAAAAAATAAAAGCTAGGCCACTCCAAGTGTCTACTCAACATGTCATCATGATCCATAAATTAAAGAAAAAAATTATCCTTATTGACTACAGAAAACTTTCCACTAGATCATGAAAAACATGAAAATTTACCTCTTGTCGCTCTAGAAGAAACAAGGTACCTTTTTCTCTTGAATCTGATCTCTATTCATAATGTATATCAATGAGAGTGTGTTTCTGGTCTTCAAAAAATTCTAAACAAGCAGGTGAGAAAATTTCTTCTTGAAACAAAAATTCAAGACATGAAACATGAGAAGAAAAATATAAATGAAAGTCCTCAATGTCCTGGTCCTCTGCAATTTGAATATGTTAGCCCCCTATGAATTTTTTGATAAGAAAACATGGGTCTAAATTGTTTTTGAGCTTTCAAGGAATGCATTTCCTCTGAAAACACATCATCCTTGAAGCCTCCTTGTGCCTTTGGTCCTTTGATAAAATCCCCTCTGCTACCATTCCCATTATAAAGCCTCTCTGTTGTGAAGAAAAATGCCCAAAAAGGCCTCCTTTTCCTCTTATTCCATCTCCATTAAGCCTCCATTTCCTTCCTTTTACTCCTCTCTATCTCCCTCATTAACCCCATAAATACTCTTCATTCCCCTTTAAACCTTACAAACACCCCTTGTTTGGCTTGAAGTCCCTTCATTCCTTCTATCGTTTCCCTTTTTTGGCTTTGAAACGCATTAAAACTAAGCCAAAATACCCCTTTTTTTTTCATATATCAGGCTAGTCCCCTTCGGCCTAGCCCCCTTAACCACTTCCCCACCATGTGACCAGGTGCTAAGGCCCTAGGTGCTTATCATATCAGGGCGTTCATATGGGCGCATTTCCTATGTTAACGCGTTTCCTCCGATGCAATAGTGTATTGGGACCGTCGGCTATTGAGATATGTCCCACCGTTGATCTACACCGATATGAAGGTCCTCGCTAATTCTACATGCATCTATCACTCCTCCCCATTTTCCCCTCCGATCATATTTGAACCATCGATCTCCCTACTAGATCCGAAGGTCAGGCGCTAATCACTTCGCAACCCCATCTCCAATCAGAGATTTCGTAAAGTGCAATTTTGTGTTACGCTAATTTCTGATTCTCGATTACATCCCTGCCATTCGTTCCTTCAGATACGACGACCCTCATTTCTCCCACCCCACTTCTATACCTCCATCTCTCCCCCCGCTGATTTCATCTCTGCCATTGATCCCCTTCGCAATCCAACGATTGGCGTTGAATCGCTCTATCGCCAATCGGAATTTATTAACGGTGCCATCCTCTGCCTCCCTCGATTGCTATCTCCCAATTCCATTGTGACCGTTCGTTTGGTTCGAGATCGATGACCCACGTTGCATCACTCCCTCCACCGCATTTCTTCGTCGGAGCCTCTATTAACTCCATCTTTCGACCTTCGCTGTTGATCTCCTCCTGAGATCAATGGTCCAAAGCATAATCGCCCTCCACCCGCTAGGTCCCACCATCCAAGGTCCCTGTTTTAATTTCATTTGGCCCCTTTCCTTTGTATTTCGGCCAAAGGCTAAACCTTAGTGTTTAACACTTAAGATCATTCTTCCGCTTGTTGTTCATTTTTTCTCCACTGCTCCGCCACCGCTTCCACATGCCTCCACAGCATTGCTTCCGCCATCCTATATTTTATAATTGATTTGTTTCATTGTGCAGGGTTGTTTACAGAGTGGAATTTTCACTCTGCCTCCGTAATCATAGTCACTGCGATTCAAAGCACAGAGAAGCCGTTACAAAAGAAAAAGTTTATCAGCAGCAGAGATTAAGGTGTTAGAGCCCATAATTGAAGATCAAGTGTTGTAATCCTTATTTTAGAGGATAAGGTGAAATTATAAGACTAAGCACACAAAACAAAGCTTTATCTGTGTTTAATGTCAGCAGAGTACTTTTCTCTAGAAATACTGCCTTTCAGCATTCTCCATGTCACCTCGAGCCCTTAAGAAGCTAAGTACACTGACAGAAGTTTATGTTATTGTCAGGACCATAGTTATGAGGTATGGAGAGACCTACAGACCTTTTCTCATGTCACTTATTTCAGAAGGCTACCACAGAGTACCATCAGTCGGATTTCTTCAGAAGAACATACTTGAAGTTATTAACAAGACTTCTGGACCATACTTCAGAGTACACGCAGTTAATGAAGATCCATTTTGCGGAATGGGAATTCGACCTCCCTCTCCTCTATCATAATGAAACAATTAAGTTTACATCTACTCTTGTTATTCTTTTCTCCCATAATAATCCCAAAGAACAAATTGTAAAGGGTTGGATTGTGTTATTGCGGTTGTAGTTGTAGGGATTCATTTTTTACTATTAGAAATAGTTTTGGGAGAGAGTAGCAGAGTAGTCTGTAATGTAGTAGGCTGGGAGGAGAAATTTTGGACTATAATCAGCCATTGAGCTTAGTGTATGTGACTGGTTTTGCATCAATTAATCAAGCAAATTTCACAAGATCCTGGTCTATTACTACGGGTGATGTTTCTCTCTTTGTATCGCTTATTTATATTTTCATGTTGTTCATTGGTTTTCTGGTACGCATCATAAATATAGCACAGGATATACCCTCGCATGGTACCCTGTGTTTCTACTCTCCCTACCTTCGATGTTTTATGTTGATTGTGAATCTAAGGGTAAATTCATGTAATTTAACCAGTGTAGTAGTTGTTTCCACTGCTAGCTGATGTGTGAATTCGGAGTTTGCTGCTTGGATGTTTCTTGTTGGTGTCAAAGCAGGGAAGGTTAAAAGTCCTTCTCTGATCTATAGACTCCAGATTTGTGTCAAATCTTGTCTCTATTTTTCCCTTGGAGCATGCTAAAGCAGACCTGGAGTTAAATGACCTTTGGTCCGATCTATAAGCTGCCCCCTTGTGACTTCATTGAAAGCTTCTTTTGAGTATGTCAAAGTAGGTCTGGATTTAAATGACATCTGACCTGATCTCCAAATAGAAATCTGGTTTCTTTCATTCTTTCACCTTTTCTCCTTAATGTTCCATTCCCCCATCTATCTAAAAGATCCATTAGCATAGATGACTTGCCCTTTGAAATCCTTGCTTAGTTTTTTGCAAGTAATCCCCTTTCACGATTCCATAGCCCAATGGATGGCACTTTCTTGACCTATCCTCCTTTTTTGAAATGTCCTACTGCCCTGATCCTTTCTTCCCATTACCTTCTCATTCTATGATCTCGTGACTCAACACAGCAACCAACCAACCAAACCAATTTAAACTCCCCGTTGTGCTTCATACCTAGCCTAATACCTCATTTCAAGCTGTCAAAGGTATATCATTCTTTTTTTTTATTAGAGAGATCCCTCTCCAAGTCCAGGAGGGCTAGATCCTAGGGCCCCAAAGTGGTTATGATGTTGTCTCATCTTTTGGTCTTGCCAATCTGGCCAAAACATGGGAACCCCAACATAATGGCGACTCCATTGGGGAACTTGAGTGCATTTCACCTTAAACATCCTTAGGCACTCAAAAGATCCAATCTCTGGTTAAATTGGCATTCAATTACTGATGGTGGATAGCATCCTGCTTCAAACAATCAAATTCATCCACCTGGCGACTCCACACTCCATAACTCTCAAAGACTCCATTGGAGGAAGAACCTGAAATATGGCCAGACCTCATATAAGGATAGAACATTTAGGCTGGATTTGGTTTAAAGAGTTCCTTGTCTTTATCTATCACTATGTTATGTCCTACTTTAAGCCTGATCAAGTGTACAAATATGAGACCCACATTGAGTATGGGAAATATCTCAAACCTCAGTCTTCAGACCATGAGAAGACCTATACTCCTATGAAAGACCTAGTGGGACTAGAGCCTCATGTTGTACCCCTCACTCCTAAAGAAACTTCAAGTAGCCATGAGCCTTTTGTTACACCACATACTCCTACAAAGGTCATAGAAAGATATAAACCTATGGTTTTACCTCTTATCTTCCAACCCCTTCTTGCATAACTTATAAACCAGCTGCCTCTTTTTGATGGAGAAAAGAAAAGGGCCACTGCCGAGGAACGTGTGCAAAACCTCGAGGATTTAATTGATGAAATAGAAGAAGATGATGTGTGCATTAGAATGTTTGCCTTGTCATTACAAGGAAATGTTAAGAGTTGGTTCAAAATCCTTCCAGTAGCAAGCATCTTCAGCTTTCATCAATTTTATCAAGTTTTCCTTGATAAATGGGCAGTCCCAAGAAATGTTTTCCTCATCTTAGAGGAGTATCAGAATTTTAAAAGGCAGCCGGAGGAGACAGTACAAGAATTTTCAGCCAGGTTCAATAAGGTATATCACGCAATACCTACTATCATAAAACCACCTTTGGGATGGGCTCTAATGCACTATCCTAGTTCTTTTGACCCCGAGGTGGAATTCCATATAAGAGAAAGAGAGCCTTTGAGCCTAGAAGAAATGTAGAATGTAGCATTTACTATCAAATACAACATAAAGTGCAGGGAGGAGAGATTAAAAGTAGCAAAGAAAAACCAAACAGAGCTGATAGCGCATATCTCTTTAGAGAACAAGCTAGGGAAACTGATAGAGACTGCCAACACCCTGCTGGACACAGAAGAGGAAGAATATGAGGTTGAAACCAGAAATAATGATTGGGAGAGACCTACACCTTGTCCTCAAGAAAGACAAACCAGACCATTGCAAGTCAGAAGCCACATGCAAAGCATGTATGTTGAACCAGAGTTTGAATCAGAAAATGAACTTGCAGAATATTTTGAAGAGAGACTTGCTGAGAGTCCTGAAGACTTGATGGGTGAAAATGCTTATAATTATGATTTCTCCAATGTTGACCTGTCTGATGATGATTTTTTCCAAAGGGGAATTGAGCTTGCAGGGCCATCATCAGTAGTTTCATGGGAGGAAGATCACGGCCATCAACTTCAAGAAAATGATGAGCCAATGCAGGCCATCTATGATATTGATGGAGAAAGTGTTGAAAGCATGATATCAGACGAATATTCATTAAATATTCTCTCTACTTTATATCCGAACGTTAGTTATACTTGCCAAGAGGACAGAAGCCAGCAGCTCTTCAGCGCAAAGGACAAGGAGGAAATAGATGAAGAAAATCTTGAGTGGAATGAATATCCTAAGCCTTCTCCCAAAAGGATTAAGGTAATCATAGAAACCCCCGCTCAAGAATATGTTAATTTTTTCACAGAGTTCAGTCCGTTTCAGCAGAACCAGCCTGTGTTACTAGAGGACAGTGCTGTTGAATATGATGACCCCTCTAGCTCAGGCTGCAATGAAAATGAGCGAGATCCTCTTTCCCATAGATATATTTATCTTGATCCAGAGGAAGAAGAGGTATTCCTGGTTGATGCTCATCTGCCAAATACTCCCAACCAGGAAAAGGAGGAGTGTGATTACAGAGGCCACATTGTAGATGCAATGATTGAAACTGCCCAGGACGCAGACAGCCTACCAATCATGGGAGGCTTTGAAGAAAAAAGTTTACATCATGTTTTTGTTGATCCTGTGGCAGAATACATGGAGGCCCTGATTGGCTCAACCCATCAAGCATTAATCTTTTGCAAGATCCAAGTACATCAGAATTGGTCACCACCGTTGGCAGCCTCAGTTTTGAAAATCCAAATACAGAGCATCCCACAGTTGTCTCTGATGAGCAGTCATTTCTTCTTCCCTTTTTTTCTATTGCTTGACTGGCTGCATTGGCATTATTGTATCACCTAGAGAATCCGAGATTTCTAGTTAGAGTAGGGTAGGTAGGAAAAGTTCAATAAAGCTCAGCCTGTGAGCGTTTAGTCAGTTGTTTTTAATTTCTACAAATTTTTAGTCCATGAGCTATTTTGTCTTCATGCCATGGCCCACAACAAGCCACACAGTCTAATCCTAGCTTGTTTTTTTTTCAATTTATGTCTTAGAATATAGAGAAGAAGTCTTCTGGACATTTTAATCTTAGCAGACATTAGTTTAGGTAGAAAATCTATGAGGCCAAACAGTTTAATCTCGTCTCATGGAGAAATAAGGGTATAAATGGAATAGGTTTGTTTTCCTGTTTGTAAAAAAATGACGATGTAAAGGGTCTGCAAGTCCAGATGCACCTAGAAGAAAAAATGTTAGGACTATAGTATGGGTAGGTAGTTGTTTGGGAGACTATTACTGCTGATACAATGTCTTCATGATTTGTGGCAGCTGATCCAAGAAATAAAATGGATTGGTCAAGTACCAGGCATCTGGCCTATACCAAATATCATTGTTTGAATTCTTGATTCCTTCAAGAAGAAGCCATCCCCATGTGGAGCCATTGTTAGCCCCCTATGATTTTTTTTACAAGCAAACAAGGGGCTAAATTGTTTTTAAGCCTTCAAGGAATGCATTTCCTCTGAAAAAAAATCATCCTTGAAGCCTCGTTGTGCCTTTGGTCCTTTGATAAAATCCCCTCTGCTACTGTTCCCATTATAAAGCCTCTCTGTTGTGAAGAAGAATGCCCAAAAAGGCCTCCTTTTCCTCTTATTCCATCTCCATTAAGCCTCCATTTCCTTCCTTTTACTCCTCTCTATCTCCCTCATTAACCCCCTAAATCATCTTCATTCCCCTTTAAACCTTACAAACACCCCTTGTTTGGCTTGAAGTCCCTTCATTCCTTCTATCGTTTCCCTTTGTTGGCTTTGAAACGCATTAAAACTAAGCCAAAATACCCCTTTTTTTTCATATATCAGGCTAGCCCCCTTCGGCCCAGCCCCCTTAACCACTTCCCCACCATGCGACCAGGCGCTAAAGCCCTAGGCGCTTATCGCATCAGGGCATTCATATGGGTGCATTTCCTGTGTTAACGTGTTTCTTCAGATGCAATAGTGTATTGGGACCATCAGCTATTGAGATATTTCCTGCCGTCGATATACATCGATCCGACGGTCCTCATTAATTCTACATGTGCTCGTCGCTCCTCCCCATTCGCCCCTCCGATCATATTTTAACCATCGATCTCCCCGCAAAATCCGACGGTCGGGCGCTAATCGCTTCGCAACCCCATCTCCAATCAGAGATTTCTTAAAGTGCAATTTTGTGTTACGCCGATTGCCGATTCTCAATTACATCCCCGCCATTCATTCCCTCAGATTTGATGGCCCTCATTTCTTCCTCCCCGCTTCTATACCTCCATCTCTCCCCCTGTCGATTTCATCTCCACCATTGATCCCCTTCCAGATCCAACGGTTGGTGTTGAATCGCTCTATCGCCAATCAGAAGTTCTTAACAGTGCCATCCTCCGCCTCCCTCGATTGCGATCTCCCGATTCCATCATGACCATCCATTTGGTCTGAGATCGATGGCACACGTTGCATTGTGCCCTCCACTGCATTTCTTCGTCGGAGACCCTATTAACTCCATCTTTCGACCTTCGCCATTGATCTCCTCCTGAGATCAATGGTCCAAAGAATAATCGCCCTCCACTCGCTGGGTCCCAACATCCAAGGTCCCCGTTTTCATTTCATTTGGCCCCTTTCCTTTGTATTTTGGCCAAAGGCTAAACCTTAGTGTTTAACACTAAAGATCATTCTTCCACCTGTTGTTCATCTATTCTCCACTGCTCCGCCACCGCTTCCACAGGCCTCCACAGCATTGCTTCTACCACCCTGGATTTTATAATTGATTTGTTTCATTGTGCAGGGTTGTTACAGAGTGGAATTTTCACTCTGCCTCCGTATGCCACCGTCTATTGATCTGATTCAAAGCATAAGTTGTTACGGCAACAAAAGTGTATCGACGGCGAGGGAATTAGGTGTTAGAGCCCATAATTGAAGATCGAAGTGCAAGTATCCTTATTTCGGAGGATAAGGCGCGGTTAGAAGACTAAGCACATGAAACAAAGCTTTATACGTGTTTAATGTCAACGATACTTTTCTCCCGAGAAGATTGCCTTTCAACATTCTCCATGTCGCCTCGACCCTTAAGAAGCTAAGTACAACGACGGGGGTACACATTCTTGTCGGGACCATAGTTGTGAGGTATGGGAAGACACACGGACAGCACACGCCCATGTCACTTATTTCAGAAGGCTACCACAGAGTACCATCAGTCGGATTTCTTCAGAAGAACATACTTGAAGTTATTAACAAGACTTCTGGACCATACTTAACAGTACACGCAATGAATGAAGAGCCATTTTGCAGAATAAACATTCGACCTCCCTCTCCTCTGTCATAATGAAACAATTAAGTTTACATATACTCTTGTTATTCTTTTCTCCTATAAGAATCCTGAAGAAAAAATTGTAAAGGGTTGGATTGTGTTACTGTGGTTTTAGTTGTAGGGATTCATTTTTTACTGTTAGAAATAGTTTTGGGAGAGAGTAGCAGAGAAGTCTGTAATGTAGTAGGCTGGGAGGAGAAATTTTGGACTGTAATCATCCATTGAGCTCAGTGTATGTGACTGGTTTTGCATCAATTAATCAAGAAAATTTCATAGGATCCTGGTCTATTACTACGGGGGATGTTTCTCTCTTTGTATCATTTATTTACATTTTCATGTTGTTCATTGGTCTTCTGGTATGCATTAGAAATATAGCACATGATATAACCTCACATGGTACCCTGTGTTTCTACTCTCCCTACCTTTGATGTTTTCTCCTGATTGTGAATCTAAGGGTAAATTCATGTAATTTAACCAGTGTAGTAGCTGTTTCCACTGCTAGCTGATGTGTGAATTCGGAGTTTTCTTCTTGGATGTTTCTTGCTGTTGTCAAAGCAGGGAAGGTTAAAATTCCTTCTCTGATCTATAGACTCTAGCTTTGTGTCAAATCTTGTCTCTGTTTTTCCCTTGGAGCATGCTAAAGCAGACCTACAGTTAAATGACCTCTGGTCCGATCGATAAGCTGCCCCCTTGTGACTTCATTGAAAGCTTCCTTTGAGTATGTCAAAGCAGGTCTGGATTTAAATGACATTTGACCTAATCTCTAGACAGAAATCTGGTTTCTTTCATTCTTTCACCTTCGCTCCTTAATGTTCCATTCCCCCATCTATCTAAAAGATCCTTTAGCATAGATGACTTGCCCTCTGAAAGCCTTGCTTAGTTTTTTTGCAAGTAATCCCCTTTCATGACTCCATAGCCCAATGGATGGCACTTTCTTGACCTATCCTCTTTGGCCGAAATTTCCTACTGCCCTGCTCCTTTCTTCCCATTACCTTCTTAGTCTATGATCTCGTGACTCAACCCAGCAACCAACCAACCAAACCAATTTAAACTCCCCGTTGTGCTTCATACCTAGCCTAATACCTCATTTCGATCTTTCAAAGGTATATCACTCTTTTTTTTTATTGGAGAGATCCCTCTCCGGGTCTAGAAGGGCTAGATCCTAGGGCCCCAAAGTGGTTATGATGTTGTCTCATCTTTTGGTCTTGCCAATCTGGCCAAAACATGGGAACCCCAACAGAATACATTAATGATAATATTCATATGTTGAAGTGGAAACAAATTTCTCTTCATCAAATGATGGCTATTTGGAAATATCTTCAGTCAAGGAAAATATGGTTTTTAGGAAATTTTCCTCAACTAAATGACAACTAGGATCTGATTATTTTTCATGTTGTTGGAAGGGAATTTCATGCAAGGACTCTTGAAGTTCCTCATCCATCAATTATTCATCACCATAAACCCTTTCCAGTTAAAGAATAAAACCTTGAAAATGATTGCAACAATATTTTACCATCATTAAAGATGGATTTTCTTCTTTAAAATTTTCATAAAACATCATATGAAAATCAGAAAGTGAATAAATACAACCAGGTGGAAAAACTTCGTACCATGATATTACTTGTTCCTCCAAGGTTTCCATGACCATATTCATCATACAATATTCAAGAAATTTAACACTCAACTTGCGTGCATGCATGTTAAATTTAACAATATGGAGAACAGCAAGATGTCCTTTCTTGCCTCTTAACTTTGGGAGATAAGTCTGCCAATCTACACACAAGGCATGCGGTTAAAAAAACCTAGGATTTGATCATGATTCATAGGAGAATACCTTTGAGTATTTGAATCCATTTTTACAAAAATGAAGTAACCAATAAGTTCTTCAGAATATTGGTTCTTTCTTCAGACAACCAGTTCTTGAAAAGTGGAGTCGCCATGAAAATTATGAACCTTTGGATTCTTCGACACTGGAGTCGCTAGGTTAATGATGCACAGTATTATTTGTGTCTGATCATTTTTCATGATCAACAATTAGATATTATCCTTGTCATTCTTTCCTGTGGAATATCTGGCAGTTCATTCTCTAATATGGTCGCCAAAATGTTATCACTCCACCCGATCTCTGAAGGCTGAGAAGGATACCAACAAAGGTAACCACAAACTACTATGACATAGTAGCTATCCCTACTAGGATGGATAGGGATCTCTCCAAGATATCATAGCCACATTGACTATATAATGAATATTTTATGCTTGGTATATTAGGCTGTAGGGTTTGATTGATTTGGATTTTGTGCTGAATGGTAAATTAGGTTTAGGAAAAGCTAGCTTAGGAACTGAAAATCAGACTTGCAGAGATGTGATGGGGAAAGGTAGGCACACATTTTACCACTTTAAGTTAACTTGGTGACTATAGTAGACTAATATGGTTTCGAAACAAGCATAATAATTATGAATTCATTTATATCAGAAGAAAGTAAAACATAAGAATGATAATTTATCCAAAACAGAGCATCAAAATAATGATTTCTTCTTATAAACATAAGAATGATAATTTCTCCAAAACAGAGCATCAAAATAATGATTTATTCTTATCAACTTAGAAATAAATCACATTAAGATATGTAATTGAATATGGAATGAATAATACATTAAAACATATGAACACATAAGAGGAAACACTGCTAAAAGACATACCACATGAATCCCCCCACAATAGTTGCAACTCTGTCTATTAGTTCTTGCCAAAAATCACTCAATACACTAGTGCTCAAAAATCAATTCTACAGCATGAAACCATTGCAATGGAAAAAAAATGAAATATATATACCAAAAAATACTTCTCCCACTCTCGTGGTTAGAATCCATGACTTGTGGAGATGTTTCCAAAATCCTCATCTAGAATCCTAATGACTAGGGAGGTCGACAATCTCGTGCTATCTTGATGAAATTGATTCACGTGGCCCAAAAATAAAATTTCACTTGATTTATCTACCTATAGTAACCATAAAAGACATAATTACATTTTATTTTCATTTTTCCATAATTAAAATGTCATGAAATTCATCATTCAACTGAGAAAAGGTCAAATTTATGAAGATAACACACAGGTGGAAAAAGCACAGCATGACCTTCAAGATGAATATTTACTACCTTACTAAAGAAAAAAATGAGCTCAATATAGCTAATTGGAAATATTTTCTTGTCTAGTTGTCCAAAATGTCTTTAAGTGCTTGAAATGATGGAGTTAAGCCCCTGAAAAACCACTTTTTCCAATATTGGTTAGAAAGCACAGTGTGAGATTGCAGACCACTTTTGGATGATTTCTTGAACTCAAAATTGATCCCATGATAGATAATTGGAAATATAGTGATGTATGCTACACAATGGACCCCTAAATAAATTAAAATTATCAATTATAGCCCCTAAAAAATTAGTTCTCCCAAGATTGGTAAAAACGCACAACGCCATAAGGAAAAGTGCAACGTGAGATTGTAGACAACTTTTGGAGGCTTTATGGAATTCCAAATTGAGCTCATGATAGCTCATGAAAAATATCGTTATGTGGAGTTATCATTTGACTCATCAAGAAATTCATTTTGACAGTCCATGACAGAGAAAAATGTATTTTCCCAAGAGTACTCTAGAAGTACAACAACTCTCGTGTAGCAACTATATTTTGGGAATTTCTCCAAAATAGTAACACTTGCATATAAAATGAAGGAGGTTTTTGTTAATTTTTCTATTATTTAAAAAAAATATTTTTAATTTTTTTCAAATTCATCTTGATTTGGTTAGAAACGTACTTTAAAGCATAATTGTCGCCATGTGTAGTAAATGACCTCTTGATGAGTTTGTGAGGCATTGATCTCTTTGATTTACATGGCTCAAATATTGAGTAATGCCCTCCATTGTTGTATTTTTTCTTGTCACTGTATGTGGTCTCTTCTTCCATGGTGAAATCCTATATTACTAGTAGGAAAAATTAGGGTTTGCTCTTGGGAAAACAAGGGATTTGGGGGAATTTTTAGGAATAGAGGGAGATGAAGGGATTAGAGTTCTTATAAATTCTTGGGAAAATTTTAGGGGTAGAGATAGATGTTAGGGAGTGTAGGTAAGTATAATTTTAGGAAATGAGTGAAGGGTAGGCTTCCAGAAGGGAAAAACACAAGCCTAACCTAGGAAGGTGTCAAAAGTGTAGCAATAGGCTAGGGTTTGGGGGAAAGTGATGGAAATGAGATGAATGGGAATGATAAAAGGATAATGGATATATATGGAGTGTAGGAAATGGTGTTAGGAGTCTTAGGGCGATGGAAAATGATGAAAAGTGTATATATTAGTTTGGGGAATTAAAACACACTCCCCAACCCTAAACTACCCAAAAACACAACGTAGGATAGTCATGATGGTGTAGGGACTAGGGTTTGAGTGTAGAAGGTTGGGGATATAGTGTGAGAGAGTGTAAGGGGTTTAGGGATTGTAGTGGAGTGTGTGGAAATAGAATATTTATGAAATCATTGAAACCCTAGTGATCTAATGGATGAACGATGAACTGAATGAAAACCATGATACTCGAACTGAGGGGACCATAACACTTTAAAGGGATGACACATCCAAATGTATGATGACAGTGACCAAAACATGGAAATTTTGTAAAGGATTGGTTGTAAACCTAAACACACTAAATAGTAACCATTTTTTTTTATTAAAACCCTAGTTGAAACTTCAAATATTTACAAAAGGACCCAATCAACAGAATTGGTAAGATCACATTTGATCACTGGTGATAGGATGTAAAGAATGAAACTAACACTAGGAACATTTCCTTTTTAAGATGTTAAAAGGCCTTAGTTTCTTGAGGATTCCATAAAAATGCATATTTCTTCAATAATTTTGTTAGAGGCGCCGCTATTCTGAGATAATTCTTAACAAACTTGTGATAATTCCATGTTAACTATAGAAATGATCACAACTTCTTTACGGTTGTGGGGAATTTCCATTCCTTAATGGCTTTAATTTTTTTAGGGTCTACCTTAACACACTCTTATGATATAATATGACCTAGATAATCCACCTCTTGTACTCCAAAGGAATATTTGGAAGTTTTTTCATATAATTGTTTCTCCTACAATAGTTTGAGAACCCTCTCAACATGTTGAACATGATCCTTACAAGACATGTTGTAGATTAGTATATCATCAAAAAATACTAAAACAAAATTTCTAAGGAAGGGCTTGAAAATGGAATTCATCAAACCTTGAAATGTAGAATGTGCATTGGTAAGGCCAAAAGGCACGACCAAAAATTTATAATGACCCTCATGAGTTCAAATGTTTTTTTTCAGAATATCTTCAGTCTTAATTCGAATTTGATGATATCCTGAATGAAGATACAAATTGGTAAGATAAATTTCTCTATGTAATTCATCCAATGATTCATAAATCATAGGAATGGGAAATTTATCTTTAATAGTGAGCCTATTTAGCTTCCTATAATCCAGACACAGGCGCCATGATCCATCCTTCTTGTACACCAATACTACTGGAGCAGAGAAAGAAATTTGACAAGGTTGAATTATACCAGCCTCTAACATTTCCGCAATCATACGTTGAATTTGTCTCTTTTGGACATAAGGTTATCTGTAAGTCCTAATGTTTGGAGGAACACTTCCTAGAATCAACTGAATATCATGATCGTGATCACGAATAGGTGGGAGTCCTCTGGGAGTTTCAAACACCTTGGCACGATTTTCCAAGACTTTTTGGAGATCTGGATAAATAGATGATTTTGATGTTGGAACTTCTAGTAAGAATAATTGTGCAATTACGCCTCATTGTTCTTTATTTAGAAGCTCTCTAATGACATTAGAATTTATTATCTTTCCCAGCTTCCCCGCGTTACCCCATAATTCAACTTACAGAATCTTTATAGTACAGTCTGCGTCTGTTCAATATAGTTTCAGCTTCAATTGGGAACAAAAATCAAGGTAAATTGGGAATGGTTTTCAAGGAGTTTCGAGCTGAAGAGATAAATTGTATTTTGTTTTTTTTGTTTTGTCTTCAAATGCATTTTTCCTAAACTTAAAAGGTAAATAAATTTAAAGAGCTCTCTAACAGGTTTTCCCCAAAGAAGATTGAAGGGGTTTTTCCTGGGTGTAAGTTGACCTAAAATCTGTGTGTACTTTTTTATGTGTTTCTGGTCTGTTTATGTCCATATTTATTTTTAGCATGTGTTGACAGTCCCATATTTTTTAATCTAAAAATTTCATTTCTATAATTCTATATGTTGAATGCAATTTTTTGGGAAAGGGCATCTAACTAAATGGGAGTGATAAGGTGAAATTAAAATTGGGTTGGGATTGCTTGTAATTTTTTAGTCAACAAATTTCAACACTCATCCCAAGATTAATCAACGTGCCCCCTTTGGCCCAAAATGTTCTCCAAACGAAATTATTATACAGTGCTTTAAGTCCTTCATAGTGATTGATGACTCAATTGAGAAGTCTTATTCTTCTCTCTCAATTCATTCAACATTTGTTTCTAGTTCCATCCTGAGGCTTGCCTCAACATTTGCAAATTATATTTGTCATATTTTTTTCTTCTGAATTTATTTATTTTGTAATCATGTTGACCAATTACTTAACCGATTATTTTATATTTTTGAGACCCATTAAGCTACTCTTGTGGTCATTCCTTTGAAATTTATAAATTTTTTTTTCTTATTATCTTATTGACTCAATAATAACAATAATAGCATATTGATATGTAATTTTGAATAAAAAATGTGTTCTCTATATAAAAACATCCAATATCCCTTAGTTTGTCTTTTGTCTTTCATATTCCCATAGGATATTCTTTTCCAAGGAAAACCTTGTGGAATAACCCAACGGATGCTTCCACACATTCATGGATAACATTCCTCACACCTAACCCAAGGGTTTTAAAACCGAGCACGTTCTTAGTACAAAATTAACCAAATGCTAGAAACATTGACATCGCTATTCAAGCCAGCCCCTTGGAATTCTTATTGTTAGAAGTGTTTTCAACCTTGGGCAATGGGTCTATAGGAGGTTAGATCATATACCCGCAGGGTATAGTAGTTCTCTAGGCTATTTCTCCTGTGACGAAAGCAAGGATAACCCCCAAGTTTATTAAAAAAAAATATGATAGTTCATGCTGGGGTCTTTCCAGATATCTAGAAGAGTTAATATGCCCGAACTTAACTTGTCCCTTTCATGAGCCTTGTTGATCTTTTGTACAAGTGCATCTAATGATTGAGCCAACCATTGGGACTAATATTCTCATGCCTTGCATGTAGTCATATAGGAATGATATTATGTCAGTGCAACATGGATGTATCTAAAAATGGCACAAGAACTATAACTACAGGAGTAACTAAACCTAACAGCGAATTATACGATGGAAGTAAAGCCCAAAAAGGTAACACCAAAAATAAGTAGAAATCCCAACTTGAGTAACTAATAAACTAGTATGGCATTTATTGCATAAAAGTGGTATTTTACAAGTACTGAAATATGGTAGTATAAAGGTTTAGGACCAGGGCATTAAACATGAGCTTATATACAAAATGGATCATAGAAACCGAGACTAAGGCCTTATAAGTGTGTTGCAATTAGGTACTCTCAGGTGGATAAGTAAATTTAAATAGGTTAATAACAATGGGAATTGCATATTTTTTAACTTTTTTTGTTAGGCTTTGGAGCTACGTTAGAACCAAAGAAGCTAAAGACATGCCAAATTCCCAATGTATGAGTAGAAGCAAGTCATCATGTCCATTTCAAATGGTATTTAATGAGACGGATAAACCACATATCATTGTGATACCTTTGTCTACTGCATGGTGTTAGTGTTTGTAGATGTGACATGTGTATGCTTATGGAAATCGTCCTTAAATGTATCCTGTGGTTTTTTTTTCAGAAGTTCACTGCATTAAAGTGAAATTTAATTAATAAAGTGACTAAAGAAGGTCACTTAATGTTTTAATTAAAATAATGCCATTGATTTCACAGTTGAATCTTAACTGCTGGAGATTAGGCTTTTGGCTCATGTCAAAGACAAAGAGGGAAAAGGAAAAAGACACACATGGAACATTAATTTCACAAGTCACATCAATGAAGGAGAAAATCGAAGATCTGATTTTCAACCATTGGCGAGGAGTTTCAACAATAGTTTAGCAAGGAGAAGGTAGTCAGCTAGCATCGAGGAAAAGCAGCTATACAACCCAACATAGCAGGCCGTATGGATTCTATACATCCATACATATTGCCAAGAAGACCACATGTGTGGTGCAGATCTACCTTGATCTCTGTGTATACTGGCATTTTGCAGATTTGTTGTTCATTTTTTAATTTCTTAGAGCCATTTTTCCTATAAGGGAGCACTTTTAAGTTCTTAGGATATTTTGAATGATGAACTAATCTATAAGAGCAGCAATAATTGTGTACTTTGTGTAATTTTTTTTCTCGTTCCGCTCCATGTAAGGGTTAATAATTCCATCAAGTAACTAGATCTGATCTGTTTTTTAGATAGCTAGTTTTAGGATATTTTAATAGGATGAAATTATGTATCATGCTTGAGCTATTATTTTATCATTTCACTTCAACCTTCTCTGGTGTCTATTACATAAACCTAGGTTTAAAATTCTTCTAATTTGTTTCAATTTCAAAAGCATTATTTTATTTTTCCAAGTTCAACAAAAAAATAGCATTTGTCATCATGCCACTTAAGCCCATTTGCCCCACTTAAAAAAGTTTTGAATTATTTGCATAACATTTTGAGATTCATTCAGATGTTTAGACTCTTCAAAGATAAATAAATTTATAAATTTATGAATTTCTACAAGTGTGATCAAAAGTAGTTAATGGGTATAAGAAAAATAAAATTCCAAACCACTATGAAGGCAAGTGAATCAGAGGCCCCATACCCCTTTATATTCTGATCTAGTAAACAAAGGAAAAAAGATCATAAAAATTAAGATATAACATTACCCTCTATGTCTAGGGACCAAATTCTCTACACAGTGCACACAAATTAAATTATACAAGAAACATTCTCAAAGATCAAGATTACTCCATGCAATACAGCAGTACCTTTTCACAGTCTCTGTACTCCCAATATTAGTATCTAGTACAGCCATTTCAGCATCGTTGATTTCGATAATGTTAGTGATAGTGATTAGCACCTAAAAATTTCCGCCAACAGAGTAGGTTTTACCATGTTCAACATTATGAGGCAAGACCTGCAAAGTTTGACAATATGAGATATAAAGCTAATAAGAAATATCAAATAGATTTTTGAGTCTGGACAACTAAGAAATAGATTCTAGAACATGCAAAAAAGACTCACTTCAAAATTCAAATAGTACTTTCCCACATCAACTCCCTTGGAAAGAAAGTCTAATCTGAAAGTTGAATTCTCCAGATTGAACTGAAGATCTAGCGTAAGTTTGAAGGGAACTGTTAAAATATCAATAAGGGACAAAAAAAATTCTTACACTTGGAAGACATGGAAACCAAGGTACACCATAGTACATACACATGATGTTAATAATGCAAGCAACTACACTAGAGTAATGAATGATAACAAGAAAATTTCTTGGAAATTAAAAGATACCATCCCCAAAGGTTGTAACCATTATACTCCTAGTACAACATCAACACCTCCCACTGGAATGGAAAGAATTAGACTATTCAATACATATTCCCCCATGGTTAGCTTCATATCATTTCACTTTCTAGTGTAGTTTATAATTCCTCCATTTGCAACCATCACTTGACACTTTGGTGCTCAGTATAGGAAGTAATTCAATTCCTTGGCTACCTTAAAATGAATAAAATTATGGATACTACCCAAATAAATCAACACGATTACCTTTTTCTTCATGATATGTCCTTCTATCTTGAGAGTTTTAGGAGTGGTAATTTGTGCCAATGCATTACAGGATATGGTTGGACTCATTTCTTCTTTATCTAGGGTTGGTTCCTTGTGTATATCCTCTTATTTTGAATTTTCTTGTTCATTTTCTTCCTCCTCTTCACAATCTATGTAAAACAATTTCTTCTTGGCACACTTATGAACTTTAGTGTATTATCTTTCACAATTGTAGTAAATCCCTTTTTCTCTTTTTTCTTCCAATTGTTGTGGTATCAGCCTTGCAGGTTATGGAAGTATAGGAATAGCAAGACTTCCATCTTTATAGATGTAAGTATTAGGCTTCCTTGTCACCATAATTTTACATTCATTTTTTCTTGACAACCCAAATGCCTTCTCCAATGAATTAGGTTCCCAAAGGAGAACCTCATGTTGGATGTTATCCTTAAAAGTCCCTATGAAGACATCGATCTCGTGTTCCTTTGTAATAATAGTTACCCTTATATTCCATTTTTGGAATTTCTCAAAGTGTTCTACCATTGAACCCTTTTGTTTGAGATTTATCAATTTTCTAAAGAAGGTGCTACTCCTTGTATGCTCATAATGTGCTATCATTTGTGTGTTTTTCACATTATGGAAATCAAATTATTTCTCCATTTGTAGTATCCATGTTACGAGATCCTTACCATCAAAATTCCTCATATCGATATTTGGAATATGGTGGGTCTTCAATCCAATATTAGAGTTTATGAAATCACTATTAACATTTATTTTTTTCTCATCATGATTTTCCTCTACTACCTTTTCTCCAATAGGAATCATTTCTTGTATCAAATTTGTCAAAACTTCCTTCAAACCTTCCATGTCTTCTTTTAGATCATTCTTCATGTCTTCCATGTTGTCTTTCATTTTCTCTTCCATGTCATCCATCTTATATTCCATCCCATTCTTCAAACCATCCATCTTAGCTTCCACGCATTTCTTCAAATTGTCCATCTTGGCTTCTACACATTTATTCAAAACTTCCATTTCATTTTTAGTTTCTCTTTGTGAGAGCGAAAGTTGTTGCACTTGCTCTTGTAATCTTGATATATCATGTTTCACATCTCTCTCTTGATGAATCATAGTAGAGCCTTCTGAGGGCTTAATGGGTGTTTAATTATTCTTAGGGAGAATTTTAGAAACCAATACTAATATCTATGCTTCAAAATTATTTTTTAAACAAGATTTATGCAATTTGAAAAAGAATACACATCTTTTTCTTGCTTTTGAGGAGATCAATATTAAAACTAATGTATCTCTGTAATTTTAGATCCCCGAGATTTTATCTTCATTCCTTTAATAGGCCTTTAAATCTTCTTTCTAATGTCATATGTATGACCTAATTTAGATTCTTCAAGTCAAAGTTATTCCCAATCTCCCACAATGAGTTAATTATGGACAAGTTCAGTAGAGAGAACTTGTATGACATGCCACGTGTCATTTTTTCCTCCTTCTTCTCTAAAATTGATACACATGACACTACATTCTGTGTGATGTCATCCACATCTTACAAAATTCCAATTAGATGCTCCGATATGAAGTTATGACAATTTTCCCAAGGTCACCTCTTTAAGACAAAATTCAAGATCCTCCAAAAATTCTAACCTCTGAAAATATTGCAAGCCCAAATCCAAAATAATTACACGAAGTTCCTCAGGATTGTTTCTCCAATGGGTTTTCCTTTTGGCTTCTGAAAATTCATAGAAATAATGTTATAGAGAAAATTCAAAGATGACCTATTTGAAGCAGCGAAACCCTAGAAAAAAAATATCTAATACCAAATGTTATGAAACTAGCTCCAAAAATAGAATAAAGGAGAGATCAACGCCTTCTAAATAAGCTACTTCAAGGTGGAAACTTCCTTTACATTACATAAATGAAAAATTCTTTGATGATATAAATTTCACAACCTCCTTTCTATATATAGGAGTCCATGGGGTCAAAATATAATCCTAGCGGACCTAACAATAATAATTTAAGGGCACAAAAATAACAATAGTGGATTTTATGGGGCACAATAATAACAACATGGGGGCTACAAGGGTACACGAATAAAAATAATGGGGCTACACTAACAACAATAAGGTACTACACTAGTAATATAGGGACCTAACATTTTTGTCTTCACTCATGGGCATTTCTATTGATGGGGCTTTGTTGAGGCCTTAGAATTTCGCTACCAAAACATGAGGGAAAACCACCCAGTTGGGACCTTAAAGAAGCTCCTTTTCCATTTGGTGTAGTGGCTCCAACTAGGGATAATGGGACCATTTTCCCAATAAGGATGATTTCGAGGGTGTATTTGGATTATAAAACATGCAAATAGAGAATGATTTTAACCTATCATATACATCTATTTAAACTATTTATTCTACTATATACCTGGGGAGTTTCTTCCTTTCCATGATCTAAAGAAATATCTTTCAACTATTAGTAATACAGATCATTTAACAGTTGAAAGAGATGATAATTATGTAAGATGATTCTTCTAACAAAGTAGTTTGACTAGAAAAATTGTAAAAAATATATCGCATTCATATGTGTGATTATATATTTAATAAGAAATCACAGACAAATATTAGAACAGAAGTGCATGTAACATTCATCTATAATAAAGTTTCAAATATATAATGAAATAAAAAGATGATTGTAAATCTATAAATTAATGCTTCATACAAGTGAATAAAAGTACCATATGTACGAAGTTCTACTCATGTAAAATGACATTAATTGATATGCTCCTCTTCACTTTCAAGAAATTTAAAGAGTATAGTAGTGCAACATCAGTTAAACAACTTTAATAGTCAAAAAATAACAGATGTGTTCCATTAATTCATCAAAGCATTCACAAACTTAAAATAGTGCATTCTTTGCAAATGTTTTTGACAAATTTATATACCCTTCTCTAAATGCATGAGAGGGTTTTAAATACTAAACCAACTATGTTCTAAAAAATATTATTACAAAAATATAGAGGAGGTTTCAAACAACCATCCTCGTAACGCTAAGTTAAACTACGATTTAGGAGAATAATGTAACAATATGATTTATGAATTTTGTCCTTCCTTTTATATTTGGTCATGAAGTTGAAAAATATCTATCATAGGCTTGAGCTAAGCTGGATACAAAATTCTCGATCTGACTTGTTCCTTGAATACTACATTTGAAAGTACTGGCTACGATCTTCTGGTTGAATCTGTTAAAGACTATAGGATTCTGTATTGATGATAAGGTTTAATCAGAAAATTCCAATAATTTTCTTCATCAAATATATTTACCTTTTTAATTACTTCATCCTGCTTTTCTACCTTTTGCATCCACTGTGTTTCTAGCTGTTTTACTTTTGAGAACACTTCAGACCTATACTCTTTTATAAGTTCTTCTTTCACCAGCTGTTCGCATACATATTCAATAATTTCCTTTGATAATTTTGATTTTTTCGCTGCTGCTTTCTCTGCTTGCTTGATTTGTTCTTCCCAATATTTGAATAGGATATCCTTATGAAACTTATCTACTTGGGGTAGATTAGCTTCCTTTCCTAAGTCTGATTCTTACCATTGAATGTGTTCGTTGATTTTTTTTTTGAGCTTCTCACATTCAAGTCTTTGGATAGCAACTTGTTGGATCAGTATGCCATTTGAATCACAATAAGAGTCAATAATAGAAGTTTTTTGGAAAAAATATTTCTGTTGTTGCTTTAACTTAGTATTTGCATCCAATGCTTCTTTTATGAATTTCTATAATTGCGGTTGTCTTTGTAACCTGGTCATTGCTACTTCCAATTTTACTTGTTTCTCATTGATTTATGTTTGATGCTGCAATTTAAGACTCTCAAAATCTCTTTGAAATTGGGCCAAATTTGATTTCATTTGATCACTGGAGTTGGATTTTTCTTCAATTAACAATCTCTCTAGTTCTTGTATTCTATCTTCCTTTTTCTTTAGTAACATTCTAAATTTAGTAGCTTTATCAACAGTGGCAGTAGCATATGCCCTTGCATACTGTGATAATTTAGTTAAATGTTTCGTAGGATCACCTTTGGGATCCTTCCACTAAACTTCAATAGATTCATCTATGAGGTTTGAGACTGTCTCATCAGTTATTCTCCTTATATTTCTCTTAACTAAAACCTTATAAATAGGACTGTAGAAGATGTAGTGAAGGAATTTCTTCAATTTGTAAAACTATTTGTTCTGTAGGGTAGGCCGGTATGATCTCTCGATCATGAATCTTTGGAAATTGTTGTAGTGGATTAACAGTTTCCACTATCTTCTGGGAATTTTTAGGCATCTGAAAACTAGTAACTAGGTCAGTGTTGGGATTGGCTTTAAGGGTTTTTATTGCTTCAGAAAACTCATCCCATTCACTACTCAAATTATTTGTTTGTGACTTCTTTGTTTGATCAAGTGTGTCATGGTTGTCCTGAACTTCTTGGGAAGTTGAATCTATTCCATTATTTTCTCTTTACTCTTGTATCTCTATCTCTTGGATTACCTGATCAATTATATTTTATGGGCTATTCTTTCTGGATTCAGATTCATTTTCAGAATGATATAAATTGTGGGATTGATGCTCTGATTGACCTGATTCATCCTCAGACATGTCTTTTGCTTCATTATCCACGATGATACTTGGAGTAGCCTTGTTGGCATCTTCAATAGTTAAAAAAATGAGAGGAACTCTCTCCAGTCTCTTATTTCTATATATTTGTAAGGCTTCCAAATCATCTTGGTTAAGTTGACTAGTTGCGAACTTGATTATATCTGAAAAATTTTCCATGCCTTAGAAGAGATCATCAAATCTATATATTTCCTTTACAAAAGGCTTGATTTTGAGCTCAATGGTGTAATTTTTAGTTACATCATTTGGATCATATAGATTGTTTCGCATTACTTCCAAATTCAATAGATTAATCTTCGACACCTCCTTGTAGGTAGGGCCAATATCAAAAAGTGAAAAAGTACTGCACTGTAAAGGGAAATTAGGCCAAGTGGCCTTCTTAGCACCTTTCAGTTGTTTAGTAATACCATTAACAAGCTGGTAGGGTATTTCTCTTGCAAGTAACTTATCAGGAACATAATATGGTAGGACGTGGGGGGAAGCATAACTCTTGAATACTTTGACATATGTAAAATTATCCTTTGCAAATCACCAAGCCACAGAAAACATATCTGCACTAGCCTCTTCGGAAACCCTAGGGGATTTCTTATTGAATATCATCTGGTGCATAGGAAACACGAATCCATGACAAATTTTATAAAAACAAAAAATGGAAGTCTGAATCCCAAAGGGCTTTATGGTAGATGTGGATTGGGGTAGGATCTTGGGTAGTCCATTTCCATCCCATAGTAGGAAAACTAGAAGAAAATTAGATTGGGTCCATGACTTAGGAAGACATATAGAAGGGAGGTATTTCTCTAGATGAAACACTCCTTCTATTCCTATATCATGTGATGTGCTTGGCTAAACTATCAGATAATATATTTTCCCAATTCAGAATTAAGGAATTGATGATTGTGTCAATCAATGGAACTTAATCTACTGAAAACCTAGTGGAATTAGGTTTGGAAAACAATATACACAACATACCGAGAGCATAGCAATAAGCGGAAGGAATTTGGGAAATTAAGTATGTACTGAGTTTATCTTGCTTCAGCTTTCCCTGGTATTCCTTCCATTCTTTGATGAATTTCATGAGGTCTGGATTCTCTTCCCTAAAGCTTTGTGGGGAAGCCTTGTCATATTTCTACTGCAGGGAGGATAGATGTTACATTGCTTGTAAATCTTCCATCCTAAAAGACCCTATGTTTTCTCCCTTCAAATCTTTGAATTTTATGTCATCTATGCTTAAGTGGTCAATCACCCACTTAACAATGTCTATGAAAGTGAGAATTTTTGGCCTTGCGGCTACTTTGTGGATGAATGAACATGCATCATCAAAGTAAGTCGTGTTTAAAGTAGCTGTCGAGCTTGTTGTAGCGACTTTGGTTATTACCCTTGGATTTTCATCTTCAAAAAGTTTATACATTTCTTTCCATGATGCACTACCACAATTTTTGTTGTAGGTGGTATCTGAAAATAAGGGAGACATGTCTGAGTCTTCAGTAAGTAGTGCTTAAGAGATCTCTTTGCCTTTTTTTCTCATTTCAATATTCCTTACTTCGTTAAATGGTTTCCTATTTTTAAGAAAACATAGAAATATTAAAAGTATAGAGAACAAAGAGACAAATCCATTGTTTAAATCAAACATGCACGAATAGATATGAATCTATCAAATATGACATTTAATCATTGATAATCATTTTAAAATCAAATTTCTTACACCTTCGCACGAAATAGTTATCAATCAATTTAAGATGTTAGATCTCGAATTTCGTTTTGATTTGACATAATTCATTTAGCATTCTTGAGTAATTAAATGCTATTTAGTTCACATATCACAATTTATAATTTTAACCATTAATGATGTTTACCAATAAATGTTGCGAAATGTGATCTACGCAATTCACACATCGCAACTCTTATGTGGTAATGAATTTTCTTTTGGTTAAGTTGTGCGAAACATGAAATGCACATTCAAAAATTCAAGTAGTCGCGCTTTATGAGAATTTTAGAGCTTTATATTTATTTCTTTGTTGGCTCATCGAGTCCACGCAATCACAACTTATATCAAATTGTTTTATAAGTTGATCGTTTTAAACTAAGTGCAATGCGATAAAGAAAATATAATTATAATTGAAGTGTTTTCAAGTTTTAAACATATCTTTGGAAAAGGTTTTAGTGTGTTTCGCAGCCCGCGTAACTTAGAGGATTACAGTCTTTATGGTTGTAAGCTATGCAGTTTGTGATGCGCACTAAGGAATAATGTAGAAAAATGAAAGAATACTTTATTTCCTAAGTTTTTTTGTTTTAAAGATAAAAATAAATGTCCTATTTATTTCTAAAGGGTCCCTATTTATTAAAATAGATGGGGGTTGTTTTATAGCACAATAGGCTTGTATCTTATATTCTCTACCTTTGTGCCACAATGGCGAGTGTGGCTCCTTGTAATTGTTTTTGTAAAAAATGACTTTATATAACGAGGGTGACTGTGCACCTCAAAAGAGGATTTTCGGTCTTATAAAGACTTTGAACATAATTATTTTAGTGTTATATATATATATATATATATATATATATATATATATATATATATATATATTTAATAAAATAATAATGTTGCTTGTGCGTGAAATTTGAGTTATTCCGCATATCTTGCCTTATGAATTAAAATTCCATAATTTTTATGCTTCTGTGATTACTGTGTAATTTTTCTTCATTTGCGTTTATGGAAATTGAATTTTACAGGAGTTATATAAATTCTATTACTTTGTTCATTAGTTTTCTTATATTAAAAGAAACGAGTTTTCAAAATCTTTCACTATAAAGATTTCAAAATTTAGGCACACCCAAATGTTGGAATTGAACTCGGTGGATTTACCCATTGTGTGTTCCAATCCAACATAAGTGTTGTGTCCATTTATATTTTTGTTTGTCTTACTTAGAAATTCTCTAGTTTTTCGATTTGAAGTTCCTTTTAACTACCCAAATTCCTGCTATGATGCATTTCCTATTTTCACATTTAATATAGAAAATTATTGATCTATGTTACGAATTTTTAGTCACATTTAGACATTAAAATGAAGAAGCACAGATTTGATTGTTGAGTTTAATTCTTCCTTATCCTACCAAATGTATTTTACACAGTTTAATTATTGTTCTTATCCTCACTGTTTAGATATAATCAATGGGAAGAACATATTAGTCTACAAAATATGTGTAATGGTTAAAACATAGGCTACATTCTCAATTGTACGGCGAGTTTAATAATTTAAATTTCCTATCGTAATACTAATTTCAACTTAATTATTATGAAAATGCTTTTGGATCACGAATAGGAAATCTAACAGTTTTTAAATACTAGTTTTGGGCATGAATCTATATAAATGAGAATGTAATTAGTTTTAAACACTAACTCTTCCATTAGAGTATAAATAGATACATAATGGAGTATCATAACTCCAAAAGGTATTTATAATTTAATAAAAGATTAATCTTAAAGAAGTACAATTGATGATAATATCATCAATTAAACAATAAAGTCTATCATATCAAATGATATCATGGCTGAGTTCTACTACCATATACATCATACTTATTAATTAAATGGTAATAACATAAATTTTGTTATCATAGTCTAGGAATTATACCAATTTATATTTAGCACCCATTTTGAGAAATTCCTTCTTCTTGCGGATTCGCATTCTAGTTGTCCTATATAATCACACATGTGATCTATAGCATTTCTTAATGTTTGCACATAATAGTATTCGATGCTCATGTATTGAAAAGGAATACAAGAGAATTTTGACAGCCCTTCCTTACACTCACATGGTATGGGATTGTGGTAAATTATCACCAATACTATACAGAAAATAAATCCTAAAATTAGAGTAACATGCAGTACTTAGTTTTCACTGCAATGACATAGAATTTAGTCCTACCTCATAATCCTTATGATATTTAACGAGTACTAATTCCTCATTATATAAGACAAAAAACTATATTAGTTTCTCAGTAATATAGGACAGAAAATTAATAAAGAAAGTTATGCATGGATCATATAAACTGGTCATTGGTATGACCTAAAAATTAATATTGAACTTCATAGATGTCCCATACCAACTGGAAAAACGATTTTCCTCCCATCCACGAGCTCCTCCCCAGAGCTCTACCACGAGCAGAGATTATTTCCCCTCAATACTAGAAACCTCTTTTCATAGTGGTGAAGGCACTTTTAAGCCAACCTTCCCCAACAAGTTTCCATAATGACATCCCATTATTTTGGGCTATTTTTTCCCATATCCTAGGCTTTTCTTTTGTTCTTGAAAAAAACTTTTGTTTTTCTTCTTTAAACCTCACCTTTCCACTGTGTTGCTTCTCCTAGCCCTTCCGAGCGAGTTTTCCTATTCACTAGGGTATCATTAGATATTTTTCCATATATATATATATATATATATATTTCTCTCGAAGGTAATACTTTTTAGGATATTGGGAAAGTATAAAAAATCTATCATATCCTCACGGACAAGAAATTTGGGATCCCTTAATACTCTCTCTTTTCCAATTTAGTATGAAATTTTCTCAATCAATATTAAAAAATACAATTCATCCAAAATTATAGTTTTTTCATAGGTCCTCATCGTATTTATCCTATCTAACATAATTAACTTAAAACATAATAAACTGCAAATCTGGGGTATTACAAATAAATCGTGAGGAATGCACGGGAAAAGGAGTTTTTTTATTTTTATTTTTTAATTATTTCTTTATTTTTCTATAAATAAATTTTCTAAAGAAAATAATTTCCTATTAAGTAAATGAAATTGTTTATAAGGTGATTTAAATTTTCTCCTATACCCCTATATTTTCTTAGACAAAAAATAAAAAATTCAAATTTAATATCTAGATATAAGATACACTTTATTAGAAATAACACTTTTAAAAATAGGGCTGCAAGATTTTGATGGCATGTAATATGGCCATCACTTCTTTCTCATGGGAATTATTGACAAAATTTCAGTGAGAAAATTGATTATTCATAAACGATAGTAAATATCATTTTTTCATTAAAATGGCACGCAAAACCTTTGATAGTAAATTTCTTAACTAGCTCACTTGACCCAATATAAAACTTAAAACCTTAAAAAATATGTACAATATAGAAAAACCCTAAAATATAGTTTGAAAGCCCCAGGTGCTATTTCTATATCTATCCCTTGAAAACATTGAAACCTAATTACTAAAATTGTCACATCTTCCAACATTAATTATAGATTTTAACCAAGAAACTTAAAGTTTCAACTATTAAAATTCCAAATTATTTTTCTTAGTCCATCACCTTGTTCCAAAAAAACATCCGTGGTGTGCATTTATTTCATAAATAGAAACCATGGCATTTTCCCTTTCAAATCCATGCAATTTGGAGTATTTTTGAACAACACAAACATATATGAAAAAAAAAAAAAAATTAGTTGTATTAATGTCACCTATGAGTAAAAGAATACTCACTAAGTTGAATAATTCTATTTTACCTTGAAAGGAATATTGTGTGTGCATTTTTTGAAGCAAGCCAAAAATTCCTTACTTCCCTAAACTCCACACCCAAGATTCATTTATTGGCCAATATGAATGATTAAAATGGTAGATTGTTTTTATTTATTTTTTATTTTTTACACACTTTTGAATTGTTATTATTCTATTTTGACTTCATTTCCAAAGAAGAGATAAGAACTAGTCCTATTTGTCTCCATTATCCTAACTTGTTTATCTTCAAACCCTAACTAGGCCATTTTACCTAATATTAAATGTAAAACCCAACAAAATATTTACAGTGTAGAAATAACCTAAACTAGACCTTTCAAACCATAGGTGTTATCTCTTTATATATCTCTTGGTAACCTTTAAACCTAATTACTCCCAAAATAAGTTCATCAAACATTACTTATAGTGCTTCAACCAAGAAACAACAAGTTTCAACTATTAAAATACAAGTTTTATTTTTCTCAGTCTATCACCTTGTTAGCAAACATTCCTAATGTACATTTATTTGAGGCATATAAGCTCGAAATTTTACCCTTTGAAATCCATTCCATTTGGAGTATTCTTCAAATAGTAACTCAACTCAAAATGTGGTTTGCTAGTGGATTTTCCTTTTTGAGAAAAAAATTTCATTTGTTTCGGTTCTTCAACTTTCTGCAAACTATAACAATTTTTCTATGTAGAATTTCATTTTGCGATAAAAATAAAAGTTGTGAGAAATTTTGTTAGCTTTCTATTACTTATTTTTTGAAATTTTTTTATGTAGATTTGATATGTCAACTTAGCGTTTCTTTGAGTGTGTGTTTCTTAACAATTAAAGGATTCATAAGAAGTCATGTTATGACGCAATGTTGTATTCATTGAAAATTTGTGTTTTTGAGAAAAAAAATGTGTTACAACAATCTAGACAGAGTCTACTTTGGTTTCGTCATATTTACAAAGCCAATGGATGCATATCATAATTACTAGAATTTTTTGAACTGGTCCAATATGAAAAAACTGCATATTTTGGATATGTTTCGCGATGCAACAAATTTCTTAACATATAAGTTATAAAATAAAAATATAAAAGCTACCCATTAGAGACGACGGACCAATGTAATGCCCCATAATTTTTTCAATTTTTTTTACAATGTATTTTGGGAGATACAAAATTTTGATTTCACTGAATCACAATGACCCTCAAAAATTGTTTGCACCTATTTTATTAGAAAAATAATTAAAATTAGTAAACGTTTATGAAATTCCATAGAAGTTATATTTCCTGAAAGTAGATTCAATTCTGAAAATGTTTGTCTTGGTTCCGATAGTTAATTAACAACCTTTCATGGAATTTAATCAGTCCAAAGTTGCATAACCGTATTCAGAGCCTGGTTTTTGCGTAATTGGTGACGCGTTAGTTCGGCCGAAATTTTAATCTAAGTTCGGCCGAACTATGTTTTCCGCTGACGGCTCGTTAAATCTAACGACTTAATAGTTTGGTCTAACTTTTAATCAAAAGTTCGGCCGAACTATGGTATAACTTTCTGTCGGTCAGAAAGTTTTGCGGAGCCCCTACTAAAACACATTTCGCGGAAATATAAATTGTCGCGAAATCATTCACAATTTTTGCACATTTCGCACATTTCATCTCATTTTACAAAGATCTTGGTTTGGGTTCAAAAAATTTTCTTCAAAGTTTGGATTTAAGAGCATTTCTTGGAAGCAAACTGATTTTACAAAGAATTGTTTTGGGTTTAAAGAATTTTTTTGGAAGACATTTCTTGGAGGCGGCCTGATTTTGGCAAAAATTGTTTTGAACTTAAAAAAATTTCTTGGATGTACATTCAAAAGACATTTCTTGGAGGTATGTACGTGTTTTGAGTTGAAGTAAATATTTTGAGCTTCGTTTCATTTTTATAAGACATTTTTCTCTCAAATTTTTTAAAGTAAATGTTTTGAATTGGAATATGTATTTTTTGCAAAAAATTTACACTGAATTTTTTTAAATTAAATCTTTTGTGATATTTTTTTTAATTGAGTTATTGTCCAATTTTTTGAAGGAAATTTTTTGAACTTCATACCCTATTATCATGGGAAATCAAAGAACTTGTGCGAGAAAATATGATCGAAAAAGAGACCCTGAGACACATAGAGAAGAGACTAGACAATCTCGCAAAAGAAAGTTAGAAGCCCTCTCAAATATTGAAGAGGAAAATCAACCTCAAGCAGAAATTGAAGCAGGTATGTAAATGCAAATATTATGATCTATTGATATATTTAAAATTTTCCTAATGTAAAATGTGAAGCTTAATTTTTATTTGATGAACTAATTTGAAAAATATTTTGTTTAATGTAAATAGACAAAGATATTCCTCAAAATATTGAAGAAGAAAATCAACCTCAAGCAGAAATTGAAGCAGGTATGTAAATGTAAATATTATGATCTATTGATATATTTAAAATTTTCCTAATGTAAAATGTGAAGCTTAATTTTTATTTGGTGAACTAATTTGAAAAATATTTTGTTTAATGTAAACAGACAGAGATATTCCTCAAAATATTAAAGAAGAAAATCAACCTCAAGCAGAAATTGAAGCAGGTATGTAAATGTAAATATTATGATCTATTGATATATTTAAAATTTTCCTAATGTAAAATGTGAAGCTTAATTTTTATTTCATGAACTAATTTGAAAAATATTTTGTTTAATGTAAACAGACAGAGATATTCCTCAAAATATTGAAGAAGAAAATCAACCTCAAGCAGAAATTGAAGCAGGTATGTAAATGTAAATATTATGATCTATTGATATATTTAAAATTTTCCTAATGTAAAATGTGAAGTTTAATTTTTATTTGATGAACTAATTTGAAAAATATTTGAAATTTTAGATATATTTATTAATTTAGTTATTTATTGAATATGTACTATTTTTTCGAATATGTACAGATGAAATCACTATCGATAATGAGATGTTAGAAAATGTTGACACTCACACATATGGAGATAAAAAACCCGACCATGTTATACGATATCGTGTTAACCGCATTTTTGAAAAGTATTTTTTAAATGAGCGGGTGACAGTTCAGACTCAAATGTTGAAAGGTCTCCTATCATTAAGGAAATTAAAATAAGCTACGACACTATTGGGTATTCGAAAATCAACCAAAGATAAAAAAAATGAAGGAAGAGGTGATAAAAAATATGAGTAGTGCTATAAAGTCAATTAAGAGATCTAGAGAGAAAGATGTTTCAATTGTACGTAGAGGAATACAGATGGAAATGGTTTCATCAAGTACTCAAGAGAATCGTTTGGTAACATCTATGGCACGAGCACTGGGAACCTCGCGAAAAAATTTGCACAAACATCGGAAATTTCGGTTGCAAATAGATGTAAATGATGAACTCGCTTGTTGGAGAGCTATTTGTAGGCAACCATACAAAGATAGACTTGGAGAAAATGTTAAAAAAATAATATATGAATATTGGAAGAACAATTCGCATGTTTCACCAACTGCAAAGCATGTGATGCGAAGAAGAATAACACGAAATCAGTACGAAGAACATGAAAAACATCTCTTGGAAACCACTCAGATAGAGTTATTCAACAAGTTCAAAGAAGAGAATCATCAAATTCATGTTTCACTCAGTGCTTTTGTTCAACAAAAACCATGGTATGTAAAACCTATCACCGTACGCGACACTTGTTGTTGCCGTTATCATGTAGAATTTGAGTTATATTATGACACATTCCTTGATTTCGGTAAAACATTATGGAAGGATTCACCTCCTCCTTCCACTATCCATGAATTCATATCTCAAATTCTATGTGAAAGAGAAAGCGATGAACTATTTTACAAAAAGAAATGTGTTGGTGGTAAAAAATGCGATGATTGTAGAAATTTGACTAAATTTCAAAACAAATATCGTATTGATATAAATTATCAATCATTGTCCAACATGAAAGTGAAATGGAAGAGATATGAATATATCGATACATCGATTCAAGGTGCAAATAGTGTTGAAAGAATTGAATTACTAGAAGACGAAATTTTTCTGATAGACTTTTTGAGAAAGTTTGAGGCAGAAATTTACAAATACACCAAGAATTCCCATAGAGCTCGATGGCAAGACTTGCAATTCAAAAAATCTCATGAATTTTTTCCACCAGGGACCATTTTGTCAGTGATTGATTTTGCAGAAAACTACACATTTGTTCCACAAAAAGAAATTCGGAGTGAATACTATCATTCTGACCAAGTCTCCATGCTCGTCCATATTCTATATAGACATGCTGAACAAAATGTCGATCATATAGAAAGCACGAGTGAAAATTGACATATCATTAAATAATATCACTTTTATATCAGTGACGATCGTACACATGATACATGTTTTGTACAACATTGTTTTGGAAGAATTTATGATTCATTGAAAAATCGTGGAATAATATTCAATGAACATTGGATATGGTCAGACGGATGCGCAGGTCAATTCAAATCTGCACGATCATTTTTTTGGTTGTGTTGTCTTCATAAGAAAACCTGCATTAAACATTGTTGGAATTTATTTGAGACTGGCCATGGAAAAGGAGAACATGACGGTGCAGGAGCATGCATAAAATGAGTACTTCAAAGATATCAAATGAACCACTCTGCATGCCGACTTGTGAACGCTGAAGAAGTTGTTCAATGGTGCATCACTGCTCTAAGACATGAAATTAACCCATCAAGAGAAGTGCGAAGGTACATTCAATTTAATTTATATTGGAAATATAATTTTAAACATTGTACATTTATCATGCAATGATTATTTTTAATTGTATTTTGATATCATATTTACAAATTCTTTTTCTAATTTTCCATATAAAGGTTTTTCTGGCATATTGGAAATGGAGACGTAGATAGATCAATTGGAAATAACGTTGAAACAATAAAAGGGACTCAAAAATTTCATTCAATTCAAACAAAGTCGTCCACAAATGTGTTTGCATTGGATAAAAGAAAATATTCTTGTTCTTGTGATGTTTGCATAGACAACACAAAATCCAATGACGTTTGTGAAAACAAAATGTATGTGAACGATTGGAAACATACAGAGCTAAATACAAAGGGCAAAATGTCTGTTGCAATGTTTGAAGAAATGCAATAAGAGGAAACTACAATATCATCCGATGGTGATAGAGTTTCTGATCTTGTTAGAGAAGGTAACATTTGAATTACTTTCTAATGATTTAAAAATATAGAAATAAATTTAAATATGTATAATTTTGTTAAGTTTATTTTATTGTGCAGGAGATGTTTTTGCTGTAATTGCACCTATTGACAACGATGAAAATGTGAAGTATTATTTGATGCGTTGCACTGAACGAAAAATGAAATTATTACAAAACTATAATGATCACGGATTTCAATATGACAGAGGGTCTATTATACTGAAAGGTTATTTTTTCAAACAAACTCATCAAAGTGGAGACTTTGTTTACTTTGAAGACTATGAACCTGATTCCATAAGTTTTCAATATAGTCACTTGGTGTGTGTAGCACACATAAAGTTGATAGAAGTTCAATCAAAGAAAAAATCAAAAATTAAGAGATGGAAAATGTCAAAATCCGATCATGAACGGATTATTGAAGATGGAATTCCATTAGAATTTTTTTGAGTGAATTGTCCAACAATTTATTCTCTTTGGATTAAATATGTTTTAGAACTTCTAGTACTCAACTAAAAATTGAGTTGCTTATGTTATTTGTGCAAGTGTTTGCACATGTACAAATTGTTTTGGTACAAGCACGTGCTCTAGTATCAACTGAAAGTAGCTTTTCTATACATGTGCATTGATGAAAAATGTTATATGTATTGGATATATATATATATATATATATATATATATATGTGTGTGTGTGTGTGTGTGTGTGTTCTAGAATGAAATTAATTTTTCTAGTTTTACTATGTGCATTGATGAAAAATTATTTACGTACTCAATATATATGTTCTAGAATGCAATTAACTGGAACTAGTTTTTCTATGTGCATTGATGAAAAACTAGTTGGATTTTCTGGTAAAAAGTATGGAAACAATGTAAATAAATCATCTGCAGTATAGTTTTGTACAAAAATTCCTTTCAGACAAGAGACTCGGAGCACTTCTCCGACTTTTGGTGGGATTTGACCCACATCTCTAATCCTGATTGAAAATCTAGTACAAAATTTTCTTGTCCAATGGTCGGATATGTTCAATGTGCATTGATGAAAAATGTTACTTGTCTTGGATAGATATGTTCTAGAATGCACACTTAATTGTTCCAAGTAGTTTTTCTATGTGCATTGATGAAAAACTAGTTGGATTTTCTGGTAAAAAGTTTCCACAATGTAAATAAATCGACAAGGCTACCTATTTGAGTGCATTAATGACATTGACCCAAATTCAACAAACATATATATGTACTAGACTTATATTTCCAATCAAAATTAAAGGGATAATTTGTACATATATCTACTTCTTTAAACTCTTTTTTAAATTAGAGCTCAATTGATACATGGTTAGTTGCATTGAAAAGCTATGTTCTTCCTATTGGAAAATTTTTCATTCAAACAAAACTACATGGAGAGATCAAAAGAAATCTTAAAATTCCAAATGTACTTCAACCATCCAAAAGGGATTTGTGCAACATTACTTGACATGCCATGCCAATTATAGTGAACAAATATCCAATAGAAACATTTAACATTATATACCACATGTGCCAAATGTAGATTGAAACCATCCAAAACTTTAAAATTTTAAAAACTTTTGATAATATATCATGCAACATTAAAACATTAAACATCACATGTGAAATGTAGATTGAAACCATTCAAAACTTGAGTTTAAAAAACTTTAAATTATATATAGATCGTTACTTCACATGCCATGCAAATTATAGTTCAACTAGATCCAATAGAAACATTTAACATTATATACCACATGTGCAAATGTAGATTGAAACCATCCAAAACTTTAAGTTTTAAAAACCTTTTGATTATATATTGTGCAACATTAAAACATTAAACATTTAAATTTCATTAAATATCACATGCAAAATGTAGATTGAAACCATCCAAAACTTGAGTTTTAAAAATTTCACATGCCATGCCAATTATAATTCAACTATCCAACAAAAACATCTAACATTAAATATCACATGCCAAATGTAGATTGAAACCATCCAAAACTTTTAACTCTTAATTTAACAAAAAAATATAGATCACAACATTACTTCACATGCCAAATGTACTCCAAGCATCCAAAACTTAAATTTTAAAAACAAAACAAATTATAACACATGTCATTACATAACATGCAAAATGTAGTTCAAATGACAACATTAATTTATAGATGACAACATTACTTCACATTCACATGCCAAAAGTACTAAAACCATCCAAAAATTAAATAAAACAAATTATATTAACAATGTAGTAAAATATGTCCAAAAATTGTAAATCTCACAAGTATCAAACTGTATCAAGTTTAACAAATTTTAAAACCATCTAAATTTTGAAATCAAATCTACCGTAAATCATGTCCATCAAATGGAGACGAATCTAGCGTCTTCCCTACTAGGGTCTCATTCCGCGCCCTATCCTGTGAATGGGAAACCTACATACACAATGCACATGTACTTGAACATTAAAATTTGATGTTTTAAAAATGAATGAGAATATATATATCTAGAACTTCATGTAAAAAACAAAATATAACAAAAAAATCATGCAATACCTCATAAGGTTCCCTCTCCATTTGATGAACAAGTTCTCCCATAGGAACATCTGCAGCGGTAAACTGTACAATATATGTGTACAGTTATATATATATATATATATATATATCTATATATATATATATATATATATATATATATATTAAAAACTTTCAAATGAAAATGCACATGTACATATATAAACTTATTTTCAATAATATTAAAAAAAGGAACTAAAGACAACTTGTTCAAATGTTGTGGATGTTCCTATCTCCGTCGCTAGAGTCCCCAGATTAAAGAAATCTTCTATAGGAACCTAAATTCAAAAAAATTTAAATAACTCAAAATATAGATCTCTCTCTCTCTCTCTCTCTCTCTATATATATATATATATCTCAATTTTTAATGGAACTTTTTGAGGTAGAATATATATATATATATATAACTTTTAAACATAAATTTTAAACTTGTGAAAAATTGTCCATACTTGTGGCTCATCTCCCAAGGAAGTAGAAGGTACATCTCCCAAGGAAGTAGAAGGTACATCTCCCAAGGAAGAAGAAGGTACCGCCATCCCAAAAACATCAGACGGAATCGGTACCTGTTAAAACATTTTATCAAATTATATATATACATACATGTACATGTGTGGCAACAATTATTTATTTTAGATTCACTTAAAAAACACTAACATTTTCCAACATATCATGATGGTCAGACCCATCTGCATCGTTTGAACCAGAGGTCCCGAACGTGATATTAACATTTTCGTCACGCATCATGCCTGAGAACTGCAAATGGTGTTTTAACATATAATCATACATTTTTGTTATATTAATGTACACATACAAATAAATGTATACATGTACATACACATGTATTTATTACAAATTGTACACATGTATATGTAAAAATAATTTCAAACCCTAAGGTCACTAACACATACCGTTCCGATGCCCTCTTCCTCATGAAAAATTAGGTCTTGCAGACCATTGCGACAATTTATTGCATATGTTCGGAGATCTTCAACATTCATGTTGTAAATATCCTCATCTGTACAATAAACAAAATTGGCACGTGCATTTTCACGTGCTCTTTGTCGATTTAAACAAATATCGACTCCACTCAATCCGCTATGAACATTGTCGATCATAACATCCCTTGCTTCTCGACTTATTTGAGAAGTCGCATCCATCTCTGATCGCAGAGTTTCGACTCGAAACAGTCGACTCACCAATGGCGGCTCAAGGCAAGGCAACTCCACATCTTGCTTAGCGCCCTTACGGTCATATAATCGACCTTTCCCCGGGCCAAAAAATTATGAAGGAAGGTCATTGTAGTTGGGTTTCATACCCAAAAAAAATTCTGCATAAAACATTTGTGCAAAATAAACAGGAACCTCATCGTTCCATGGAAGCCTTCCATAGGCCGCAAGATGCCTATCATACAAATAATGAGCTATGTCTGGGTGCTTGAAATACTGCACCTTCAACATTTTTATTTTTGGCCCTTCCTTGTAATTAAACATTGACTTGGCCACTTCTTTTGTAACTTTTTGTTTTACGTCCTCCCATTTATCGGGACCCATCACTGTTTCTTTTCTCTTTCTCATCATTTCTACAAATGAATCAGTCGTTGGCCCAAGATTTCTATACACATTTACCATTTCACCCAATGAATGTGTAACTATTTCAAGGCTTTGTCGACTCTCAACAGGTAGAGACAAAGCCACGTGATCTCTTTGCAATTTTGCATGAAGTCTTTCACACCTTTGTAAGGTGCATTCCGCCATGTTGGTTTCCCATGGTATATCAGTAATCTCGACTAGATAAGTTGTGTTGGGTTGACAGCCAACTTCTTGAATGTAGCGGGCTGCCCTGCGTCTATTTTGACCACTAGTTCGAACATTTTCAGCCTCTGCATCAATATATATATAATTTTGTATATTAGAAAAAACACGTGTAAAAAAATTTGTACAAATTTAATGAAAAAATATTGAAATTGATGGCAACTTTGACGTTGTTGGTTAACATCTTCTCCAACATGACCCTACTGAGAACCAGACCCAGAATGACGCTGCTAAGAACCAGACCCAAAATGACCCTGTTGAGAACCAGCAGTTGTTGATTGGTCTTCGGGGGAATAAATATCACCCCCTTCACGCAACCTGCTACCACTCATACCTCGACCGGTTGAACCATGGCCACGTTCCATGGATGGAGTAGAAACCCTTCTCCTCTTACCTCCTAAAAATTAAAATATGAAACTTATTAACAACTAATTTAACTCACAAAGTTAATAAAAAATCAATTCCATATGTACACACATGTATGGAGATTTAAGATTATATTTAAATACCGTGAACATCCCTCGATCCCTGAACCTCCATATGGGATTCAACTGATCTTCGTCGTTCATCCTCCATGATATATATCTATTGGTCAACATTTACACAAAATAGATTTCAAAAAATCAATTTGTAATTTAGTGTACACAAATTATGTAGAACACAACTTTCAAAGCAATAATTGATCATGTGTGAAACTAAATTTAATCGAAAAAAGAAATTATAAAAATGATAAGTTCAGCAAATTGCGCTTTACATGGTGGGAGCACACTTGGTATAAAATTTTCCACTTATACACTTTAGTTTGTGGGAGAAATGACACATGTACATAGTTTACCTTAAAGTTGTTGTGTTTTATGGATATTAAAATGAAGAACTTCTATTTAGATCCATTCCAGAGATTGACTGTAGGGGAATTTACTAGATATGTCACCTTCATAAAAGATGAGATCCAGAGGCTACTTGGCCCTTTACAGACTCTGCCTATAGAACTTGTAGAAGTAAACACTAGAGGCATTAACAATATCAAAGAACGTTTTCATGCTCAGACATGGGAATGTGTCTCTTTCCCTATGCAAAAAAATAGTTCAAGGTAGTTAATCTTCATAGACACGTCATCAAGCAGGTCAATGTGATCATCCCCAACTTAATTTTCATGAAATTAGGCTTGGAATCCTCTACAACCTAGTGGATGGAGTTGAATGGGAACTAGGTCAAGGCCTTTACAAAATACATGCTAGTGAATAACACTTACTAGGTTATGCCAACAAATAAAGTGGCAGAAATGTTTTCTCCTCGAGGTTGTCCAATTGGGTGTGTAATACCAACTTCACCCATTTCCTAACATGTTTCTCTCTTAGGTTACAAATGTCTTCCACCTTATTAGTTATATATTTTTCAATTTCCTGTGGATTCCTTGAATTTTTTCTCCTACCATCTCCCTCTCTCACTCCCCAAATTATTGTCATCAAACATGCCCCATTGAGGATTTGGAGCAATGTTTGCACCATACTTAGAACTGTCATTGCTGCTAATTGAAATTGGAGAGTCATGTATACTAGATTTCTTGCTTAAGTGGCTCTTACTTGGACAATATCCTGAGATGAGTTTGACATGATGGTCATATGAGGTTGGAAGCTACTTGGTGTAATTTTCCTTAAATCTTCAAAGAAACAGAGCAAAAATGTCATTTTCGATCATTTTTTATTAGCTTCTGCATACAACAGATGTTATCACAATTGCAACACAATCATGTTCCATGAGCATGAATTATGAATGTCGCAAGCCAAATTGCAAGGAAATTTGCATTCATTTTAGGAAAAAGAAGGCTATGACATTAAGGTCCATGCAAGAAAAAATTATGCAAATAAGGTTGCTAAGTCTTGATACTTACCATGTGTTTCAAAGCCATAACGAAGGTTGGCTTTGAGAGTGTCCTCTCAAAGCCCTGTCTTGAGATGAAATTTAATTCAATGTCTCTTAGAGTTGCAAGGTGGAATTGATAGAACTATTTGATTTCTTTACCATAGATGGATATCTCCTTTCATCTATACTTTTCTCTACCATCTTATTTTCAAGTGAAATGGGAATTTTCACATTTTGAATGCCATTACCATGTAATTTGGTAGTCTGCTAGCTAGACCTATCACAAGTAAGGTTGTCATACCAAACTATTTCTCTTGCTCAACTCAGTGACCATGACTCTCTTTCACACTCCATACCATAAGATCTTCAATTGTATATGTCACACAAAGTTGAGTAGTTGTAGTGTCTCACACCCTATGAGGTATGCCATATTTTATAGCATTGTGGTCCTTAAATCTCGGAGGTGTTCCACAGAAAAGTAGCCATTAAATATGGATGAAAAGGATTTATTTTAACTTTGATAGAATTTCTTTATGTGAATTACTAAATTTTCATGACATCAAAGTTAGCTTGTCAAATAGAGAAGAAGGTTTTGGAGGAGAAAATTGAATTATTTTGACTTATTTTTCGTGCATTGAAGTTTGAATAGTAGTTTTGATGACTCCATTGAGTGACCTTGCTGAAGAAATTTGATAGCACACAATATTGACTTTGAAGATGGTTTAAGACGTTGAAGAAGTTGTAGATTTTGGTGTTGTCACTAAAATGTTTCTTTGTTGTTGGACTTGATCAGGGACACAATTTAATCCTTACGAGCGCATTGAAGACCTTGAATGTAGGCTTTAGATTTTGTTGTTCTCACTTTTAGGTTGCTTTTGTCTAGTTTTTGTTTCTTAAAACCGACTGCATTTCATAGGACATTTCTATGAATAGATCTTTGACTGTATGATGAGGATATGATACTCATGAATGTTAGGCATACATCTTTGGTAGACGTCACTAATTGTTTCTTCTATTATTATGTTTGTTAAACATCTCGCTTAGGGCTGACGTAGTAACTCACATATTATACAAATTTATGCAGGGACAGAAATCAATATGTATAAATACTCACTTGGTTTTTATAATTAGATAGAGGAATGACTTTAAATGACCTTGTATGTCTTATCATTTAAGAGCCTGCACTTTTTAGGAAGGATTTAAGTATCCACCTTTCAAGAATCACTAGAAGAGGTTGATAAAGAATATAGGAAGACAAAACATCCAACAGTAGTAATAAATGGATTTCTTTGGGAGTGTAGATTTGAATATGGACTTTTGGTAGCTAGAACTTTTCCAAATAAGTGAATGTATTTTGAAAACCGGAACCTAGTTTATTTTTGGTTTAGAGAAGGTCTGGAATTTGAAAAGTGAATTTCTCTTTCTCTTCCTCTTACATGTCCAATGACTCCAAAAATACTGATTGAGGGAAACAAATTTCCAAAATAAAAATTTTGAATTTTATTTCAGTTGTACACATAAGGAGCTTTTTAAAAGATAATTAACTCATAAATTTCTCACAAAATACAAATTAAAGCTTTACACATAAATCCCTTCCAATTGGCTAACTTTTAGACGATCCTAAACACATTTTTATTTAACTAATGAGGGAGATAGCCCAACAAAACTAGTTTCATCCATATTCAAATCAAGTTGGTATCAAATTATACTTCCTAGCTTATTTTTAGTCAGAAGGTTAGTTAGAATAATTAGCTATTGGTCTTTTCATCAATTTTCCTCCAAAATGAATATAAAAGCGCGTGTTTTGAGAGACACACTAGAGGAATAAGGTCCAAATTTTTGTTGAAAATGCTATGTAAAGTAAAGGGTTAAAGGAAGACATGTACATGCATATATGAGTACAAGGCATAGTTGAGTACTAAAAGTGTTGTCGTTATGGAGAGGGTCTACATTATTTTGGTCTTTGACTATGGAAAACATGATGGAGATATCGCTCCAAAGCCAAGGAGGCACATGAATCTATTCCAAGAAGCGAATTTTATTTACATGTTCATTACCTCAAGCTTACAGGAAGTTTGTGTTCATGATGAATGGAAAAGTTTGACACCCACTTTGCAAGAAGATGTTAATAATCATGCAGACTAATGAGAATGTAAAAGAAGATAGTGATGTTGAAATCTCTAGAGCTCATTGAATTATTGCTAGTATTCAGAGGAGAGACACTATCTCATCAAATTCACACTTTCTCAAGAAGACAGCATACAACGGTGAATCAGTATATATACATTTATCTCTAATCAAATTGCTTTGATTATGATAAACATGGTAAATATTCACAGTGATAGATTTGAAAAAATAACTTGCATGTTCCTTTGTGGTTTGAATAATCATAATGTTTATAGATGTTGGAAGAAGATATCCATGCACATGAAACTTTCTAAATAAATGAGGCAAAAAGTCAAAGGCCCATTGGACAAGGGAAAATGATGTTGGAAAATAAGTTGCAATTGTTGTTATTACCATTGCCATAAGAAAGTGTCACTCAGTGACAAGTGTTGGGACTTTGAATCCAACGAAGTCATCCACAACATTTGAAGAAGGTGGAAAGAGATAATGACAAGAATGTGAAAAGAGGATTCCATAATCGATGAGGGTCGAGATGACTTGCACATGATGATGAAGTGCAGCTAAAAGAAGCACCATTGGAATGGTTTGGTAACTGGATGCTGTTAGATTTTCTTATCCAATTAAGGGCTCCTTGCATGTATTTTGATGTTTCATGAATTTTCTTTGCAAATTCAAAGTATGGTGCATGTTGCATGAAGCAAGATGTTGAAGGCAGAGTTATGTTGACACACTTAAATGAAGCAAATATGGAAATTTGTAATATGAGCTATTATTTGACTTGAGAGTCAATTGTTTGAAGAGGCATACGTTTTAGTCATCTTAGTGTTTGGTTGATGCGTTTTGTAAAAAAATATGTATATAGTACATGGAGATATTCACATGATGTGAATTTTTTTCTTTTGAAGGAGAAAAATGATATCGTCATATAGCTATGTTTCTAGCAGTGATGTGTTCTTTCGGCTTTGATGGTTTGTTTGTTATAGATCGTCACAAGATTTTTGGGAAGGTCCACTCTGAGGCTGAGAGCCTCATGATTACAACCTAATCATGAGAATCAAAATGGCATGAACCAAACATAGTTGTGTATTAAAAATGAGGAATTTCACTCTCCCAATCATTTCTAAAATCACCCATATCACCAAGAAAACATGTTTTAAAAGAACATACTTGGTAGGGAAAGCACCTTAGTCGTTTTTGATTGTGCACATGTGATGTGAAAATTGAAATTGACAATTTGCTAAAAAAAGTGAAATTATGAATGAAACCACCTAAAAAAAATCGCAAGTGGTAAATGATTTAAAATAGACCCTAATTAATTATTTACCAACATAAATTCTTCAACTTTTAGCAACTAAATGATAAGTAAGAAAAACAAAATTGTAATTATGGTTCAAAAGTTACATAATCTTAAGAATCCAAAAAACAAAATTATTTTTCAAAACGTATTACTCTCGTCTCAAAGTATCAACAAAAGAATGTACACGTATTCAATGAATTAACGCTATTTATTTAAATTCACATGATGTATATCTTACTCATAATTTTTAACAAATTATTAAATAATGACCCTAGATTGGATAATTATATTATTGTGATCATATATTTTGATGCTGATAGAGTGAAAAAACCTGAAAGAATCAACTTAGTAGGCTATATTTTAATGGTGGTGGAGAATTAAAGTGCTAAAACCTTTTGGAGTCACTTTGAGGTATTAAATGACATTGGGGTCTAAACGATTATCCCTTGTGCCAAAATCTTAACCATTATTCTACACTTAAAGACATATCCAATTGTGCAAGAAAAACACATGAAATTAAGTTCATTCAAAATGTGCGTTTTAGCAGCAGTTGACCTATCATGTTGACCATCTTCAGTGCATACTTATAAGAGAATGTACTTTAGCCCCATTAATCATGCATTGCATAGCTAGCTACATGTGGAATTTTACCGAAGACTCTAAAAGGGCTTCCAAAATCACAAACCCTGCGTTAATGGTTGATGGAGTCAAATCTTACACCTAGTTGGCTATCATGCTATGTTAAATACTTGCCGTCTAGTGATAGAATAAGAGTTCCATTTTTATGTTATTGTATTTTTGTTCCATAGTTTAAAATACAACTAGGAGTGTGAAGTTAGAGAGAAATGTAGTGAAGTTAAGTTTTATAGTCAACCCTTTTACATGCCAAAAGTCTTAGCTAACTCTTAGAGATATTACTTTTTCTTTTGTACTTACATATTTTCCATAACCAAAAAGAGAGTAGAGCATGTTTACATTTTAGTGTTGTTTTTCCCATAAGGGATTTTCCTAGGGAAAAAGGAGTCTAGAGTGATCATTACTTTTTAGGGTTGCTTATCTCCTATAAGGGATTTCTAGGAAAATAATTGTGTTGATTGTCTCAGAGATATGTATGTGTGTATCATTATGTTCTCTTTATATTACGCTTTTGTTTCATTATCTTTATATTTCTGCATTTCTTCCTCCTATTTTTCTTTCCAATCAAGGTTTATAAAGTAACATGAGAAGCCAACATGAGTCTTGGAACAATCATTTCTATTATCTATGTGGAAGTGAAAAAAAGTGATTATATCTCTGTAAGCTTAAGCTTATGTAGTTTGTCAATTTTTATCGATATATTTTTTTGTATGGTGTAACATGTTTTTTTATCTATAGTAAGTCATGAAGTTCTCCAATTTTACCTTATGTATAGCATGATTCTAGGATTACTACAATTTGTACTTGGTTTTTATTATTGTGATGATGCCCCTGTCTCAATCACTTGGCCATCTCTTCGCATGTGTGGTTAAATATTTATAAATAATACTTAAGTAATATTTATCTATTTGTATTATGTGAAATGTAAAAAATGGTATACTATTTTTTCAAGCTAAAATCGTGTTGAGCTTTATCATATATTTTCGATGAAAGTTGATTATATGACACGTTTTTGCTCATAAAGCGATCCTAATAATTTTTCTTAATGTACGAATTTACCCCTGTACCTCTTTGTGGCTCTCTCTCAACCTTCACTTCCTCATTTCTAGAAAAATCTACTCTTGCTCATTCGTATACCCACTTTGTATTCAAATGTAACATGAGTTTTGCTCTCGTGATAACTATGCACTTTATTCCATTTGATGAAAATTATGCCACATTTTATACTAACTCCAACATATTGTGTTTGAAAGTTTGGATTACTGTTATTCTTTATATAATTTAACATTAGATATAAGTTTAAATTGAAAGCTACTTAGATGAAATATAGTTTAGATATGGCATTTGCAAATTATTATCTATTTATTGGAATCTAAAGGACATAATAATTATTTTCTTTTTCTTCTTCTTTTTCTTTGTTTCATGTTTAATTCTACATTCAAATGCTTTTTTGATTTATCTTCTATAGCTTACATGTACAGCGATATATAATTTAAGTTGAATGTCCTGACATAAATATGACTTCTATGTGACATTTGTATTGAAATCATCTATTTGTTAGTATACGAACATAATTGGTATCACACATATCTAATTTGCATTACTAATATGTAATGCTTCTTTAATTTATACTTTTACTAGACATGACCGAGCATCCCTTTTAATATATCCTTTGACTTCGGATATGTGGAAATACCTATCCACATATTTTTCTATCATAAAGCGTTGAGTAGAAATTGTATTCCATTTGTGTCAATGTTAAGGTATAAGCACAAGGATTAAAGTTCTATATAAGATACATGTCCATGGTGTACATTTACATATCTAAAGAGTCCAAAAGATCATTCAAGACCATATGTTTTGTTGATGTAGGTTGATTGGTTATATTGCATTGCTTTTGTATTGTTAGTCATGGGCCTTACTTCATCTATCTTTCGTTTCTGGTGTAATTGATCTAAACTCATATTTCACCTTTTTATTTTAAAGAAATAACTTTTCAAAGACATTTTAATATGTAAAATTATGAAAACCCTTTTTTTGCCTATGAAACGTATGATAATGTCATAACATGTGCTTTTGCTTTATTTCATGTACGAATGATGAACACTATTGTGGTTGAAAATGGTCTAAATGACAAACCATACATACACATGTAGCCAATGAAAAGAGAGAGCCTAATATAGCGTGCATAAAAATATACTTTGCTACAAAATGATAAAACATGTGTAGTGACAAAAATTTAAAACATAAATCAAGATATCAAACACAATGATATTATGATGAAGAGAATATTTGAAGAAAAATGAACATGCAAACTAAAAACTAGTAATAAAAATATTACAACATATCATTGCAAATTTAAAAACATAAATAACCTAACACACAAGGATATCTCAAAACACCTAAAATGCATATGTAGAACAAAAACCTGTAATAGAATATTTTTGCTACATACAACACTACACTTTTTAAAACATGTAAACTAACTTATAGCGCATTAATAAGATTAAATTAGATTTAATTTTTGTGCATTGAATTGATGGCAGAAAAAACTCGGGAATAGAAATCTTTGATACATAGCAACACACAAATGTCAAAAATCGTAAAAGATAAATCAATCTTGACAAACGAAGAGTATTTAATTAGACATAAAATGTCCATATAGATTCAATCGAAACCCAACCTAGTCAAACAAAACATGAACCAATGGTTTATTTTAGCTCTACATCAACGTTGAAAAATCAAACTATTATGATGTGTTCCGCAGTCAACCTACATGCCAAAGTGTTGGTCGACTCCTAGTAGGAAGTAATTCTATCTATATTTATATACCTTGTCTATGGCTCTTTTGATAAGGAATAACCTCAAGAATCTCTCAAAACAATTTGACAGATTCTTGTAAGATCTCAGCATTTAATATGTTGATGGACTTTCGTAGCAGAAGTTTTAAAGAGTTTGATAATAGTGTGATCTATTGTTCGGTCATCTTTGAAGCAGATTGCAGATAGTATAGTATGAAGTAGATTGTGTATAGTGTGAAGAAGATTGCCGTGATAGTCTAAGGAAGATTACAAATGCCCGAAACAAATCTGGTGATATATGTAGGAAGAAGGCAACACCTGCCAACTAATGTTGTTGATAAGACTGTTAAAATAGAGACGAAGAACGAACCCAAGGGGTTTATCTCTGAATCATTGTCAGGTCAAAGGTTAATTTTGTGATAATATTGTTAAAATAGTAGACAAAGAAACAAACCTCAAGTGGTTTATCCGACCACGTTATGTCAAAGTGTTGATCAAAACAGGAAGAAAACAAGGCAGCAAGGAAGGGAAACAATGAAGATGGTAGGCAAAGATAAAGTTTATCCGCTTGATTTTTATGTGTAATTTAAAACAAAGTAGGAGTGTTTTCTATACAAATTGTTTGGGTTGCCACCAAAATGCTAAAAAGGAGTTTTGTAGAAAAGCTGAAGTTTCGAAATGCAGCTTCTTGTGATGATTTTAACTCTGACACGTATGTATGGTATCTACTAGGCAAAATTTCACTCGAGGAATGAAATTTGAACCAGTATGCTTTCCAGTAGTTGTAAAAGTCACTCCCACGCGTAATCTTTTTATACAATGTTCGATCATATATTCAATTCTTACTTTGACGCTTATGTAATTTTGCTTTGTCATTTTCTATAGCATCTAGTCAAAGTTTCGTTGAGTATTAGATTTTCTAAATGAAGTATGCATATGGATAGTATAAGCGAAGATTACACAATGCCTAAAAGAAGATGCATATATTGTGATTTCAAATTTAGTGGTATAAAGTTTGGAATATAGAAAGATTAGTAGTTATAAATATGGATGGATCTATATGAACTACGATGATCGCTCGGTTTGAATGTGGACTAAGTCCGAATCGATAGATGAAAGATAAGAGGCAAGTATATCACAAATGAATAATTTTTCAAATACATGTGATAAATTTGAAAACGTAAGGCTCTAACATACCCTGAAGTGAAAGCGCAGATAACAACCGGACAAAGGAGACAACAACGCCGATCGAGGAGGAGAAAAATGCACCTAACAACAAGTATACGTACAGCACAATTTAGTGGGAATAATGAAACCGTAAACAAACCAACTTCAAGCGCGTATTTATTTATACAAATTAGTTCGGCCTGAACTATTTAAAAGTACTTTCGCCAAATTTTGTCGCAGTTCAAGCCAAACTTTGTTGCGGGTTTTTCCAATCTCCTAAAACTTTGATTTTGCCCGTGCTCATCACGTAGAAGTTAATAATATAAATGGAATCAATTTAGTTTGGCCATAACTCTAAGAATGTTCGGTCACTATTAAAGAGTTTGGCCAAAATTTAGAAAAATGTTCGTCAAGTATTGCTAAAAGTTTTTCGCCCCGATTCTCATATAAGTAACCCATCTTCAAGTTTTTCCACCTTTTGCTTGATCAAAGGTCATCTCCATAGGGTGGAAATCATCCATGTATACCTTCAATCCTTCATTTATCAATCGATAATATCACTAGCATGTCTCGTTGAATGTAAGTGTGTGCATTAAATCAATCCAAAAAAGTAATATTCTGCTCAGAGGGCTTAATGTTCCCTACGAGAGTTAAAGGTAGGTCTGTATCTCGACAGTCTTTAGGGAAATTTGAATTTGGTTATAGCCGCGAAGCTCATACATGGGTAGAGCAGGAAAATTTCTTCCTTTCCAGTTGTATCTAAGTGACTCGATCAATAAATGGAAGGGGAAAGTGGTCTCTTTTGTAGTTTCCTTGTATGAGGTTTCTCGTAGATCAACGGATATCTCCATTTATCATTCTTTTGGGAACCATGACCAATGAAGAAACCCTACTTATCCATCAGATATAGGATAAATAAAATTGACATCTAACATTTTTTGATAGTTCTCTCTTTAACAATGTATTTCGTGTGAGGTTGTCAAATTGTTTTGCATCTCTTTCTTAGTGTAGATGTGATGCATGCATAGTCGACAGCTGATCGACTTTTCATATCTGAGTAGTCCCACAGAAAAAATCTTTCTATTTTTAATAAGAACTTGAGTAAGGTTTTGTTGATGGGTCATCATTTAGATCATCGCTTAATGTTCGTGGATTCTCTGTTCAGCTCGATTGATAGGTTTTATATTATAAACAAGCTGGTTGTAGGGATTGTTTGGTTATTGATTTCTTCTCGTGTGATTTCTCTTTCCGCCTAATATCAAGGACCGATTTGATCATATAGCATTTTAAATTGGATACTATGGTAGGATGATTGATAAAATTATTAATAGTATCATTCTAGCTTTGTTTTTGAATTCATTGGTATCTACCATCACGCTTAATCGGTGAGCTGAATATTTTCCGCGAAAGTATGTTGCAGGTAGTTGCTTTCGGTTTTTCATAATAGTCAATCTTGGTTGAGAAGTGGGTATAAAGCTAAATTTTTTGCACATCATTCCCCACGGTTATAGTCATAATCTATGTCACTCGGAAATTGATATAGCATCAGTAGTTGCTAGCATGTTGCCTTCCTAATGATTAAAGGATGTCCATCTAGCTGATTTTACGGATTGATGATCAAGAAATCTGTCTGGTATTGCCAAGAATCTGCTGCAGACACTCATTACATCATTCTAATGTCCTCAAGTAGTTTGAAAATTGATCTACTGGCGACCCAATTCCAGCGAAGTTGTGGTATGATCCAAGGTTGTAATGCCAATTCTTTGATAGGTTGTTGTTTTGAAAGCCATTAATGCTGTTACTCCAAATCAACTAATGCATTTGGGAAGCGAAAATCCATTTATTTCGTATCATGACTTCAGAAGCTTTTAGGGTCCTCATATTTAACTAAAGTGTTTCTCACTTATGAGCATAAACTCAGATAAAGTTCTAACTACATGGACAGGGCTAGGGGTTGTTTTTGTATTTTCCTCTTTGGCATTTCTTTTCACACAATTCCTTAATATTTTTTGCATAAATCTGGAATGTCCTCAAAATAGCCTCGGAGGAGAGGTATTTTAACGCGACAAATTCTTTAATTCCTCAAAAGATCGAAACCTGTAGATATTCTATTGAACGAGGTATAATCATCTCTTTTGGGAATGGTGGAGAAGAGGTAATAGTTTGATCATGGCTTTTATTTTCACTCGTGATTTCCTCCATTTTAGGTGTTTAGTTCATATGTAACAGATATTATAATTGTATATTTTTATCCTTCTCTAATTCAATTATCTCGTCCAATCTCAATTTGAGAGTTTATTACACCCTCAACTCAGCTTTCTCTGCCACAGTCCTTCCATAATTTGTAATGTGATTAGATTGGCCTATTGTTGATTCTAAGATCTGGGTTGGGTTGGGAGTGTTAGACTCTATACCAATAGGTGTCATTTTTCATGATTTTTCTTATCGACTATGTAATATGTCAAACTCTTTTTCTTTGTTTGCAAAGGTTGTTCCATATTCTTAAAAAAATTTAAAAAATGTAAAGAGGGTATACCCTAAAAGAAAATCAAAGGGTAAAAGAATAAAATGGTCAAAAAGAAGTGAAAGAAATGAACCCCAAGCAAAAATAGACCAAGGAAAGTGTGCAAATCCAAATGCCACTACTATTTCATTTTTGTAATAAAGCAATTGTGTGCAGCTTGTCAAACTTTTGCCACAATTTATGAAGAATCAAACTGTTTAAACTTGACTCATTCATGTTTCAATTTCATGTTGTAGAATAGAGAATAAATATCTAACCAAACAGTTTAATCTTGGCAGATAAGTAGATAGGTAGAGTTAATAAAAGGTGCTCAACAGTTTAATCTGAGCCCTTGGATGTAATAAGTGTAGAAATAGATAGGTTTTCCATGTAAAAGAAAAAGAAGATTGATAAGGGTTTGCCAGTCCAAGTGCACCCTAATAAAGAAGAGAAAATGGTAGTGTAAAGTAGATAGGGTAGGTAGATGTTGTATGCTGGAATTACATGTGATGAATGATGGTTTTAAATGTGCTAATATTTTACTTTCATCACAAATTGCAAAGGGAAGATGATATAAAGCATCACAGAAAGAAAATTCAAAATCATTAACTTTATCTGCTTTTTCCCTAAGCTTTTCCACTATTTAAGGTGCTGGGAATTTGAAGATTAAGGGGCTCAGGCATTTCCTTGACTTTTGGAGGGACTGGACCCTCGGCCCAATAATTGAAAAGACCTCAGTACTAAAAATTATTCATCATCATACTCATTCACTTTTAATCCTTTCCTAAGTAGAATCCCATTTTACTTAGGAAAATCATGTAAATATTCCATAAAATCCCTCAAAATCACTTTTTATTCTAAGTCTAAGTGATGAAAGTATTATAATGCAAATTATTTTGAAGAATTCTCACTTTCTTGGTTATATTTAAGTGTTTTGATTTTACCTTGTCCTTTGTCATATTAACTTTAATTTATATATTAAATCCTTATAAAAATACCTTATCCTATTATATTTAACTCCCTTTTATAACAATATCCCCAAAACCCTCTTACTATAAGTTTTTAGCCAAAGTATTTAAATCCACATGAGGAAATAAAAAACCCGCATTATAAATCCCTTTGGCTAAAAACATATCCATATAACTATCCCCACCCCTTATAGTAAATGAATCATATTGGTTTATTTCTATATAATAAAAAAAATACATAGAAAAAGGGTTTAAACATATATTTTTATGTTTTAAACGAAAAAAAAAACAAATAAAACCCGAAATATCTAACCCCGACCCTTCATAAAAATGGAATTAATTAATCACCTGGATTAGTTAATAACCTACCCTTCACCAATGAAAATACTCCCGAAAAGATTAATTAAGTTAACAGGCCCGCATATTAACTCCCACAACAGCTTCCTGTCCAGATCACTGTTGGATCATCCGCGTGAAGATCTATGGCTCGCACGCATTCCGCTACCCATCCTCCGTCCGAGACTTAACGCGCAAAATGGGAGTGGTTTCCAAATAGTGCACTGGCCACGTGTCGTGTGCTCAATGGAATCGCTGCCAATTCGTAAAAAACCGCCTGCTCCCAAAAGCGGTGTGGAATATACAGCTTACCGCCCATTCCCCGTGACATGTCCATTGTACCCGATGACATCATCCTCAAAAATAATAAAAAATTCCTTTTGACTTTACGAATAAAAAAAAACTTCGCGCAATTTTTATCATTTTGTATATTGAAAGCGACTGTGCCCTCTGTGCGAACAAATTCAAAATCGACTGTCAAACTACTGTTCAAATGAATTCTGCTGAAAGCTACTATCAAACCAGTGTTCCAACATCCATCCGCCGCCAGCTGGTACCTGTTAATCACAATTCTTTCTCTAAAAACAGGTATTTACTCCATTTCGCCCTGAACTCTGAAAGAAACTGAGTTTTCCTTGTTTTTCCACTAAAACAGAGTTAAAAATTGATTGCTAGTTCGTTCCCTGATCCTAAAAATTGTAATAATATTCCTGAACTTGCAAGTGTACCCATTTCCCCCGTCGAAACCTATAAATCTGCTCAAATTTTCATAAAAATTCCCGAATTTCCGTTTCTTTGAATACACAAGAACAAAAAATGGAAGTTCCTGTAGCCCTGAATGTAGCCCCATTAAATGCCCCTCATAGAGATTTGGATTACTTATCATTAGTGGATAAATATTCTCAGATTAAAGACTTAGTTTTCAGTGAAAGCCCCCTTCGAATTCATTGTCGCTGCAGAGACAATTATTTGAATGGCTCACATATTATTGGGTTATGGGAGTCTGGTCTTCCTAGATACCTTTTTCCCTCAGTCCATATCTTTCCTGAAATTATCCATTATTGCCATGCTAATTATGATCCAAATCAAAGAGCAGTATTATCCCCAAGCCAGAACATCCTTTTTCCCATTACTGCTCAATCCATCAATGATATGTTACATTTTCAGCCTTGTGAAGCCCTTACTCCTTTGTTAATGGGAGAGTTATTGGATAAATCCACTAAATTATCCCAAGAGGAGTTAACTCGCATTTTCCAAACCTTCTTGTGGCCAGAGCATTAGCCTACAGGCCCTCCCCCTTATGCTAATGTTTATTTCACTGAAGAAGGTCAAAATATTTTGAGTATGATATCTTTTATAATGGGTTTTAATACCAGTGAGTATGTCGACCATTTAACCCTGGTGTTATTATCTATGTTCACCCTTGGACAACCTCCTACTGTCAAGTACGACTTTGCATCTTTCATTGCAGATAAGATTCATAATAAATTGATGAGATTAGAGAATGAGAAAGTATTCAAGTATTCTACTGTCATTTACCATATCATCCTCTATTACCAGCCAGAAAATTTCCCTTTCTATATTAAAAAACTTGATACCTAAGGGAATCCAAGATCTATTATCTTTTGGTCAGCCATTACTCCTTGTTCCCAAGATTCTCCCTATTCTTATATTGAGTTCATTGATCTTTTCATACATCCTGCAACTACCTTGTTGACAGGAGTTGCCCCTCCAAGACTCAGCAATGAAATTAAGAAAATCCTTCAGCTTTCAAAACATTATAAGATAGGTGACTGGTACTTCTATCAGAATCATACTGAAATTAGAATTTACGGATGTGAATTAAGCCCTTTCAAGTTACCCAGATATGTTCCAATGAGACTTTTTGCACTTGAGTATTTCAGACAAATGAACAATTCAGATATAATTCACTCCTGTAATGCCAAGAAAAAGGCTCAACTCAGGATAAAGATCCAATTAGGTCCATTTATATGCAATTCTAGGGATGGAGGGGAAGAAGCTCAAAAGATATTAGAGGAACGTTGTAGATTACAGAAAAGTTTCCATTGGGTACCCTATGACCCATTTAACTTTATTTGTGACGAAAGAATGAAAAATAAATAGCACCCTACATGCATCGAAGAATCCCTGAAATTGAAAAGTATGCTAATACAGATGAATGGGTAGAAGGAACATTAATTGAACAGAATAGTGAAGAAGACAATATGGACAATGTAATGAAAGATCTTGGAAAAATGCTTGACCTGGAATTTTTTGGGCAAGTGCAGGTACCAGACATTGGTCCTTCTTCAGCAGGGAATTTTCAACAAAAATCACACGAAAACATTCCATCAATTGCAGTTGAATCCAAAGGAAAAGAGAAAGAGCCTGAAATACAAGTGATTGAAACATTCAAAATGACTGAACAACCTCAAACATCTAAGGCACAAGGACAAGTACAGGTTCCTCCTCAAACCGATCCAGTAGAAATGCCAAACTTGCAAACTCCACTGAATATTGAAAAGGGCAAGAAAAGAGAGACTGAAGGTCCTACTCCTCCCAAGGAATCTTCAAAACATCCTCAGGCTAAAAGGCAGAAAATGAATCCACTTCCAGAAGTTGAATCATATGAAGAAATCATTGATATTCCAGAAAGAGAAGATAGTCAGCAAACAAGTTCAGTTAGTGGTACATACTCTAATCTTCAAGGAAATACAATGCATAGGCAGCTAAGTACAGAAATATCTTCTTTTAAACCTCCAAAGAAAGATGCAGGAGACATAAAGAAGACTTTCATTTATATAAAAGCAAGGAATGATCCATTGAGGATATAGGTGTATAATCAATATCTTAAAATGGCTCCAAAAAATCAAGAGAGATTAATGTCAACTTTTGACATTCAACAGGGTAAAATTCTAATGAGCCATTTTAAACCCAAAGTGCAACAACCACAGACAGCAGCTGATTATATCAGAACCAATTTTGAGGTCCTAGCAAAATATATTCATCTTTTGGACCAAATTGAATTACACAAGCAGACTGGAGAAATGATATATTCTACACTCACTGGCAAAGCTATGGCAGCTCATGAATTACAGGATTATTTGAATAATACAAACACCCAGCTGCAGATTGAGAAAGCTTCTTCCCAAGCAAAGGATAACAGGATAAAATCTTTGGAGGAAATAATTATCAGTTTGGGTCATAATCCTAAGGATGTTAAGGGCATTGAAGCATTAATCAAGAGGAAAGATGATGACATTGTTGTATTGAGGAAACAGTTGAAACTACCAGCTTCAAGACACCCTCAGACTGAAGAAGTAATGAAGGAAAATTCAGAAGAATAGGTGATGGACTTACTTTTAAAAATTAATGAACGACTTGCTGAAACAGAGAAAGAACTTGAGCAAGCATTAAAAGATAAAGAGTCCATTATTCTAACAACGACAACACAGGCAGCCATAGGAACAGGTACACCAATTACAGGCCAACAAGCAGAGCTAACACAGATGAACACTTCTTATAAGAGTTCTGATGAATTAATCAAAGAAATGAATGAATTAAAACTGCAAGTGACAGAACTCCAAAGCTTAAAGTCTCAACTTTCCACTCTGGAAAATAAATATGATCAATCAAAAATAAGTATTGCTTAGAAGACAAGAGAAATCAAAAGACTAGAAAAAACAGTTAAAGCATTGGAAAAGGATCTTACAATGGAAAGACCTTTAAGTGAATTAAAAGAAATTCTTTGGTATAACATTATTCAATCAATAAAGAACGTTTGGTATTCTATTCAAATAATATATGAACAACAGGATTTAGTCAGATTGGCTCTGGAAGAAATTGAGAGAGCAAGGGAAGAGTTAGGGAATATGCCAGAAGAAGCCAATAGACTTATCAATTTTTTGAATACTCAGAATAAGCAGCAACTTGCAGAATTTGGAATTCAGGACAGGACAGGAACCATCTTGGAAATCAAAAGAGTTTTTACCAAAAGGACTCTTATGCAAAATCTTGAAAGAAGGTGTTCAGACATGCAACAAGAAATTTTTACCTTCAAAGAAAGATTTGATGTTGTGTTAAATAAAGTTTTTCCCAGTCCTGTTATTGAAGAAGGTAGATTAATGGATTTGGAAAGTTTTGTTAAGAAAGTAAACAAACGTATTGATGATCAAGCCAGTTCTTCAACCAATACAGTAGAAGGAACATTGCCAACAGGGAAAAGTCTTTATGAAAAATTGGAGAGTTTATTTTATCTTGAACATGAAATAAAACATTTGTTTCCATATCAGCCTAATTTTTTCAAATACACTGAAGCTGATGAAACATTGAGAAAATTACAAAGGACCAGAGTGCCAGAAGTTAAATGGTGGGATGAGAAGATGGAACTTTTATAAAATTTATCCTTGGGTGAAATTTTTGCCTATTTTACTGAGGTATATCTTGATAAAGGATAAATAGGTGAATAAAGGTCAAAGAGTATCAGTTCAACAGTTAAAGTGTATCAGTAAGAATAAAAGAGCATCAGACAAGCAAGGCAGTCAGATAAGAATTACTCAAGAAGACAGCAATGAGCTAAAACAAAGGAAATGCTTCCAGCACATTCTAAAAAGGAGGAAGACAGCACACAATATCAGCTGATTTATCCTATTTATGAGACCATCTGTCTCTATTTTTGTAACTTATTCATTAGTCACCCTAGATTATATCTCTTTTGTTATGAGATATTTTAAATAATCTTTTGTATAAATAAGCCCTCAATTGAATTAGTGAGGGTAGATTCTTCTACTTTGCTGTAGCATTGACTTTTTGGAATAAAAGTGTTTTGGAGAAACTTCTTTGTGGCTTGCTGGATGATGATTTGAAGCTCAAGACTTTTTGTAGGATTCATGTGTCAGACTATAGTTCAATAAGTATTTTCTATCCTATGTTTTAAGTTTTATATCTGTTTATAATATCACTGTGTTCCATTTCTGAATAATTGACATAAAAGAATAAATCAGAATTTACTTAAGTGTACTTTGATTTCAATTGTGATTATTCTAAATGTTTTCTTCTAAACTGGTTATAAGCAACGAATTCTTAATTGCTCTTGTTTCGCTGGTTTAAACATTTTTGATTACTATAGTAAAGAATTCTTAACTGCTCTTTATTTGTAATCATTCACTTTCTTTCTTTGAACATGTTGAAAGATTCTTAATTTCCTTTCATCCCTTCAAAATCCATTCCATTCACTTTAATTTCTAAAAATTGTTCTCTGTTTGGCTATCTTGCCCTACAAAGCCATCTTGTGTGTAGAATATTAATCCAGTAAAGCCATCCTTTCGACTCCATAGCCCAATGGCCTGAAAATATTCAACCTTGCCCTTAGTTGGCGGATTCCACCATTCAAATTCAAACAAAATTCTTGGACTTATAACTAGCCTAAAACTTTCTAAGAACAAAGCTAAATTTTAAAGAGAGAGCCCTCTCTAGATACAGATTGGCTAGATTCTGTATCTGAAGGTTGGTTTGTGGTTACCTCGGGTTTACTTTCCTTTTCCACAACTTCAAGGAAAACCTGAGTGATAACATAGTGGCGACTCCACTGGGGAACTGAATCATTTTTTATTGTTAATATTGTTCGCTTATAAGCTATAGACAGAGTCTGACGATCAACCAGGTAGCCTTTGAAATGATTTTTCTCTGAAACTGCATAGTAAATAAACGCTGCTTTAGTCTATCTCTGATTTAGCTTATACACTGAACCTTAGTTTCAAATGTTTAATCAGATTCTCTAGTTCAATAAATCTTTGAGAAAATTTTAATCAAAAATCTTAAATTTCTTAAAGAATTTGTCAAATTTGTACTTTCATTTCATTTTAAAAACAAAAATTAAAAAGAAACATTACTAAGAAAACTGGCTTCAGAAAGGATTCGTCATACCAGGTCAAATCCTGACCCTAATCCACCACCGATATTTGAAAATCCAAATCTGATTCCTAGGATTCTTAGAAGACAAGGAAGTCAAGAAAGCTCTGAAAGAGGAAGTCAAGAAAGTTTTGGAAGTTCTCGACCTCTTTCTAGATCAGCATCCTGTCCTGTAAAGTGGATTTATTTTGATGAAATACCTTTTGATGAGCGATTTGAAACATCCTTATTTGTGAATTTTTCTGAAACTGAATTATCCAGATTAGTTTCGGTCCCTTTTTTTTTTGAAGATTTACAATTGAGATTTGTTTCATTTCATCTTGACATACATTTACAAAATTCCATTCAATCTGAACAGACCTTTGAAGAAACTTCAAACACTTCTGTAATTACTACAGCTTCCCTGAGTTCATCTACCTTTCCTCAAACTTCTCAAACACAAGCCACTCCTTCTACTCCTCCACCTTCATCCAGACCATCATCACCTGTTATTCCATTACACCTTCCAATGGCCAATAGATATGCTCCGTTATAGTTGCCAGCCAACCCTGTTGCTTTGCCCCAAGATTATCAGAGTAAGATCACCCCTTTTGATGGATCCGGTACTTATACTGCTCAACAACATACCAAAAGGATGACTGATTACTTTGAATTTTATGAAATTGACACTGATGATGTCCGAATGAGAATTTTTGTTCAGAGTCTTACTGGGGAAGTCAGGACATGGTTTAGGGCCCTTGATCCAAATAGTATTGCTGATTTACCAGCTTTGTATAGGGCATTTTTGAATAGATGGGAGAAGAAGAAAGACCCTCTTCAGATCTTATCAGAATTTGAAAAATTGAGAAGAATACCTAATGAAACAGTGCAAGATTACATCATTAGATTCAACGAAGCGTACAACGCGGTTCCCCAGAACCTTATACCCCCTCTTGATTCAGTATTGGTTAAATTTCCTGATGGATTTGACTCTGACATAGCATATTAACTTAGGGAAAGAGCCCCTCAAACCCTAGAAGAGATGCAAAGCATAGTGGTTAGTGTTGAAGCTATCCTCATAGAAAAAAGAGCTAGGGCTAGAGCTGAAAGAAGGATGCCAGTAAATGAAGAACCTTCGGCTTTTGAAAGAAAGCTTGATGAAATTATTAAAGGTATGGAAAGAATGGGAGACAGGGTAGAGACAATCAAAAGAAAGTCTTCTGGCGATGGTCAAAATGTTGTTAGAAACCCAAACTTCAGAAGAAATCAAAACCAAAATCCTAGGAAAAATGTTCCTGACCAAAACATCAGGCCACCATTCCAAGAAAATTTTGTGGAAGGATCATCTTCTGAAGAACCAATAGAGGATGTTGAAATAAATAACGTGACTGAAAACAAGAGTGAACCAGAAGTTTTCCTATCTCAAGATGATCAAGAAAATCACATTCTTGAGACATTTTAAACTCATTCAGGGGAAACTTTTGATTTTAAAGAAGGCTATGACACAACTATTTATGAGGTTCATAAACAATACAATTTGAGAAGCAGACGGATTGATGTACCAGAGAATAGAAAACAGAAAGTTGTAAAACAAAACATCAAAGGCAAAACTAACACTCCTCCTGTATAAATTCTGTCTAGAACAAGTCCTAACCCCAAAATCCAATAATTGAAGATGTCTCTGACAATCAACTGAATAATAAACAAATTTCTAATACTTCTCCTCTTGCAGGAAATGTAGAAGAACCAGTAGAAGTTAATTCAGAAACACCTTCAACTCATAATCCCACCCATGAAAAAGAGAAAAACACTGAAGACCCAAAAAACAGAGAAAATCCAACTGTTCAAAATACTAGAGCTCAAACAGAAAAATCTTTCAATCTAGAAACTGAAATAGGAAAACTAAAGATAGTTGTTCCCTTAGCAGAACTAGCTAAACATGATGTCTATAGAAGCCAAATCAGCAAATCCCTTAACATAAACATCACTGGAATGGATGATTCAGTGAATGTTTTTGATGATCAACCCAGACTACTTTTTGGTCCTGAAGTTAATGGCAAACTTGAAAGTGGAGGAACTCCTCCATTTTATGTGAGCTTGAATGTTCATGACAAAATACTGCATAACGCCATGCTTGATTCTGGAGCGTCCCATAATTTAATGCCAAAAGCAGTGATGGAAAGATTAAATCTAGACATTACCAGACCGTATAAAGATCTTTTTTCTTTTGATTCTAGTCAGGTAAGATGTTTAGGTTTGATTAAAGATTTGTGTATTACTTTGGTGCAATACCCTGCGAAATCTATTCTGATAGATGTAGTAGTTGCTGATATTCCTCCTAAATATGGTATGTTATTGTCTAGATCCTGGGGTGCCAAACTCGGAGGATCTCTACAATTAGATATGTCATTTGCAACTATTTCATTATTTGGTCAGCCTAAAATATTGTACAGAGAGACCTTAATGAAATATCTTGTCACTAGCCATGAGAAGCCTAAAAACTTCCCTGTATATTCAGTAAATTCTGATATGGACTCTTTCATCCTGTATAATGCTGAATTGGACCTTCCTACTTAGCTAGAAGCACCAGAAACAGAGACTGTAACTAAATCTACCGTCCAAATTGAAGAGATTTATGAAAACAAAGAAACAACAGACAAGCAATAAATACCAGAAAAAATTGAAAGACCAAAGCCTCCTGTTAAGAAACATGTTAAAACAGTTGATGAAGATCATGAACATGAAATTCTGTGGCATTTAGGATTTGTTGGTTCGGTAAATAAATTAGGAGTAGGGGTTGGAATTTGGTTACATAATGTTGAAAATGATCATGCCGAAGGTCATACTTATAGATTGAATTTTAGATGCACTAACAACATGGCAGAATACGAAGCCCTTTTGCTAAGGCTTAAACATGTCAAAAAGTTAGGAGCAATTAGAGTATCAATCATAGGATATTCTGAGTTAATTATTCAACAAATCAACGGTGAATGTTCAAAAAAAGACCCTAGATTGAAACAATACAGAGAAACAGTTGTGGAAATTCTCAACACTTTTCTACAAGTTCAACTTGCCAAAATTCCTTGAAAACAAAATTTGCATGCTCACAGTCTTGCAATGTTCGCTAGCACCTGTAAGTTACCTTTTGAACCTAATCATCAGTTCACAGCTGAGATTAGACATAGACCTTCTATACTGGACAATCTCATGAATTGGCAAGTGTTTGTAAATAATAATCAGATCAATAATTTTTTGACATTAGAAAATGAGTTCTCTAACAGTAGTATAGATGAAGACACAACAATCAATGAATCTGATCAACTAGATAAACAAGAAACGAATATTTCAGAAGAGACTGCAATTCACATGCTTCACCCAACCAAATTCACTAAAAAAGATATGCAGGATTTGAAACAAATGGAATTCGATGAGATTATAGAAGATGAATCTGAAATTATCAATCTGAAAGATAATCATTTACCTAAAGGATTAACTCCTTTAGAAGATCTTTTTGACTCAAATGACATTCCACTAAAACCCAAAATGGAACCTTTAAAAGCTGATATTGAAGAAGTCAATTTGGGAACTGAAGGAAATCCCAAGATGGTTAAACTATCTAAATCTCTGCCAGAAGATCAAAAGGTTAAATATGTTGAACTTTTAAAAGAATTCCAGGATGTTTTTGCCTGGAGTTATGAAGATCTTAAATCATATGATACATCAATCATTCAACATACTATACCTTTGAAACCAGATCAGAAACCTTTCAAACAGAAACTTAGAAGGATTAATCTTGTTTTACTACCTTCAATTGAAAAGGAAATTAAAAGAATGTATGAAGCAGGAATTATAGCTCCTATTAGGTTTTCTGAATGGGTTTCTAATTTAGTACCAACAAGAAAAAATACTGGTGAGATTAGACTCTGTGTCGATTTGAGAAATTTGAATAAAGTTTCTTTAAAAGATAACTATCCTTTGCCTAAAATGGACCATATCCTACAAAGGGTAGTGGGATCTTCAAGGATATCTCTTCTGGATGGATTTTCAGGGTATAACCAGATTCTGGTTCATCCTGATGATCAAGACAAAACAACATTTACAACACCATGGGGTACTTTTAAATATGTTAAGATGCCTTTTGGACTAAAAAACGCAGGAGCTACATTTCAAAGAGCAATGGACATTGCCTTTGCCAAAGAAATACATGATTTTCTGGTTATTTATCTAGATGATTTAACTGTTTTTTCCAAAACAGATCAGCAACATTTAGATCATCTAAGGCAAGTGTTTATAAAGTGCAGAAAGTATGGTATTTCCTTAAATCCTAAAAAGTCATTGTTTGGTTTGGAAGAAGGAAAGCTCCTAGGTCACATTATTTCTAAAGATGGCATTAGAATTGATCCTGAAAGAATACAAGCAATTTTGCAGATACCTCGTCCCAGAAACATTAAAGAACTTCAAGCTTTCATAGGAAAGATTAACTTTTTGAGAAGATTCATTTCTAGTTTAGCTGAATTACTTAGACTGCTTACTCACATGCTAAGAAAAGATTCAAGCATTGACTGGACTGTAGAAGCCAAGCAATCATTTGAAGAAATCAAAATGGCTTTAACAAGAACACCAGTTCTTACCAGTCCAAAATTTGATAGAGATTTCATTATTTTTTCATTTGCTTCTGAACATACAGTTGCAGCTGTTTTACTACAAAAGGATGATCAGGGATGTGAAAAACCAATAGCCTTTTTTAGTAAAGCACTTAGAGATGCATCTTTGAAATACAATATCATGGAGAAACAGGCTTTTGCACTTGTGAAAGCAATTAAAGATTTTAGAGTTTATATATTGTATTCTCATGTGATAGCTTATGTACCTAATGCTGTCGTTAAAGACATCTTAACTCAAGATGGTATTGAAGGAAAAAGAGGTAAGTGGATAGCTACCATATTAGAATATGATATTGAAATTAAACCAACAAAACTCATAAAAGGTCAAGGTTTGGCTCAACTCATGACTGAAACAAATTGCCAAGCCCTGGATATTAACGAACTGGATGACGAACAGGAGATGGCGACTCCAAAAATCAGTCAAGCCTTTTTAGACTCACCCTGGTACACTGATATCATTTATGTTTTGTTAAACCTGCAAGCTCCTCCAGGGTTGTCCAGAACGAAACAAAGGTTTTTGAAAATGACATCTTTAAAATATTGTATTTTAGATAGTGCTCTTTTTTGGAAGAATCATGATGGAATTCTATTAAATTGTTTATTGAAAGATGAAACTGACAAGGTTCTTAATGAATTTCATGCAGGAGATTGTGGTGGACACCTCTACTGGAAATCAACTGCAGATAAAATCTTAAGGGCTGGTTTTTACTGGCCAACCTTGTTTTTAGATGTTAAGAAATTTGTAACTTCTTGTCATAAGTGTCAGATCTTTGAAGGCAAAAGAAAATTGTTGCCTTTACCATTAAAACCAATTTCCACCGAGAGACCCTTTCAACAATGGGGACTGGATTTTATTGGAGAAATCCATCCCCCTTCTTCTGGGCAACACAGATGGATCCTTACTGCCACAGATTACTTTACTAAATGGATTGAAGCTATCCCATGTAGACAAGCCAATGATTCTGTAATTATAGGGTTCTTAGAAACCAATATACTTTCAAGATTTGGCTGTCCAGAGAAAATTATAACAGATAATGCTGCCGCATTTAAGTCTAAGAAAATGATTAGTTTCTGCAATAAATATCACATCACTTTAGGCCATTCAATAGCCTATTATCCTCAGGGTAATGGACTGGCAGAATCTTCCAATAAAAGCCTTATTAATATCATTAAAAAATTATTGGAAGAGAATAAAAAGAATTGGCATAAAAAACTTACCAATGCATTGTGGGCAGACAGACTTACAACTAAGAAATCAATTGGGACCAGTCCATATGAATTAGTTTATGGTATTGAGGCAATATTTCCATCATCCTTAGGAATTCCTGTTATGAAGTTACTTCAGGAGGCTCAAGTAGAACCAAATGATATTCAAAGAAGAATAAACCAAACAATTCACTTGCAGCAAACCAGAGAAGAAGTGTATCAACGATCCCAAGTCTTGCAGGAAAAGTTAAAGAAAATGTTTGACAAAAGGACTAAAGCAGAAGATTTTCAACTAGGAGACAAAGTTCTCAGATGGGATTCCAGAAGGGAAGATAAAGGGAAACATGGGAAATTTGATTTCTTATGGAAAGGACCTTACATCATTCATGCTTTACAGGGAAATAACACATACTTTTTGAAGAATCTGGATAGTTCAGAAGCTGAGGAAGGACCAGTCAATGGTCGAATGCTAAAGCACTATTTTGATCCTATTTACTAAGATGTTCTGATTTTTTCTAACTTGTACATAATATATCCTTTCTAATGCATCAGTTTTGATTGGATGGTGACTTTTTGGAGTTGAAGCCCGAAGTGAAGGCCCTAAGCTTCAAAATTTTCACTATCATATATACAATAAAGCTATCAGAAAAAGAAGATTTCATGGTTCAGTCGAAGGCATTTTGAGGCATCTGACCTGCTGTTCTTGACTTTTCGCCAGGAAAAGCCATCCCCAAGTGGAGCCAGTGTTAGACTCCTATACCAATAGGTGTCATTTTTCATGATTGTCTTATTGAACTATGCAATATGTTCAAACCTTTTTCTTGTGCAAAGGTGTTCCATATTCTTAAAAAATCAAAAAAATTAAAAAATGTAAAGAGGGTATACCCTAAAAAAAAAATCAAAGGGTAAAAAGAATAAAATGGTCAAAAAAGTGAAAGAAATGAACCCCAAACAAAAATAAACCAGGAAAGTGTGCAAGTCCAAATGCCACTACTATTTCATTTTTTGTAATAAACAAAATTGTGTGCAGTTTGTCAAACTTTTGCCACAATTTATGAAGAGTCAAACTGTTTAAACTTGACTCATTCATTCTTTAATTTCATGTTGTAGAATAGAGAATAAATATCTAGCCAAATAGTTTAATCTTGGCAGATAAGTAGATAGGTAGAGTTAATAAAGGTGCTCAACAGTTTAATCTGAGCCCTTGGATGTAATAAGTGTAGAAATAGATAGATTTGCCATGTAAAAGAAAAAGAAGATTGATAAGGGTTTGCCAGTCTAAGTGCACCCTAATAAAGAAGAGAAAATGGTAGAGTAAGTAGGTAGGGTAGGTAGATGTTGTATGCTGGAATTACATGTGATGAATGATGGTTTTAGATGTGCTAATCTTTTACTTTCATCACAAATTGCAAAGGAAGATGATACACTAGAAGCATGTCACAGAAAGAAAAGTCAAAATCATTAACTTCCCATCTCACTTTTTCCCTAAAGCTTTCACTAATTTCCCCAAAGTGCTAAGGAATTTGAAGATTAAAGGGACTCAAGGCATTTCCTTGACTTTTGGAGGGACTGGACCCTCGGCCCAATAATTGAAAAGACCTCAGTACTAAAAATTATTCATCATCATACTCATTCACTTTTAATCCTTTCCTAAGTAGAATCCCATTTTACTTAGGAAAATCATGTAAATATTCCATAAAATCCCTCAAAATCACTTTTTATTCTAAGTCTAAGTGATGAAAGTATTATAATGCAAATTATTTTGAAGAATTCTCACTTTCTTGGTTATATTTAAGTGTTTTGATTTTACCTTGTCCTTTGTCATATTAACTTTAATTTATATATTAAATCCTTATAAAAATACCTTATCCTATTATATTTAACTCCCTTTTATAACAATATCCCCAAAACCCTCTTACTATAAGTTTTTAGCCAAAGTATTTAAATCCACATGAGGAAATAAAAAACCCGCATTATAAATCCCTTTGGCTAAAAAAATATCCATATAACTATCCCCACCCCTTATAGTAAATAAATCATATTGATTTATTTCTATATAATAAAAAAAATACATAGAAAAAGGGTTTAAACATATATTTATGTTTTAAACGAAAAAAACAAATAAAACCCGAAATTTCTGACCCCGACCCTTCATAAAAATGGAATTAATTAATCACCTGGATTAGTTAATAACCTACCCTTCGCTAATGAAAATACTCCCGAAAAGATTAATTAAGTTAACGTGCCCACGCATTAACTCCCACAATAGCTTCCCGTCCGAATCACCGTTGGATCATCGCACGTGATCTACGGCGGCTCCTGTGGCATTCCCACTTTGCCCATCCTCTGCATGAGAGACTTAAATGAAATGGGAGCGGTTTCCAAACGATTGCAGCGGCCATCGTCATGTGCTCAATGGAGTGTTGCCAATTCTGCGCTCTCCTAGCGGTCAGGAATATCTTGTTCACAGCCCATCCCCATGACATGTCCATTGTACACGATGACATCATCTGAAAATAATAAAAAATTCTTTTGACTTTCGTATAAAAACAAAAATTCGCGCATTTTTATCATTTTGTATAATGGCAACTGTGTCCATACGTGAAGAAATTCAAAATCGTATATACTCTTGTTATTTGGTCTGTGAAAACTACTATCAAACAGTGTTCCAACATCATCCACCTTGTTTAATTTGTTAATCACATTTTTCCTCTAAAAACAAGTATTTACTCTATTTAGCCTTAGACTACGAAAGAAAGGGTTTTCCTTGTTTTCCACTAAAGCGAGTTAAAAGTTGATTGCTAATTTCGTTCACGATCTAAAAGCATAAATAATATTCACGAACTTTAACGATTGTACCGTTTCCCAGACTGAAACCTATAAATGCCTTGCTCAAACATTTTCATAAAAACCCAGTTGTTTCTTTGAATACACAAGAACCAAAAAATGGAAGTTCCTGTAGCCTTGAATGTAGCCCCATTGAATGCCCCTCATAGAGATTTGGATTACTTATCATTAGTGGATAAAGATTTTCAGATTAAAGACTTAGTTTTCAGCGAAAGCCCCCTTCAAATCCATTGTCGCTGCAGAGACAATTATTTGAATGGCTAAGATATCATTGGGTTATGGGAGTCTGGTCTTCCTAGATACCTTTTTCCCTCAGTCCATATCTTTCCTGAAATTATCCATTATTTCCATGCTAATTATGATCCAAATCAAAGAGCAGTATTATCCCCAAGCCAGAACATCCTTTTTCCCATTACTGCTCAATCCATCAATGATATGTTACATTTTCAGCCTGGTGAAGCCCTTACTCCTTTGTTAATGGGAGAGTTATTGGAGAAATCCACTAAATTATCCCAAGAGGAGTTAACTCGCATTTTCCAAACCTTCATGTGGCCAGAGCATCAGCCTACAGACCCTCCCCCTTATGCTAATGTTTATTTCACTGAAGAAGGTCAAAATATTTTGAGTATGATATCTTTTATAATGGGTTTTAATACCAGTGAGTATGTCGACCATTTAACCCTGGTGTTATTATCTATGTTCACCCCTGGACAGCCTCCTTCTGTCAAGTACGACTTTGCATCTTTCATTGCAGATAAGATTCATAATCAATTGATGAGATTAGAGAATGAGAAAGTATTCAAGTATTCTACTGTCATTTACCATCTCATCCTCTATTACTAGCCAGAAACATTCCCTTTCTATATTAAAAAAATTGATACCCAAGGGAATCCAAGATCTGTTATCTTTTGGTCAACCATTACTCATTGTTCCCCAGATTCTCCCTATTCTTATATTGAGTTCATTGATCTTTTCATACATCCTGCAACTACCTTGTTGACAGGAGTTTCCCCTCCAAGACTCAGCAATGAAATTAAGAAAATCCTTCAACTTTCAAAACATTATAAGATAGGTGACTAGTACTTCTATTAGAATCATACTGAAATTAGAATTTACGGATGTGAATTGAGCCCTTTCAAGTTACCCAGATATGTTCCAATGAGACTTTTTGCACTTGAGTATTTCAGACAAATGAACAATTCAGATATAATTCACTTCTGTAATGCCAAGAAAAAGGCCCAACTCAGAATAAAGAGCCAATTAGGTCCATTTATCTGCAATTCTAGGGATGGAGGGGAAGAAGCTCAAAAGATATTAGAGGAATGTTGCAGATTACAGAAAAGTTTCCATTGGGTACCCTATGACCCATTCAACTTTATTTGTGACAAAAGAATGAAAAACAAATCAGCACCCTACATGCATTGAAGAATCCCTGAGATTGAAAAGTATGCTAATACAGATGAATGGGTAGAAGGAACATTAATTGAACATAATAGAGAAGAAGACAATATGGACAATGTAATGAAAGATCTTGGAAAAATGCTTGACCTAGAATTTTTTGGGCAAGTGCAGGTACCAGACATTGGTCCTTCTTCAGCAGGGAATTTTCAACAAAAATCACAGGAAAACATTCCATAAATTGCAGTTGAATCCAAAGGAAAAGAGAAAGAGCCTGAAATACAAGTGATTGAAACATTCAAAATGACTGAACAACCTCAAACATCTAAGGCACAAGGACAAGTACAGGTTCCTCCTCAAACCGATCCAGTAGAAATGCATCCAGTAGAAATGCATCCAGTGGAAATGCCAAACTTGCAAACTCCACTGAATATTGAAAAGGGCAAGAAAAGAGAGGCTGAAGGTCCTACTTCTCTCAAGGAATCTTCAAAACAGCCTCAGGCTAAAAGGCAGAAAATGAATCCACTTCCAAAAGTTGAGTCATGTGAATAAATCATTGATATTCCAGAAAGAGAAGATAGTCAGCAAACAAGTTCAGTTAGTGGTACATACTCTGATCTTCAAGGAAAGACAATGCATAGGCAGCTAAGTATAGAAATATCTTCTTTTAAACCTCCAAAGAAAGATGCAGGAGACATAAAGAAGACTTTCATTGATATAAAAACAAGGAATGATCCACTGAGGATACAGGTGTATAATCAATATCTTAAAATGGCTCCAAAAAATCAAGAGAGATTAATGTCAGCTTTTGACATTCAACAGGGTAAAATGCTAATGAGCCATTTTAAACCCAAAGTGCAATAACCGCAGACAGCAGCTGATTATATCAGAACCAATTTTGAGGTCCTAGCAAAAGATATTCATCCTTTGGACCAGATTGAATTACACAAGCAGACTGGAGAAATGATATATTCTACACTTATTGACAAAGCTATGGCAGCACATGAATTACAAGATTCTTTGAATAATACAAACACCCAGCTGCAGATTGAGAAAGCTTCTTCCCAAGCAAAGGATAACAAGATAAAATCTTTGGAGGAAATAATTATCAGTTTGGGTCATAATCCAAGGATGCTAAGGGCATTGAAGCATTAATCAAGAGGAAAGATGATGAAATTGCTGCATTGAGGAAACAGTTGAAACTACCAGCTTCAAGACACCCTCAGACTGAAGAAGTAATGAAGGAAAATTCAGAAGAAGAGGTGATGGACTTACTTTTAAAAATGAATGAACGACTTGCTGAAACAGAAAAAGAACTTGAGCAAGCATTAAAAGATAAAGAGTCCATTATTCCAGCAACTACAACACAGGCAGCCACAGGAACAGGTACACCAATCACAGGCCAACAAGCAGAGCTAACACAGGTGAACACTTCTGATAAGGGTTCTGATGAATTAATCAAAGAAATGAATGAATTAAAACTGCAAGTGACAGAACTCCAAAGCTTAAAGTCTCAGCTTTCTACTCTGGAAAATAAATATGATCAATCAAAAATAAATGTTGCTGAGAAGACAAGAGAAATAAAAAAACTAGAAAAATCAGTTAAAGCATTGGAAAATGATCTTACAATGGAAAGACCTTTAAGTGAATTAAAAGAAATTCTTTTGTATAACATTATTCAGTCAATAAGGAATGTTTGGTCTTTTATTCAAATAATATATGAACAACAGGATTTAGTCAGAGTGGCTCTGGAAGAAATTGAGAAAGCAAGGGAAGAGTTAGGGAATATGCCAGAAGAAGCCAATAGACTTATCAATTTTTTTGAATACTCAGAATAAGCAGCAACTTTCAGAAGTTGGAATTCAGGACAGGACAGGAACCATCTTGGAAATCAAAAGAGTTTTTACCAAAAGGACTATTATGCAAAATCTTGAAAGAAGGTGTTCAGACATGCAGTAAGAAATTTTTACCTTCAAAGAAAGATTTGATGATTTGTTAAATAAAGTTTTGCCCAGTCCTATTACTACAGAAGATAGATTAATGGATTTGGAAAGTTTTGTTGTGAAAATAAACAAAAAAGTTGATGATCAAGCCAGTTCTTCAACCAGTACAGCAGAAGGAACATTGCCAACAGGGAAAAGTCTTTATGAAAAATTGGAGAGTTTATTTTATCTTGAACATGAAATAAAACATTTGTTTCCATATCAGCCTAATTTTTTCAAATACACTGAAGCTGATGAAACATTGAGAAAATTGCAAAGAACCAGAGTGCCAAAAGTTCAATGGTGGGATGAGATGATGGAACTTTTATAAAATTTATCCTTGGGTAAAAAAATTTCGCCTATTTTACTGAGGTAAATATTGATAAAGGATAAATAGGTGAATAAAAGTCAAAGAGTATCAGTTCAGTAGTTAAAGTGTATCAGTAAGAATAAAAGAGTATCAGACAAGCAAGCAACGAGCTAGAACAAAGGAACTGCTTCCAGCACATTCTAAAAAGGAGGAAGACAACACACAACATCAGCTGATTTGTCCTATTTACGATACCATCTGTCTCTATTTTTGTAACTTATTCATTAGTCACCCTAGATTATATCTTTTTGTTATGAGATATTTTAAAATAATATTTTGTATAAATAAGCCCTCGATTGACTTATTGAGGGTGGATTCTACTACTTTGCTGTAACATTGATTTTTTGGAATAAAATTGTTTTGGAGAAACTTGTTTGTGGCTTGCTGGATGATGATTTGAAGCTCAAGACTTTTTGCAGGATTCATGTGTCAGAATACAGTTCAATAAGTCTTTTCTATCCTATGTTCTAAGTTTTATATCTGTTTATAATATCACTGTGTTCCATTTCTGAATAATTGACATAAAAGAATAGACCAGAATTTACTTAAGTGTACTCTGATTTCAATTGTGATTATTCTAAATGTTTTCTTCTAAACTGGTTATAAGAAACGAATTCTTAATTGCTCTTGTTTTGCTGGTTTAAAAATTTTGATTACTATAGTAAAGAATTCTTAACTGCTCTTTATTTGTAATCATTCATTTTCTTTCTTTGAACATGTTGAAAGATTCTTAATTGCCTTTCATCCCTTCAAAATCCATTCCATTCACTTTAATTTCTAAAATTGTTCTATGTTTGGCTATCTTGCCCTGCAAAGCCATCTTGTGTGTAGAATATTAATCCAGTAAAGCCATCCTTTCGACTCCATAGCCCAATGGCTTGAAAATATTCAACCTTGCCCTTAGTTGGCGGATTCCACCATTCAAATTCAAACAAAATTCTTGGACTTATAAGTAGCCTAAAACTTTCTAAGAACAAAGCTAAATTTTAAAGAGAGAGCCCTCTCTGGATACAGATTGGCTAGATTCTGTATCTGAAGGTTGGTTTGTGGTTACCTCGGATTTACTTTCCTTTTCCACAACTTTAAGGAAAATCTGAGTGATAAATAATAAATCTAGTGGATTGATAGGTTGTTCTTAAGGCCAACTCTGTCCCCAAACCTGGGAACAACTCCTTCCAAAAATTTGAAGTGAACTTGGCATCCCTGTCTGACACAATCTTATTCAGAAAACCATGTAATATCACAATATCCCTTATGAAGACCTATGCAAACTCACTATTTGAATATGTAGTCTTCACTAGAATAAAGTGAGCCACCTTTCTCAACCTATCGACCACAACCATGATAGAATCATGTTGCCCCATTGTCCTTAGAAGACTTGTAATAAAATCCATGGAAATTACCTCCCATTTCCATTCCAGAATAAAAATAGGTTGTAGTATACCACCTGGATTCTTACATTTGACCTTCACCTACTGATAATCCAAACATATAACCACAAACTCTTCCATTTCCTTCTTTAGATTCAGCCAATAGTAGAATTTCTTCACCGTTGTCAATGTTTTCTAATATCCTGGGTGACCCGAATATGGATTTACATGAAAATCCCTCAAGATAAGATTCTTGAGCTCACTGTCATCTCGCACATAGATCATGTCCCTGAATCTTACAAAACTGTCTGTCGTGAGACGATAGATTGCATCCTGGTCACCTGTACCTATACCTATACTTGTACCCGCACCTGTACATGTACCTATACTCCGCTGTAACCGATGGCTGAGCTCCATATAACTATCATCATGTTGTCCTCCTTATAAGATCTGATCCTGTAAGCATGTCCCATAGAAGCTCATATTTGTTATATGATTCACTTGTACTTTCTCGTTGAGAGCATCTACAGCCCTGTTCTCCTTTCCCTTGATGTATATGATCTCGAAATCAAACTCACTAAGGGTGGCCAACCATCTAGATTGTCTGGCATCCAGATTTATTTGGTCAAATAGATACCTCAAATTATTTTGATCACTCATCAGCACAAATCTCCTTTCAAGAAGATAATGCCTCCATATCTTCAAGGCATGACTAATAGCTTCCAACTCAAGATCATGATTCATGTAGCTATGTTCGTGTTCATTCAATTTTATAGACTCATAGCACACCACCTATCCCTCCTGCATAAGGAATCCACCAAGTCCTATTTTATGATCATTTGTACACACTACGAACTCTTTAACCAGATGCTCCAATATTAAGAACTAGAGCATTGGTCAACAACTTCTTCAGCTGCTCAAAACTAGCTACACATTATTCTGGCCATTCGAACTTCTTACCTTTCCTCTACAAAGATGTAATATGATATGCAATGCATGATAAGTTCTTGATGAACCTCCTGTAGTAACCTACTAATCCCATAAATGATTTGACTTCCTCTGCATTCTTAGGATCTGCCCACTCCATGATGGCTCTTATATTTTGTGGATCTACTGCTATGCCTTCCTTGAAAACAACATGTCCCAAGTAGTGTACCTTTTCTGGAAGAAACTGCACTTACTAAGCTTGGCATATAACTGATGCTCTCTTAGCAATCTCAACACTGCTGCTAAATGCTTGACATGCCATCAATGAATACAATAAAAAAATTGTCTAGATAAGGACACAACACACTATTCATCAAAAACATAAATTTAGCTAGGGAATTAGTGAAACCAAATGGAACTACAACAAACTCATAATTCCCATTCCTAGTCTTGAAGTCGGTCTTATAGATTTCCTCTTTTTTAATGTGTACCTGATGATATCCTGATCTCAAGTTGATCTTAGATAACACTATTTCTCCCTTCAACTGATCAAACAAGTCATCAATCCTTGAAAAAGAACACCTATTCTTTATCATCACCTTGTTCAGCTGCCTGTAATCAATGCACAACCTCAGAGTACCATCCTTATTCTTTAAGAACAACAATGGTGCATCCTAAGGTGATACACTTGGCCTAATGTATCCCTTGTCAATAATTTCCTTCAGCTACAATTTCAACTCTATTAACTATGGTGTGCTCATCCTATAAGGTGTCTTTGATGTTGGTGTTGCCCCTGGTACCAACTCAATAGAAAATTCTACTTCCCTGTGAGGAGGTAACTCTGGAATCTCTACTGGGAAGACATCCTGAAACTGCTGCAATACAAGATACCTCTGAAATATTTATGCATCGTCAACATCCTTACCCTTGTCACTAGAAACATGAACTACAAATATCACACAACCTTTTTGGCAACTGCACTTAGCCTGCATGGTGGTAACTATCCTCATTTATGTAGGTTTATTCTTTCCCTGCAAAATTCTCTTTTCTCCTTTATCATCCAGGCACACAATGGCCTTGTCATAACAATCTAATTTGGTCCTATGAAGGTACATCCAATCCATACCTAAAAGCATGATGTACAATCCCAAAGGCAGTACATTCAAATGTGCTACTATAGACATACCATTTAACTCAAATGCACAATCTCTTACCTAATGGTGAACTCTCGTCTTTGTACTTGTAGGCAGCTGCACCAACCACGATTATGCATGCACATATTTTCTCAAACCACACTTATTCACCAGGTGAGGATTAACATAACTATAATTAGATATAGGATCAATCAAAATAGAAATAACTTGATCACAAAGCTTACCACCCATCTCAATGATAGATGCATGGTGATCCGTCTGTCTGTTGTCCACAACTGCATAAATCCAAGGAATTCTATGAAAAAAATCACCAACTGTATGAGCATCCTGAGCACTATAGATATGGAGTCTACCACCTTGATACTGGGGACAATCCCTCTTGCGCTGATCCTTGCCACATATCCAACACTGCAACGGTGCTCTACCATAAGCTCTAATTTTCTACTTTCCAAGCTGTGATCCATGTCCCTTCTCAATTGTACTAAACTTATTGTAAGAAACCAATTTTTATTTCTCACCTGCATTTTGAGGTCTTCCCTGCTTTTGTGGTCATATTCCTTTATATTTCTCATTTTCTTTCAAGTCACGCTTAGGCTCAAATTTGCATTTTGACCACTCATAACAATGCTTCGGCTTTCAAATGGTGTCTTCTAGCGATCTAGGCTCATTGAAATCAATCTGATCTTTGTATGCTACTGGAATTCCACTTATGAATCCCTAAACCTTGGAATTATCCTCCTTAAGGTAAGGCACATATATCAATAGCTCTAAGAACCTGGTAGTATACTCATCATCTGTCATGGAGCCCATTTGCAACTCATAAAACTCCTTATCTCTATCATCATAGTACTTATCTGAAAGGCACTTCTTCTTGAAGTCTCTCAAACTCATCCCAAGTCAAGTCATCCTCCAAAATAGCGTTAACATTTTTCACATCCTCCCACCAGATATTTTCTTTCCCTTTAAGATTGAACTATCTTGGCTTTCATGTTCTCTGTATAACTATGAAATATGAAGAATTTCTTCAACCCAAGAAACCATGTCTCTACATATTATGACTTCTTCATCTCTCCATCGAATGTAGGCAGCTTGAATTTCTTGAACTCCTTAAGCAAGTACTCACCCCTCCTATAAGGATGACTATGATGATGTCTCCTGGAAGAGAAAATAGAATGATGCCCATACATACCAAACCTCCTGTCAGGTGTGTCTAATGATCTGCCACCTCTAACTATGTCCCTCTATCCAACCTGTGTCCAGACCAATACCTGCTACCATAGGCTCCCTTAGTCTTTTCTTCTCGCTCTTGATTGATACTCATATTTCCTTATTTCTACAACTTTTAAAATCTCTAAAAAATCGCTACATTAACCTCTATCTACTTTTTCTACTTTCAAGTCTTTCCTGAGCCTCAACCAACCTGTCATTATCTTCCTTACAACTTTTGAAATTTTCCCTCAAGCTCCTTAATGTATCTACTACACCAGGAGAATACCCATCTCCTTTTTTCCCGATTGATCTATAGGAAGAGTCAAAAGAACTATAGTCTACCATTTTGTTCGTCATCCTTGATTCTCTTCTTCTTGTAAGTATATCATGTCAGAAAAAAAAAATAGATACAAAATTAAAATATGTACCTTATTGTTGTCTAGGGGAGGCTTATCTTATCTGCAATACCAATCCACGTTAGCATGTACATGTATAATCATAAACATATATATATATATATATATATATATCATATCAACATACACCATCATGCATGACCATACCAACAATATTTCTTGATCTCATGGATGACTAAAATAACCTTGAAAACGTTAAACTTTTTCCCAAAGAGAGCACCACTCTTTGATACAACCTATAACACACCTCCCCTCACATCTACCCACTTTCATTGGATTACCCAGGGTAAGCATGAGATCTGGGGTCATTATGGAAAGACTCAACCTCCTAAGTGACCTTAAGGAAATGGACATGACAAACAAACCTTACTGACTTCCCTCAAGTGCCAAAAGACCTTCTAGGAGTAACCCAAACCCTCCAGGTGTCCATCCCATAAGTCAACCTAAATTTTCCCTAAGCTTGAACCTAGTCACTCCCTTTCCAAGCCCTCCATGCAACTGGAACTCCCAATCACTCTCATAGGCCTGCATCAGTGCGACTGTGGAATTGTTTTCCCATTGTTGTGCTAGTGACTGGGAATTTAAGTTATTTTTTTAGGGTTTGGCCAAGACTCTTCCCAAAAATCCATATAACTTCCAGAACTCATAAAATACATGAAAAAAATTATTATAAACCAAAACTGAAACCAAGTGTAGCCCTAACCATCCCCAACTGGGAGCTACATTATGTCAAACACTTGGCAACAATGTAACCTATAGGCCATGAATACAAGATTGAGCATAAGGGACTATAAATTCATATGATACTTAACAAGAAGGATTGCCACCCTCTCCCTTGAGCTCTCTTAACATCAATTAGGTCTTGCATCCATTATTCCATAGTTACAAGTAAAAACATGAAATGAACCATGACTAGAGCCAGTGACATAACCATGCTTATAACCAGCATATAACCACATAAAGAACCATAATATAAAAAATATTAAATCCACATAATAACAAGTAGAAAATAAAAATAAATTAGCTTTAATTAAACATAAGAAAGAGCCAACCAGGTTCAAGACTTCCACGTACCACCCGACCATATACATGGCTAAACCAAAGCTTTATTTCAGCCAGTCACCTCCATGCCATATTCCAAGCACGAATGGGGAATCTAATTGATAAACCAATCCAAAAAAAACCAAGAGAATCCAGAGGTTAAACAATCTCCACCCTCACCTTACTGTGATCTCACCTAAACCGGCACCAAGATCACTAAACTAAACCAAGCTTGGAATGCCTCTAGATCTCATCACTATCCTTGAGAGATTTTTCATCTACTTGTGTCTAGGCTTTACCACAATCCACACCATATCACTAGGCCCTTACTGATACACCAACCTCAGGCTTTACCGTGTATCCTACCAAAGCCAATCAAGGGATTCCTAAGCCTTTGGGAATCTTCCTGAGACCACCCTTGCCCCGGATTCTAAAACCATTTGACAATTCCCAAGATCAAAATCGAGAACAATCCCATCACACCATGGCTATCCGTAAAAAGGAAAGGTAAGGGAATAAAACATTGTCAAAACCTGTAAAAACCATGTCACAGACAACAAAAGAACCAAATACCAACATGCACATAACATGCATGTCAAAACCATCTTGGAAACCATACATGTAATTTGTTACCTGCGAGTATTCTTGTTGAATCTCCTTGATCCCGCTCTTCCTTACTTGACATTTTCTTTCCTTTTCTTTCCTCGTCCTTCCTTTGCTTTATTTTCCTTTCCTTTCCTTTATTGATCTCCTTCTTCTCTTGGTGCTCTTCTCCTCTCTTAGTGTAATTCTGAAAATGAACTGGAAAACATCTACCAACTAATGCTCTGAGGTATTTTTATCATTCGTGCCTCTAATTTCTTCAATTTTCCATTATTTTCTTTCAATTTCCTTCTCGCATGCAACTTTTTACCTTTCACCTTCCTTTTATCCTAATTTCCTTTATTTTCATAAATAAATGTGCCAAAATACATTTTTTCCTTTTTAATGCCTTAGCCATTGCCTTTGCCAGTTTCTCCTTAGCCATAAACACATCCAATGATTCCCACTAGGATATATTTTCCCAACATTCATATTGGAATAAGTGTCCCTTAACCGTGGTCTTATTTTTTCCTTTATTAACTTTTATTACATGAACTTTTAGCTTGAGTTTGTTACAAGTTGTAGGAGGATGGACAATGTATGGAAGAGAAGAAAATTAAGGAGATAGAAGTGACTAATTAAATAAGGTTTACTAAGGTTTTTTGAGGTGTTATTGAAGCCATGTCAAGGCTTGAAATGACCCACAAGTGTTGAAGAATGCAGGTTAGAAGTTGGAGGAATCTTGAGTGAATTTTGACTGGGATTTCACTGCTTTTAGGGCTTGGAGATAGGGCAACGCAAGTTTCCTTTGCAGGAGAATAATTACTACCTAGCGTAACATAGGTTTCATGTGCAAGACCAGCACTAACAAATCACTTCCTGAAGGGGGGAGGTGCATTAATGCCTATACGTGTTGAAATTAATTAAAAACTTTCGGCTAAACCATGGATTTTCCGAAGGTTTTAATGACATGCGGAAGGTCAAACAATGTCTATTTGATCTTGTCAAAGTTTAGCATAAAAAAAACCATTATATTTTCTTATGGTATTTGAAAGACAAATAGGTTATAAAATGACAAGAGATGGATCAACTTTGTTTGAATTTTATGGGTTATTCCTTTTTTATTTGATATGGAACAGATGTGCACCAGGGTGCAAGGAGGAGGCTCAGATCTGAGAGATTTGAAGATGTATTGGAGAGCTAATGGATATGCTTGTCTTATTTTCTTGTTGTAGGTGTAATGGTGGGAAAATGAATCTACTGATGTGCTAATACTATGTATAACTAATGCATGATCAATGGTCACAATAGATCTATGATTTGAAAGATATTAGTTAAGAGATCCTTTTGTAAACTTTCTGTCATGTTTTGGATAGATGTGATCAGATTGTTTTTGGCTGAAGTATGTGCACTATAGAGGCAAATATTTTTATTTATCTATAGATCAGTGTGTTTGAGTTAACAAAGATATGGCACAATTTTTTTGGTTGTTTCAAAGGTGTAGATCAACAAGAGGAATCTAACAGTGTGACTGTAGTTAAACTTGTTTCGAAAACTTGCTGCATTTTCTTTGAAAGGTTTCTTATATGCTGCAATTTGTATTTTGATTCTTGAATTTAGTATTGAGATTCATGGCTATGTGACTAAAGTTGCAGAGATGAAGTTTTTATGTAGAAATAAGAATATAGTTTGCAACATTTGTTTTCCTTGTCATTATGATTGATATTGAAATGAGTGTATAGATATGAGACTATTGAGGAGTGTTCAATATAATGAGTAGTTTGTCTTGACAATATGTACAAATATCATTGTACGTATAGATATAATTAATTTGAATAGAGAGGCAAGGCTTGATATATTACTTTCCTAAACTAATCCATGTGTTGAGTTGCTTTATTTGATAGAGAAGTTTATTGTTGGATATATCCTTGTCTTCTTTATGAACTAGTATGCTTGTTGATCATTAATTGAGCACAGTGAATGAATGTATATGCTAGCAGTAGTTTAATGTTTTTTGCATAGATATATGACCAGTGAATCTATGTAGAACTTGTTTTTTGAGTAAAATTCTAATAGTATATGTAAGAAAGAGGTTGTTTGCAGGGGTATACATATGCGCGCTAGTGATTCAGGGAATATAGATTAGATGATTGTCATGAGATCTATATGGAAAAGATTCATATGGTTACTGATGTTATGAGTATATTTTTGAGTTCATGATAATTATGATATGTGTCTAGTTGGAGGAATTTGATGTCTTGAAGTTTGCTGCTATTATTATTGCATACCTTCATATATCTTGTTGAAATGTATTTTGGTTGAGAACCATATCGTGATGGTTGGATTGAGTTAATTGCATAATTATGAGGGACATTTTTTTGTCTTGTATTCAAAGAGGAATTTTGTATTGAATGGATTAATGAGTATGATAATGATAGATGAGTATAGGCTTGGTATTTGACAATGTTTTTGGGAAAAGAGTTTTGACTTGGTTAGTATTGTTGACATTTGGCTTCGTTTGAACGTAATGATGGGAAAATAATTTGACTTGGAATTTGTTTGATCAATGACTTGTTTCATAGAGGTTATTGGTATCTTAGTATTCAGTTATTCATTGATTGATAACAATGTTTGTTGTAGGTCTATTTTGAAAATTGGATGAAACATGGCCTATAGGTTTCGTGTCGGTTTTGAGTCAGGTGGGTCCAGTGTGAAATATTTTGAAATGTGGTCCACAAAGGTACCAAGGGTTGGATCCTTTAGTGAGGGAGTAGGAGCTTCCTTATGGTAGTAGCTCATAAACTTGATCAAGTAGTAGGATATTCCTTCCTATTGAAGCTAGAGAAACTAGAGGAGGTGGTAGCCTTCGACAAGTAAGAGCCTGCACATTGATAAGAGTTTGTGCCAATGAAATATGTAAGAATATTTTCTTAATAATAAGAAGAAGACATAGACAAATAACAATGATGGTTTTCTACCAATTGGGTTTCCACCTAAAAATATGGTGTTCCTATGAGTTGATGTGTTGATGACATGTTTCATTATTATGATTTACATGTTCTTATGTTTAATGTTGCTCATAGTTTATTGAATATGCTTAGATCAATAAAACATTGTTCTGGTAATGAAATTATGGATCAAATTAATTTGAAATGAAACACAACCAAGTAAATTTACTGGGCATGAAATATTGATTCAGCTCCCTCTCAATATATCATTGTAATACTATACAAAATAATATATATTGAAAAATATTTCTAGTTTTCCAACTTTTGGGTTTCAAGGATAAAATTTTCTATGGATGTGTATGTTTTCCATTGTAATTTTTCCTATTTTATTATGAATTATTTTGTTAATTTAATTATACAAGGTTGAAACCTATAAATACCAAGGTTAAATGTCTTGTATCTATATTTTTGAAGAAGATAAACCTTTTACTATTATAAATTCTTTTTCCTTCTCATCCCCTTGTAGAGAAACAAGATGATAATATTTGCATACCCTCGCAAGGACAATAAAACGAGAAATAAGAGAATTGACAACTTAAATATTATAAAAGAATATTGTTATGTAGGTAAACTTTCCATGCACGAGATGATCCTTCTAGCCCTAGAGTGGGTCTAGTAACAAGGAATCATGCTAGAGTGTAGGTTCCTAGATATTTGAATGAAAGAGGACACAATAGGATGGCCTACCTGTGGTCCAATGTTGTCGTCGACAATCGTAGTGGTGATGAGAATCTCTCGCTCCTGATTTGGAAAGTCACAACCCCTTCTATTATCGCGTCTGGACACCTGCATAGAGATCAGAAAATGATAACCACATACCACATACTAATTTCATCCAAAAACTACTAGTCAGTCAGAGAAGACTAAGCATATTGCATTCGATAAAGACAAAATACAAGATGGGAACCAGACAATAGTCACTTATATTATTAGGTAGAAAGAAGAGATAAAACCATGCTCTGATGTTGCAGTCTCCTCCAGTGGGGTTCGGGCGAAGTACGTCCTAAAGCTGGTCAAGGAATTCGGATGGGATGAGGGCCCTCTCGATGGAGTTCCTTCTTGATCTACCTTCTCAATAACTCAGTTATTTAGCTATAGTTCAGTTCTCCAAGTTCAACACTTCAGCTGTATAATTCTCTTTGTTCAACTAATTTTCATAAAGGGAGAAGGCTTGTTTATATAGAGGAAAAGGAGGAGGTTGGGATCCCGACAAAGGTGGAAGGGAGGCCTATCCTTTAGGAGTGTTCCAAGGGAGGTGGAAACTACTAACTAAAGGACGGAGTTCATGGTTGTTTCAGTTCAACCACTCCCAATGACTCATACCCGAGGTGGTTGGAATGGAACCTCCTCCTTTATTTTTAAAAAACATTCCCAAAATAGCTTGGCGTAGGTATTACGCTGGGATAGAGCACCAGGTGGCGTGGACCCTAGTGTTAATCTTCCACATCAGTGCGAGGGTGGAACTGGCTACTCGCACCAAGGCAAAAACAAGGGTTTTTGATGCTCCGTTCAGGAAATTTTCATCAAGAGGAATGTTACCTTCATGTAGAGGGATGCAATGAAGGTATTTTCAAGGCATGACACTTTTCAGAAGTCACAGAAATGACCCTCCAATGTGCGGGATCGGGATTGCAGGGACAGTGAAAAAATGTTGTGTAACAGATGCCCCCTAAAGCATGAGGTCCGAGGGAGAGGGAGGGGTGAAATTCTTTATGAGAACACGTTCGAACCAAACACCGCTGTCGGAAAAAATGCAATTGCAAATACAACTGATATCTCTAATACATGAACATGTGGCATGGGCGCAGCCATCTATAATAGAGTATATAAAACTGAGGTCCATCTATGGACGCAGCCATCCAGCATTAAATATTACTAAATAGACTCAGGTATGGTCGCAGCCATCCAATCAACAAAGTCATGCAATAAGTCATGATAATTCACAAAGAACTCACAGCCTGGATTTTAACAGACAAAAACCCAGGGTCTTGCGCTCCATCTCGATTTGAACAAGTACAAATTCAAGCATGCGAATATATGAGTTGAAGTCGAACATCCAAGAAAATCGTCTAATTACCAACCAATGATGAAAGTTGTTAATAGACACGAGAGAAACCACCAATGATGATGATGGCCCTTAAGGTACAAAAGGTACAATCTACGAAATGTGAACAATGATCTGACGTCGAACATCCACAGAATCATTCGATCGAAGGCCAATGATGTGAACCTTGTGTCAAATGCGAAAAACCTGCCATTGAGGCATGCAAGCTCCAAGGTACCAGAAGGGTGTCTCTAGATCAGATTCTTGGATAATGAGCTCAAGTCGACAGGAAGTGACCTAATCAAAGGAGGGCCATAATTTTTCCCACATCATCGACACGAGATAGAGGAATATGATGTTTGTGAATCAGGACCAACAGAGAATCAGAGGGAGGTTGAAAACTTCAGAGGCAAATTTCTCTTGAACATATCAGCAGCACGACACTGGATTTGGCAGTATTTGACATCAAAGGATATGAGATCATGATGACGTGGCAAAGAGCAAATGAGAGGTCAAAAAATATTACCCAAACCCATGGAGGAAAAAGTGATGAAAATGAGATGTCCCCAACCCGACACGAATGCAGACAAGTGCCATGTTCAAGAGTGACATACTGCCAACATAACTAAAATCTGGTCCCATTTTCCGCCACCATTTCTGGTGAGTACCCCAATTATTTTTTAAAACAATCTTGAAGGGGATAGCATATGCTTGCACTATAAGTTTTTCCTTCGGAAAAATCCATCCCAGTACATTTTACGAGCCCTAGGAAGGAGGAACTCGAATAACGTCATGGTGCTGAAGTCCGATGTCATCATAGTTTAACGAGCCTGACAAAGGAAGAACTCAGCATCTTTTCATGTTTAGGGAGTTTGAAAAGAAGGTAGAAAATAAAAATCCAACAGTCCCTTTTCTTAGGTAGTCTCACAGATCTGAAAAGGTAGAAAACTAAGTCTGAAAGAACCTCTTAGTCGTGATAGGCTAAGGTATTCTTTTTTCGTAAATAATCCATCCCAACCCGAAAAAGGGTTAAACTTATACTAGGTAGATATCGTTTCATAGCCATTTAACGAGTTCAAAACTACAAGCGTCTCAGCAATCTTTTCAATTTTAGAGAGTCAGAAAAGAGCTGAAATATGACTCTAGTAGTGACTTTTTCATGTTTTTACCGAGTCTGAAAAAGTATAAAATATAACTCGTTACTTCATCATTGTCGCATGAAAAACTTGTTGTTGCACAAGAGACATGTGTAAAACCTATTTTTCGAAAATAATAATAAAACAATCGAAAAATATGCCTTAAAACCTAATTAGGGTTGTGAAAAAGTTATAAAATGCCAAAAAATGGTAAAAAATAATTACTTTCCACTTTTTACCTCTTGTGGAGCAATAGTTACCCATTTTACTGTGCAATCTTGTGGCAACGATAGCGGCCAATCCAGTACATCAATCTCAAATCTGTCAACTCCAGGTCAAAGTTGAGATCCCTCTTGTCATTTTAAGCTATTTCTTACTTCCTTCATTTGTCAATTTTGAATTTTGGGGGAGAAATTGTAAAAATTAGGGCTACACGGTTGGCGTGGGTTTCGGGCACAGAGTCGCGCCAACCACCTGATTTTTTACACTAGGGCACGCCCATTGGTGCGACTGTTTTGGAAATAGTCGCGCCAACAGCGCAAACCAATTTCTAGAAAAAATACACACCAAATGTCCCAATTTTTTACAAATTCAAGAATGAACATTGACTAATACCACTCATATTTGTGTGTTTGCAGGTAGAAAGAAGCAAAATGGTCATTGAATGGAAAGAACGGGAACATAGTGAAGAAGATGAGCTAGCTATGGAAAATGAGGGAGTTATGGAAGCCCTCAGAAACTGTGGCTTGCTAAAATTATTTCTAACACCATGTCTCCGATCCTAACCAGAATTGCTACAATATCTTATCAGTATATGGGACGAAAATCAAGAGAAATTCATCCTACAGGATCAAGAGATTGAGATTGATGTCTCTAATGTATACTTCATCACAGGATTATCGCGGAGGGGTGCAGCATCACTCCTAAACGGCACCCAGCCCTGCATGGAAAACATGACCATGGTAATAGATAGTGTATGTCGAGGAGCGAGGAAAGGTTCAGGTAGTGGGAAACTTGATATACAAACTATCCCTGATTTTACACTACGCGTGGTATTGCATACCATCACATGGGTCGCGGGATCACAAGCACCACATGAAGCAACAAAGACACAGTTGCTTCTTACTGTGGACTGCATGGATTCGACCATCTAAAACTGGGCAGAGGCCATCACCATCAACATGAAGCGTCAACTAACCAAATGCAAGAAGACCAAACTGAAACAATTTGGTTATGGATCCATTCTGGTATCGTTCTTCTTGGAACGATTACCAAATTTTCAGCGACAGGAGGTCATAGTTCCGACACCACCAGCGAGAGAACCACGAATGGCTCGATGGGCAGTACTGATGCCAAGGGCAGGGGGCAGCCAATAGATGTCTTGGAGGCTAGAATTTTTTTATTGGCTCCGTCGACAACTGATTGTTGAGGAGGATTGGCCCTGCTCTGGCACAGATTTCACTGATGATCCAGACCTCCCACTCATGGAGGGAGAATATTGGGATGAAGATTTGGGTGAGACTCAATTTTTTAAGTTTTATGAGTATTATGATTTTTTTTGTTTTTTTATGTATGTTCTTGACATTAATTCCACGTGATGCAGATGTTGGCCCAGAGAGACCTGCCGGTATGTCACCGATAGCGAGGTGAATCCCTCGTGATTTTTATCCTCAGGGCGAGGGCGGCGAGGAAGACGAGATAGTGCACAACCTATAGGGGATCACCCAAGGAGTCCCAGATTATGCATGTTTTGATGATGTTCCTAGCGCCTATCAGAGACATACCATAGGGGTGCCCAGCCGAATTCACCGCTTGCTGAGGTGGCTAGTATGGGCTGTGACATGTTATCACAAGCACCATGCTGATTAGACACCTAGGTTTATTTTATCTGCATATTTTGCGAGACATCATGTCTCAGGATGTAACAGAAACATACATATATTTTTTTTGACATTATGATGCACATAGTTGAAAACATGCAATATATATATATATATATATATATATATATATATATATATATATATATATATATATATATATATATATATATATATATATATATATATATATATATATATATATATATATATATATATATATATATATATATATATATATATATTTCCCTATATGGATATTTTACATATGATAATATGCTTTTACAAATTATGCAAATGTCTATCTAATACAATGTTAGCCATTGTATCAGTTAATGTGTTCATTCGTCTGGGAATATGTTGATAAGTAATAAAATCAAAATGTCTTTCTAAAAAACAAATATGTAAATACAATCTCAGAATGTGTGGATTTCTAACTGAATAATGATTATTGAGTTGCAGAACAACAAGTTGTGAATCTAGATTTACAAGCAATGCGCGTATGCCAAGGTTGATTGCCTCGGTTAATAACTCAATGACAACGCTATATTTAGCGACATTGTTTGTAGTCCATCCTAGACAAATACCTTGTAGATCTATCAACTCACTAGCAGGATCATAAATTATCCAGGCTTTCGAATACAAATCACTGGTACTGTGGGAAGCACCATCCGTGAAACCGACATAAGGGGTAATAGACATCTGCACAATAAGCAGGAAAACGCTCACAAAGCACACCAAACCCAAAACATGTACAAAAATGAAAAAAAAAAACACCTATGTACACATGTTATGCATGAATGTCTCATGCATAATATTTTTTGAGATACAACCCATTTCTAGGTTGTTCAAGAGGATGACCTTCGTAGTCAATTAGCTCATAGGCCCCATTTTGCAACACACATTTAACGATGTATGTCCCATGCCACATAGGTTGAAATTTTCCTTCCCCCAGCTTATCATGAGCTTGGTCATACAGGAGGATAAGATCTCCTTCAATGAAAGAACGAGGAGAAACTGATTGATCAAAATGAGCTTTGACTCGCTTCTTTTGTGCTTCGATGACTAAAGCAGCTAAGCAACGAGTTTCATCCAACCTCTCTAAGTAAAGGAGATGCTCTTATTCTGGCGAAGTGTTTGGCAGTAATTCCACAGCTAACTTGAGCGAAGGTATTTCACACTCAATCAGGAGAGCAGCTTCCAGACCGTAAACCAACTGAAAAGGGGTGTATCCGGTCACACTCTTCTTCGAAGTTTGGTATGCCCAGAGAGCCAAAAATAACATGAGATGCCAATTCGATTTGTGGATCCCATTCATACGCTGAAGCATTGTGACAATAACTTTGTTCACAGCTTCAACCTGGCCATTGGCTTGAGGGTAGTACGGCGTTGAGTTGTCGTGACGCGGACCCAACTTAGAAGTCAACTTTGCCACCATATAATGTCAAAAATGGGAACCATGATCAGTAATTATGGCTTGAGGGACACCAAACCTAGCAATAATATGATTGAATATGAACTGAGCAGCTGTCTTACCGTCAGCGGCAAGTGTAGGCATTGCTTCGGCCCATTTGGTGAAGTAGTCCACGGCTATGATGATATAAGCATGCCCCCCGGTCGCGTGAGGGTTACACGTAATAAATTTAATGCCCCATTTCACAAAGGGACCAACGTTAATGACAGGGTGAAGAGGAATGGGTGGCGCACACATCTTGTGTTGATAAATTTTGCAATCATGGCATTTACGAACTGCGACAATACAGTCTTTGAAAATGGAAGGCCAAAAATAACAAGGCACGAAGTATCTTTTGTGTTGTAGCGTAACCAAACATGTGACCACCATAGGTGCCATTGTGACAATCATTCAGTACTTTCTCATCTTCCTCGAGGGTCAAACATCGGTGGAGTACGAAATCAACTCCAACGTGATAGAGCGTATCTACGACTATACGATAAGGTTGCGAGTGATGCCGGACACAGTGGTGGGCATCCTTTGTCAACTCAAATCGGAATGTGGAAGTCTGGAGATATATGATCATATCACTGTACCAAGGGTCGAGGGTGCTAATCAAGAAATGTGTATCGTCCGGAAGACGGTCCTCAGAATGAGACGGAGGAGAGTCGGAAGGGAGGGAACAAATCAAATTAGCAAAAACTAGTGATTTCTTGGATTTGGCAGCAGTAAATTCCAAATCAAACTCTTGAAGGATAAAGATCCAATTTGAGTATTTTCCCCCCAGAAATTGTCGAGAAAAAATATAGTTCATGGGGTTGCAATAGGAAATCACAGTCACCATACGCAAAAGGATATAATGATGAAAGCGTTGAACAGCCTAGACCACAACTAGTGCTAATTTATCGACATGAGCATAACGTATTTCAGGATCGAGAAGGTTACGAGACAAGTAATAAATTACATGTTTGTTACCATCATCATCGTCTTGTACCAAAACCATGGCAATTGTACTAAAAGCGGCAGCTAAATAGAGGGAAAAATCACGGTGATAATTCGGAGGACGTAATAAAGGAGCATTGACCAAAAAATCCTTGAGTTCATCAAAATATTTTTGAGAAATCTCATCCCAATAGAAAGGGATGTCCTATTTTAGAAGTCGTGTGTATCCTTTAGCTACTTCTGCATAGTTCGGTATAAAACGGCGTAGAAAATTTTCCTTTCCTTGCAGACTTTGCAACTGATGTAGTGAGGATGGAGAGGGGAGATTAACAATATTCTCAACCTTGAGTGGATCGAGGCGAAATCCGTCTTTACACACGATAAACCCTAAAAGTCTACTGGAATCAATGCAGAAGACACATTTATACGGATTAAGCCGAATTTTGTAGTGTCGACAACGAAGAAAGATCTGACGAAGATGGTCTGGATGGTCTCTACGCTTAGCTGAATGAGCTAGAAGGTCATCCAGGTAAGGCTGAATGATGTGACGAATGTCATGGAAAGTGTAGGACATCGTTCACTGGAATGTGGCCCCAACATTATTCAAGAGAAAAGGTAGTTTCTTGTATGCGAAGGTACCCCAAGGACAGATAAAAGTCGTCTTGGGCTGATCAGCCAGGAGAATGTTAATCTGATTATATCCAGAAAAATCGTCCATAAGGGAAAAAATCTCACTCCCAGCATAGTCATCAAGGATCTGATCGATGAAGGGAGTAGGATAATTATCTTTAGGACAGGCTTGGTTTATGTCACGGTAATCAACACAGACACATAGTTCCATGTTTCTTATCGACGAGAATGATGTTTGAAACCCATTCTATCAAGGGAATTGGATAAATGAAACCATCTTTGAAAAAATTTTCAAATTCGCTTTTAATGGCCGCAGCCTTTCTAGGGTGCACCGGACGAAGACGCTAGCGAATAGGCTTCGAACTGGGATAGGTAGGGATTTCATGCACCACTATACTAGGATCAATGCCAAGAATTTCTTCGTAGGACCATGCAAAGACATCACGAAATTCGCGGAAAAGGCTAGTGCAGACCTGGACTTCATCTGAAGAACAAGTGACCCCCACATGGTTGTTCTCGACGATTCTCGGCTTCACGTAAATGTCAATAGGAATCGTTTGTGTGATATTGCTCAAGTTGCCTTCTGTAAATACTTCATGTGTCAGAACTGGTGTTTGAAGCGAAGGATAAGGAGCTTGAGATGGAAAACGCTCAGGACATGTAGACATAGCCCCAAGTCCAGGCATAAATGAAGAACGATGATGACCATCGTCCCACGGCAGGTCTTCGAGAGACACGGTTTCCACGATGGCTTCATCGGAAGGAAACACTTCTTTCAAAGGATCAGGTGAGTCTGAATCACTGAGCCAAGGAGATTGAGAATATACATCAAGAGACAATCTCAAAGGAGCACCATTAGAGGGTGGAGTATCTGATGCAGCAATGAGTTTACAATAATTGATTTCAATCCGACTCAAAGGCATTGAATCACCAAATGAATTGACTTGTTCAGGCGAAGGAATAATCCATGGGTCATCGGATCGAGAGATCATATTAACTTGAATAGTCTTAGGTGGTGAAAGGGGAAAAATACCCATGAGGGCTGGATCCTTGAAGAGACTGGCCCAACGCTCTCAAAGTGAGTAGGGATTTTATCCACATATGGAACGTTGTTCTCGGAAGAAGAGGTGAAGAATGACAATTGATCGACAGTAAAAATCTTGCCCTCATGTGGAAATTTCAAAACACGGAAGAGGGTGGACGGAACGCAAAGCATAGCGTGAGTCCAACTGCGATCGAGTAGAAGATTGTAATTGAGTTTGGCATCAACTAATTCTACGTCAAAATTGATTGTCTTCCCTTCCAAGGTAATCGTCAAACTTACGAGAACACCCAAAGTTTTTGATTCCCTTCCATCAAATGCTTCAAGGGAATTTGGTGAGGAATTCAGCACCGAAGAGCCAATGGCCTTCCAACACGAAGCTGACATGACGCAGGTTGATGCACCTTCGTCCACAACAGCTCGATGGATGTCGAGACCATTAATAATGGCTTGTGTGATAAGCGCAATCTGGTGCAGAAGTCATGGGACAAAATTCTCTAGATCAAAAGCGAGAAGGCTAGTATCATCAGGATCAACCCCGTCGATCGCAGATAATAATGCTTTCCGCTGAGACGGACAACTCTGAATTACTTCTAACACGGACATCATGGATGGTTCCTGTGCCAAATCTTCAACAATACTGTAATGTTGAGCAGCACGGGTGTTGGGATTATAAGAATACTTCCAGATAACACCTTTAGAGGGTGGTCACACAACGGGTTCAGCACTGGGCCTTTCAATCTCAAGAGGGCCGGAAACAGGTGGGGGAGGAGGACCATCAGCGATCTCCTTCCCTATTTCCTGGTGCGACCCAGTATAATATTTCGACTGAGTAGCGATAGAAACGAATGCAGAACCGTTCATCATGAACACCTAAGAGCCTAATGGAGCATATGACTAAGGCTCTTCAACCATCCAGGTCTGTTGAGATGGAAAAGGTTCTTTAAGAACAGCAGGAGTACCCTGAGTTCCCTTGAGAAATCTACTCACTTCGGCCCATCGAGGACAGTCCTTGGTGTAGTGCTCTTCATCACAAATCAAACAGGGGTACGTCGGCTTACGCTGTGAACCATCATCAGCACGAGATTTGGACGAATATGGTTTTGGGGCATCGGCCTTAGGTTTGCCTTTACACTTATTTTTTCCCTTAGAAGTCTTATCCGCGGGATCCGCCTGAACGGCATTGACCTCCGAGGTTTTACCAGGATTTGGGTTAGACTGAGGAGCAATATCATTCGAAGAATTATACTTTTTCTTCCCAGGGTTGGAAGAAGAAGACTTACGCGAAGTCTGAGACAGAAAACCAATAATACCATTGACGAATGGGGTCGTCGGTGCTTTAGAAGTTCCAGGTCGAGGGGCATCAGTCAAAATATCATACAATATGCCCGATTGAGAGTACACGAGATCAAGGTACTAGGCACGAGCAATGGCCTGTTCCTCAGTTACACATGCCCCCATGGCTCTGTCTTTCACAATCTAATTGAAAAATGAGGCAATGAACCAATGAGTAAGAAGTTGATCAAGAATTTCAAATTTGATCAAGCGATGATGATGTCTCCATTCATGAATATGGTCTGAGATATGAGTAGCCCGGTCTTGTTTCAAGGAGGTGAGGAGATGCGTCCCAGCTTCATAACGAACCGGTAACTAAAAATGAGTAAGGAACACCATGGCGAGAGAGTTGAAATCTTGAAAGATACCATGAGAAAGTTCGATGTACCACTTAGCAGCACCACCAGTAAGAGTCTGTTGGAAAAGAGGAATCCGAATAGAATCATCAACCCAAGAGTTAGAGGAACACCACAAGTGGTAATTCATAACATGTGCTTGGGGGTCTTCTCCGAACTTGCCCTCAAATTTGGGACAATCACCAGGAATCTTAGTCGAAACCAGAGGCCAATATGGGTTATGAAGAATAGGATCATTCATTAACTTTGACACATCCTATAACTCCAATGTAGCGAGAAATGGAAATTAAGGGTTAAAGGCATAGCAGGTCCTTGATAAGAACCTGAATTCACATTCCATCCTGTTTGAGAAAAAAATTTCCCCCACTGGTTCTGTCTCGAAGGATTCTAAAGATATGGGGGATAAGCAAAATAATTCTGTCAATACAGAGGTTGAGGACCAGGATACTGATACTTAGTATACCATCGAGGTCCTTGATGAGCAACATAAGGATTTTGCGGTGGAATGTAAGCATGGCCTTGCGGTTGATTATACTACAACTGATATTGAGGGTGATACCAGCTCTCGAGGCACACTATATACTGTTCGATATTAACCACAAGGGTAATAAGCACCTTGGGATTGGAATTGGTCATGATAAGGGGCCTCGTTGAGCTGAATAAACAAGGTGGACCGGTCGCCGAGTAGAGTGAACAGCCGCTAAAAGTAGACCCCCGTTGTGAAGCAAAGTAAAATTGTTGTTGAGTAGATTGAGCAAAGTTGTTGGGGTGGTTTGAGCAGGGTTGGCTCGGATGTCGAGCTACCAGGTTTCTACCGAGTAGGTTACCCGATGGTTTTGATGGACCAAAGCTTCCTGCAGGAGGACCCGTAGGTTTTCTTGTAGAAAGGAATGTTTGGACCAGTTTTACATATGACCCTCAGCTTGTTGTACGTGCTGGTTGTCCCCGTGATTTAATAGATTTTCCCCCCAGGACCATAAGAAGGTCCTAGTTGATGTAAAGGTTGACCGGAAGGCCCCTGGGGTTGCCCTTGTTGGACCATAGGCTGACCTTGTAAAGGTTGGCCTTCTAGACCGTAAGGTTGTCCCTGAGGACCAAATGCAAGCCCTGACTGAATCAAAGGTTGTCCCTACAAGGGTTGTCCTTGTCAGGTCAGGAGGTTTAACATTCCCAAAATTAGCATGAAGCTAATTTGGAACATTAATTTTTCTCATATCATCTAGGAGGTGAATAAATGGGTGAGGAGGCCCAGGAGTAGGAATAAAATCCCTCATAGTTTGAAAGGGATCATCAGAGTAGCTATATTTTGCACTGTCAAGTGTGAAAAGGGGCAAATGCATGAGAACAAGGTCAAGTTTGACCAAGTCAACAACACTGCCATGGAGGGAGTGGATCACTTTGGAAGACAACGCAGTATGAATGGGGGAGAGATCATTTGGTGGAGGAAACCCTAATGTGTGTGGGCCAAGGCAAGAAGGCTTTAATTTGTATAAAGGGAGGACAAGGCAGCCATATAAGGATATGTTATTGAGTATTGATTTTGGTCTGCATGACCATTTTCCTTATGTAGTTGTTTAACTGAGATTGTTGTGCTGCTTAGCACAAGGAATTCCTGTTTAGGAATCCTTATCCCTTATTGAGAGGCATCTTGAGGGATTTTACTTCATTTCTCCACATTCAGGCTCAAGGCCAAGCCACCTCCTTTAGCTACAACATTATTCCTGTAGAAGGAAACGTTGTGTTGCAGGGTTTTGTAGTGGAGGGTTCCACACCACCACTTCTAGAGCTTATCTTTGAGAGGAGGGAGCTTCTATTCCTCTGGGAGGCCAGTGAGCAAGATTCAGGAGCTGATTGCATATCTTTGGCATTAGGCAAAGCATTTCCCATCACCTACAGCGCAGTCCCTCTCCTTGACTTCATTATTTCTGAGAGTATTTGTAGTGGGGGTTTGCATTACTAGTTTGGAGGGTGAGATCTTCAGTGATTGGATCAGAATTTCACTTGAAACATCCATTGGATGAGATCCATTCATCATATGCAACATATTCAATTATCTTCATTCATTTCTTGAGTTGCAACTGCTACTTAGTTTTGAGACTGCAACTCCAGCATTTTGGCCATTGTGGATATTTCAGCCAATCCTTCTAGGATTGACTTGGCATTGTTTTTCAGGGGTTAGAGCTTTGCTCCCCACATTATTTGAGCCATATATTTATACATCTATGTATTTACATTCATTTTGTAGTAGTGCCTCTCATAAACTGCACAGTCATAGCCTTGGCATTTCTCTGTATAGCAGTGTTATTCATATTTGTTGTACATGTTCCTTTGAGGTTGGTTTTCTTAAGCTTGAGTGATCATTTCCTCAAGATATTGTACACATTCTGCTGCTGTAACATTAATAAGATGGCTATGAGTTCTTCTTACATTTTATGAGTTGGTTTATCACTGCTACTCCAGTTTATGTTTATGTATTGCTGGATATCTAATTTGGGAATACTATAAGATACTCCTAACATTATAGATTTTCCCTATTTTGGGATATTATAGTGGTATCAGAGCATGATCTTTGGCTCAGCCAGTGAATTTCAGCCATAATAAGATAGAATAAATCAAGATGATGAAAAGAATGAGCTTGGTCTCATCAATTTTCAGATCCAAGAAGGACCTCTCCAAGGAGGTTAATTAGAAAAAGAAGAAGAGTTGCAGTGAAACTCCTAGAGGCTTTCAAGAAGAGGAAGAGCCATGTACTTCCTATTCTCAAAGAGAAGAAGACATGAAGCATGAAGAAAACTTGCAATCAAATTAAGTGACACTGTAATATTCCCATTTTAAGACACAATTAAATGGAATATTAAAGTTTTATTTTACCACCTAGCAGCTTAATAAATGGGTAAGAAATCCATGCTTATTGAAAACATGAATAAAATCCCTCAAATGTCAAAAGGGATAGTCATAAGAGCTATATTTCACACCCTTATGTGTGAAAGGAGACATTTGCATGGAAACAAGGTCAAGTTTGACCAAGTCAATAGCGCTGGGAGAGGAGGTAGAGAACACTTTGATAGATAGCGCAGTATGAATAGGAAGAGGGTTATTTGGAGGAGGAAACCCTAATGAGTGGGACCCATGGAGAGAGGGATTTCACTTGTTTAAAAGGAGGGCAAGGCATCATTGTTATTCATGATTTAGATTATTGATTTCATTGTCTATTTAGACTTTGTGCATTCTCCTACTGTTTAGTAGAGTTGTAGTGCTACTTAACACAAGGATTTTTTGTTTAGGAATCCTTCTCCTTTCTTGAGAGGCCTCTTGAAGTAGTTGTACTGATTTTCCTCAAATCCAGGCTTGAGGCCAAGCATCCTCCTTCAGCTACAACGTTATTCCTGAAGCAGGATAATTCTGTGTTGCAGGGTGTTGCAGTGAGGGTTTGCAACACCACTTCCATCACTTGTTTTTCAGAGGAGGAGTCTCTCTTCCCTTTAGGAGATCAGTTTGGAAGCCCTTAGAGCTTATTGTAGATCTTAGCATTGGGCCAACTCATTCCCTTGCCCCTACAACAAAGTTTCCTTCAGTGACTTTGTTATTTCTAGTGAGCATTTGCAGTGGGGCTTTTACAGATTGTTTGGAGGGTGAGATATTCAGTGATAGGATCAGCCTTTAACTCGAGAGATCCATTGGAGGAGGTATTTTTATCAGATACAAAATATTCATTCTTCTCTATTCATTTCCAGTTCTTGAGTTACAACTGCTACCCTGCAACTCTGGCATTTTGCAGTTTTGCATATTTCAGCCAATCCTTCCAGGATTGTCTTGAGGTAGTGATTGGGAGCATAGATCTTCACCTCAATTTTGTATGAGCCATTTATATGCAGATGTATGTTATTTTTAATTCCCCCCGTAGCATGTACCTTCTATGAATGCGCAAGCCCATATTCATGAGCATTCTCATCAGATAAACATTCGTAATGTTCCAAATTTTGCCTACAACAAATCGAATATTAAATTTTTCTATTTTCACTTAGGAGTTTAATAGTTGGGTGATAAGGCCCATAAATAATAAAATAATGGATTAAATCCTCTTATTATGAAAGGGGATCATCGTAGGAGGAACTATATTTCACACGCTCATGTGTGAAAGAAGACATTTGCAAGGAGATAAGGTCAAGTTTGACCAAGTCACCGCAAAGATAGAAGGTGGAGAGCATCTTGTGGGACAACACAGTGAAAGAGGAGGGAAGTTTCCTTGATGGAGGAAACCCTAAAGAGTGGGACCCATGGAGAGGGAGCTCTCATTTGTTTAAAAGGAGGGCAAGGCAGCCATTGTTATTCATGCATATGATTATAGATTTCTTGTCTTCTTAGACTATTTGCAGTCTCCGGCTATTTAATTGAGTTGTAGTGCTGTTTAGCACGAGGGATTATTGTTTAGGATTCCTTCTCCTTATTGAGAGGCCTCTTGAGGGATTTCACTTCATTTCTCCACATCCAGGCTCAAGGCCAAAGCCACCTCCTTCAGCTACAACATTATTTCTGCTCAAGTATAATGTTGTGTTGCAGGGTGTTGCAGTGGAGGATCCCACAACACCATTCCTTGGCTTGTTTTTCAGAGTAGGGAGACTTATTTCCTTTGGGATATCAGTAAGGAAGGATTCAGAGCTCATTTCAGATCTTGGCACTTGGCCAACATTTTCTATTCCACCAATACAAAGTGCAATATCCCTTTAGTGACCGCATTATTTTCGCAGCACACTTATAGTGAGGGTTTGCGTGTTGATTGGAGGGTGACATTCTCGTTGATAGGAGTACTTTCACTTGAATATACATTTGAGGAGGAATTTTCATCGTATTGTGCATCTTCAGCCTTTCTCCATTCAGCTTCCATTTTCCGAGTTGCGCTACTACCCCGCAACTCCGCATTTTTCCAATTTTGTATATTTCAGCCAATCCTTCCAAGGATTGTTGTATTATTGTTTTCAGGGGTTGAGAGCTTCCTCCCCCACATTTATTGAGCCATAAATTGTATATATTTCTGTTATTATTCAGTATGATGTAGTGTCTCATATAAACTGCGTCCTCTTAGCCTGCATAAATACATGTGTAGCATTGTTTCTCTATTTTCATGTACATGTCCCTTTGAGGTTGCATTGATTTGCTTGAGTGACTCTTTCCTCAAGCATTTGTATATAATTGCTGCTATAATACACATTTTTTGGCTATATGCATCTTTATGTGCCTGTGCTTATGTTGTGGAGGTAAATCCCCTCTGCGGACAGAGGCGATCCCTACTAGCCCAGACCGGGTCTAGCAACAATCGTTCACGCTACAATGCAGGTTCCTAATTTCAAATAAACCAACCAGCGATGAAGGCTTACCTGGAATCCAACGTTGTTGCTTGTAGAAGAGGTAGCGCTCCCGTTCCTTAGCCCTGGCAGATCACGATCCCCACGATCTCCGTGATGGACACCTGCACATGCGAGAAACAAAACAAACGCAAGCGTAAAATCCAGTAGATGCAACTATATGTCAGTCAGAAAGGACATAACTCATCATTATAAACAACAACAAGAGTGGAACCATAACCAATAGTCGTTCATTAATAATCAATCAAAGGAAAATTACAACCATAGTTCTGACGCTGAATTCTCCTTCGGAGGGGTCGCCAGCAGAACACGTCTCGAAAGCCTGTCAAGGATGGGACAAACTTTTCTCTTCGGACCTTGACGATAGTCTCCTTGCTTGAAATTGGCCTTAAGGGAATTATGGAGGCTCTTGTAGCATAAGGCTCTTGGGAATTTGGGAACTTGAAGACTAGCTTGAAATGGAGATGGGCAAGCTTTTATAGATGGAGGAAGAGGAGTTGGGATCCCTATAATCATGGGATTGGCCCTATCATCAAGGAAGCTTCCATGAGAGGTGGCAAACCACTTCCTCTCTATGGAAATACGTAGTCAAACTTCCCAACTCAAGATAGATACCAATTCCTGGATCAGTTAGAACGAAACTTCCACCATTTATTTTTAAAAAACACCTCTTAAATTGGCTGGCGCGAGTGCGAATCTGGGACAGAGTGCCAACTGGCATGGCCTCTTTGAATTATTTTCCCCATTGGCGTGGGTACTGAACTTCCTGCTCGCACCAATGCTAAAAGGGCCAATTTAGGGTTTTTCACAAGGAGATGTCTTTAGGGCAATGAAAGCTCTTGTTCAGAGGGATGTCATGAAAGTGGTTTCAAGCCATGTCACTGCTCACAGGTCACAAAATGAGCCCTCCAATGTGCGGGACGGATTGCAGGGACGGTGACAAATTACTGTGTAACAGATGCCCCCTAAAGCATGAGGTCCGAGAGAGAGAGGGGTGAAATTATTTACAAGAACATGTCCAACTGAAAACTCTATCGTTGGAAAAATTGCATAGAGAAGTACAATTGATATCTCAAATACATGATATATACATGCGGTATGGGCGCAGCCATCCATAACAGAGTATACAATAATCCAGATCCAAGGTATGGACGCAGCCATCCAGTGAGGATCGATAAATAGACTCACGTATGGTCGCAGCCATCCGGTAAGTGAGTCATGTAATCAATCATAATAATCCACAAAGTCACAGCCTGGATTACAACAGACACAATCCAGGGTCTTGCACTCCATCTCGACTCGAACACAGTACAAGTCCAAGCATGTGAATATGTGAGCTGAAGTCAAACATGCAAGAACATCGCCTGATTACCAGCCAATGATGAAAGCTGTTAACAGACGCGAGAGGTACCACCAATAATGACAATGGCCCTCAAGGTACTACAGGTACAATCTATGGCATGTGAATCAATGAGTTGGCTTCGAACACCCATAGAATCACTCGATCGGAGGCCAATGATGAAAACCTCGCGTCGAATGCGAAGAACCTACCATTGAGGCATGCAGGCTCTAAGGCACTAGAAGGGATTCTCTAGACCAGCTTCCTAGATAATGAGCTAAAGTCGACAGGAAGTGACCTTGATCGAAGGTGGGCCATAGTGTTTCCCACATCATCGATGCGAGATAGAGAAACATAATGTTTTTGTGAATCAGGATCAGATGAGAAACAGAGGGAGGTTGATACTTGCAGAGGTCAACTTCTCTTGAACATATTGGCGGCACGAAAGTGGATTTGGCAGTATTTGACGTCAAAAGATCAGAGGTCATAGTGATGAGGCAAAGAGCAGATGAGAGGTCAAAAGGGATTACCCAAACCCATGGAGGCAAGTGAAAAACGAGATGAGATATCCCCAACCCGACACGAATGCAGACCAGTGCCATGTTCAAGAGCGACATACTGCCGACACGGCAATGATGTTGTTTCCCTTTTTTCCCCGCCATTTCTAGCGAGTACCTCTTTATTTTTACACGAGCTTGAAGAGGATACCATATGCTTGCTGTATAAGCCCATCCTAGTACGTTTAATGAGCCCTAGGAAGGAAAGACTCGAGTAGCGTCATTATGACTGAATCCGATGTCATCAGGGTTTAACGAGTCTGAAAAAGGAAGAACTCGACGTCTTTTCATGTTTAGAGAGTTTGAAAAAACAACAGAAAAGTAAACTCCAACGGTCCCTTTTCGTAAATAGTTCCTCAGATCCGAAAAGGTAGAAAACTATGTCTGAGAAAACCTCCTAGTCGCGATAGGCTAGGGTATTCCTTTTTCTTAAATAATATATCCTAGCCCAAAAAAGGGGTAAACGTATACTGGGTAGATGTCATTTCGTGTCCACTTTAACGATATCGAAATGACAAGGAACTCGGCAATCTTTTCATGTTTAGAGAGTCAGAAAAGAGTTGAAAGTTGACTCCTCCTGGAGGAACGAATGGTATAAAGGGTAGCAACTGGTTCCGGTAATGGTGGAACTACTCTGAACAAATAAAGGTTAAGAGGCTGGCTAACAAGACCACTCATTGTATCGGTTCCTTAGGAACGGGTAAAACAACCAAGTGCAGGAATATGATCGGCCAAGCAGATAGTGACGATGGAGTGAGAAAACCAAGGCTCATCTGGTAAAAACAGGCTGATAAAATGACAGTCACAAGAGGTAAAATGGGAATGGTTTCATTTTTACACAAGCTTGAAATCAGAAAAATCTGCTTGAAGTTAGTTTCATTTTTACACAAGCTTGAAACAAAGATAAAATATGCTTGAAACCGGTTTCATTTTTACACAAGCTTGAAACAGAAACAAACTATGCTTGAAAAAGTAAGCATGCCCCCAACATGGTGACTCAATTCGAGGTACATGCCCCCCAAGCTTCAGTCCATATGAAAGGCAGATGGAGTGAAGGTTCAAGTTACGAGATCAAGAGAAAGACTCGACTGGGATTTTACGAGATCTTAACAAAGAATCGAATTGAACAGGAATGTGTTTCATTGTTTTAACGAGGTTGACACATTAAAAGAACTATCCTCAGAACACTTTGTTTCATGGTTTAAGGAGCTTGACAAAAGACAAGGAACTCTGCTCCGACAACCTTGTTTCATTTTTTAAGGAGTTTGACACAGGAAAAGAAACTCTGCTCCGACAACCTTGTTTCATTTTTTAAGGAGCTTGACACAAGACAAGGAACTCTGCTCTGACCGACCTCATCATAATGAACAAGAAGTCATCACTTCCAAGATTTCCACTCCCGATGGAAGGAAAACATCCTGGAAGTCAGGACCCAATGCCCCCAACACCTGATGCACGATGGCACTTTCACTTAGTACAGGCACGGGGTAGGTAGCCACATAGTTGACTTGCGGTGGGGCAGATACAACGGGTGGATAAAAACCAGGAAGGGATGATGGCGGGCTAGGTGCCACATCGAGACCAAAGAACGAAAGTTGATCAATGGTCACGATCCGTCCTTCATGTGGAAAACAGACCACACAAAAAAGGGAGGAGACAAGAGCTCCCATGGCATAGGTGTAATCGCACCCCAAGAGCAGATTGAAATCCAAGGGGCCTGGAACAACCATCACGTCGATATGGACGGTTTTACCTCCCAAAGTAACATGTAACCTTGGAAGGATCCCTAATGGTTGACTATTTCTTCTGTTAAACGCCAACAGATTCTGCGTAACAGGCGCAAGCGGTGGTGAACCAAAAACTTGCCAAGTAGTTGAGGATAGAACAATAACAGACGCGCCTTCGTCTATAATGGTGCTGGGTACAACCAGACCAAAAGCCTGTACTGTGATCTCGAAAGGCACATAAGACGGAAGGCGGTATCCTGCAAATCGACTCCAATCAAAGGAAGCGACTAAACTACTTGGAGGGGCTACCATCGAACCGAGATGGTCTTCCCCTAGTGTTACGGAAGAAGAAGGAGCATCCTCTACGACCTCCATCTCGAAGGTGGGAGGAGTATCCTCCGAGAACCTCTATCGCGGGAGGCAGAGGAGCAACTTCTTGAGATGTAGGGATAGGAGAATATTTCTCCAAGTCTGAAGAATCTGAAGAAATAAGAAGAACCTGAGGGGTGTGAGGTCCACTCTCAACGGAAAAGACCTAGTGCACCGAAGACGGGGCCAACTCAACCAATCCCACGAACAATGGTTGGTCGAGAATGGATTCCTGAATTTGAATTTCCAGGAGAGCGGGATCGACCAAGGATGACTCTTGACCAATCAGGGCATTAGCTGGTGGAAGACTCAAAGAAATATGTTTATACCCAGCCAGGAGGCATGGTGTAGAAACAGTTGAGTTGTCCAAAACTCATTTGGCTTCATCCATATATGGACAAAGGTGAATGGCATGGTGCCCTTCACACAACTTACAGGGATTGGTAATATTACCCTGCTTCTTAAGATTTTTACCAGCACCAGTTGAAGACGTGCCCCCAACTTGACTCTCGGAAGCCAAGGGCAACGGCGGATGACCATTGGACCATACTTTGAGCACCTTGGGAATGCCAGGGTAGTCTCCCATGCACAACATGCAAGGGAACTTGAATTTCCGTGGAGGGTTGGAAGGTTTATCAAGAGGAGATGCATTAGAAGCAGCAGCTACAGCCTTAGCCTCTCTCTTATCAGACTTCTTCTTCTTCGTCTTCTTCTTCTTCTTCTTAGCCACCTGGTTACTCGAATCCAGACTTTCACCAGGCGAAGTAGAAGATGAGGATGCAGAAACAAGCGAAGAAGGGGAGAGGTCCACCTTGGAATCAACATGATGTTGTTCAAGCGGAGGAACTGATTGACCAGTAGCCGAGACATTCGGAACCACAGAGGTTGAGAAAAACCAAATAGGCAACCCAACAGTTAACCCGGGAAGGGACAACGTTGCCATATAAGGAGCACCAACATTCCCAAAAGGAGGAAAAGGACCAGGATTCCCATCGGAGGGGATTCCTTGGTTGGTGAACTCCAGAAAAGTTTCCATCAGAAACGATCCAAAAAAACACCCTAAGGAAACTAACTTTAACCAGGAATATTTCGTGGGTAGTTAATTTTTAAAACATTGAAACAAAACTCTATTGTTTCATCTTTTAAGAGTCGAGAAACAGGCAAAAGGTGACTCTATCACTTTCAGATTGGAAACAAGCGTGAAAGGACAAGCGCTTGATGACCTTTTCGAATTTAATGAGTCAGAAAAGATCGAAATGACTGCTCAGGAATACTAGGCAAAGGGTGTACGAAATAACCATGAACTGCAATATACACCTTGGTTCCAAAATGAAAGAGAAATCAACCAAGGACTTAACGTACATGCAGGCAATCTCCCTGAATGTTGTGTCTGGTGTATCACAGGTATAGGGCGACAGACTCGGCTTCCTATGGATAAAGGATTGAAACCTAGTGGGGTCTCCCTTTATATACGTGATGGTACGGGGAGCACAAGTCCGTACTAGCGCTGTCTAAAGCCAAGAGGCGAACGACAGCTAATAGGTTTAAAGACGTCGGAACACGTCTCTAGCCTAGACCTCTAAATCTGTTTCGTTAGATTTCAATGCTTCCTTAGGTTAATTCAATGAATTTTAAGGTTGATCTTCAATTATGTCTCGGTTTCAAGGCCCTACCGTATGTCATATGACAATCTCCTGTATGTAGCTATATGAGAAAAGAAAACTTTCAATTCGATCAATGTTATCTAGTTAAGGGAAGAGCTTCAAACAATGATGCAATAAACAACAACACTGTAAACGAAATTTTTCCAAACTAGATGAATTTCACTATCCGAAAGTAATTTCAAACATTCAACGAGGTGAATAATGCAATGTAATCTATGCAAAATCCTCTTTTTCGAAAACTATGCAATTGTAATCTATGCACAATTTCCTTTTTCTTTTCAAATGATAAGAATTCACTCAATGCATTTTTCGATGAAATGAGAATCTACTTAATGCATGCTTTCAATGAAAGAGAATGCACTCAATTCGATTTTTAGTTTTCGATCATTAAACAATGTAATCTAAGTTCAATGATAAATCTCAAAAATACTTTTCAATGCAATGTGATCTAATGCATTTTAACAAAAATAACACTTTGAGGCGAAGACTAAATAAACACAAATCTTCTTAATGGAAGGATGAATGCGAAAGAGATGTAAACAAACACTAAGAATGCAATCGTTGTTTCAAACACTTTGTAACGAAATCCCTCAAAAGGCGACAAGACATATGAGGTCAAACACAAAGAGGACTTCCAAAGCAAGAGATCAAAACAAGGCATTCATTCCCTTTTACATCAAACAATCATGGAAAGAATACATTTCAAACAATGAGCAATGTAATCTATGCTCATACAGTGAAAATACCGGAAGGGAAAGACACACTGGTGAAGGATTTAGGGAAAAAATCTCAATTTTCATACACCCTGAAATTGGCTCGACTTGTACATTGACAACTAGCGCCAACTGGCGTGACTTGCACATTGACAACTAGCGCCAATGGCCAATTGGCGCGGGTTGCTAACTGACAACAAGCGCCAATGCCTGAAAATAAAAAAAACAAAGAATTTCTCCCAACCAAGACCAGACTCACCACTTCAAGCAGAATCTCCAAGACTCAAATGAACCATGTGATCTAGGCTCAAAGCGAGACAGACACAGATCAAGCTCAGAAAGCTCAAAACAGAGTAAACCCTAGTACCTTACAGGATTTGTGCGACTGTAAGGCTGAAACTAGCACCAGAACAGAATTGGCACGGGTAATACACTAGCAACCTGTGCCAATGGGCGTGACTGTCAAGCTAAAAAGCGCACCAGTCGAGTTTACCAGTCAAAAATAAAAAAGAAGCAATCCAACAAGCAGACCAATGAATGATCAAACTATCAAAGACCAAATTCACAAAAAGAACCAACCCAAAAGAGCTGATCAAGCAAGGAGGATCAAGAATCGACCGAAAAGACAAGACGATGCTCCAAGCATTCAGTTTACAAACTAAACAGGAGATTAACTGAAGCAGCTTTGATCTACTTAGCAATTTCATAGCAAAAGTGTTTCAAAGGCTATCTGGCTAACTTCAGGCTCCATCTATAGCTTATAAAACGAACAACAACAAGCTAATGATCCCCAACGGAGTCGCCAATTTTTTGTGGAGGTAAATCCCCTCTGCAGACAGAGGCAATCCCTACTAGCCTAGACTGGGTCTAGCAACAATAAATCACGCTATAGTGCAGGTTCCTAATTGCAAATAAACCAACTAGCAACGAAGGCTTATCTGGAATCCAATGCAGTCGTTGTAGAAGAGGTGGCGCTCCCGTTCCTCAGCCCTGGCAGATCACGATCCCCACGATCTCCGTGATGGGACACCTGCACATGTGAGAAACAAAACAAACACAAGCGTAAAATCCAGTAGATGCAACTATATGTCAGTCAGAAAGGACATAACTCATCATTGTAAATAACAACAAGAGTGGAACCATAACCAATAGTAGTTCATTAATAATCAATCAAAGGAAAATTACAACCATAGTTCTGATGCTGAATTCTCCTTCAGGGGGTCACCAACAGAACACGTCTCGAAAAGCCTGTCAAGGATGGGACAAACTTCTCTCTTCGGACCTTGATGATAGTCTCCTTGCTTGAAATTGGCCTTAAGGGAATTATGGAGGCTCTTGCAGCATAAGGCTCTTGGGAATTTGGGAACTTGAAGACTAGCTTGAAATGGAGATGGGCAAGCTTTTATAGATGGAGGAAGAGGATTTGGGATCCCTATAATCATGGGATTGGCCCTATCAGGAAGGAAGCTTCCATGAGAGGTGGCAAACCACTTCCTCTCTATGGAAATCCATAGCCAAACTTCCCAACTCAAGATAGATATCAGTTCCTGGATCAGTTAGGACGAAACTTCCGCCATTTATTTTTTAAAAAAACCTCTTAAATTGGCTGGCACGAGTGTGACTCTGGGACAGAGCGCCAACTGGCACGGCCTCTTTGAAGTATTTTCCCCATTGGCGTGGGTACTGAACTGCCTGCTCGTGCCAATGCTAAAAGGGCCATTTTTAGGGTTTTTCACAAGGAGATGTCTTCAAGGCAATGAAAGCTCTTGTTTAGAGGGATGTCATGAAAGTGGTTTCAAGCCATGTCACTGCTCACAGGTCACAAAATGAGCCCTCCAATGTGCGGGACGGGGATTGCAGGGATGGTGACAAATTACTGTGTAACAGACACCATCCTCGATGTTCAACCACACATATACCTCAGCAAAACCATCGAAAACAAAACATACTGCTCATGGAGCTTTATAACACAACTCATTACAATATTTACAATGAATAAACTACTCAAAAGAAAAGCCCATCATGAAAATAATATTGTGTACTAGAGCCTTATGACACAACTCATTATGGTATTTACAATAATATACACATATACACATTTTCTCAACTAGAAAATAAAAGGATGTGATGCCTATATCAGCAACAAGGGAATCCATAGGCTCACACCTCCACCCTCAAATTAATACCAAGATTCACTTCCTTCCCAAGAATTCTAGAATCCACTGTTAGAACCAAAGTTGGATGAAATTTCCAACACTACAACCTCGCTCTACATGTCCCCTCAGTGAATAGTTAGTGGCTCATTGTTCTAGGTCACAATCCCAATGTGCATTTGATTCCATCTAGAAATTTTAATGACCAAAAAAAAATCCATCCCTGACCTACTCTTCTCTACTACACAATCGCTCGGGAAATCCGATAATCCCCTTCCATGCAATCACTCACCTTCTAAGTTCCTCGACATCCATCCCTTGGCAAGGCTTCCTTGCATCATAAGATAAAACAACCAATGCATATAGCTAACTCAACACCATCATATTGGTAATAGCATGCTCATGACAATCAATGTACATTGTTGGGTACCAATGTCCCACAATGGCCCTACTCTTGAAGTGCTTTACTAGCATATTGAGGCATGTTCTAATTATTTTCATTTTTATTGCTAATTGTTGCAATCGATTTCAACCATCCCAAACTGGGAATTTCCGTGCTTCCTATACCAAGCACATGACTGCCATTGGATTCAAAATAACTTGAAATAAATTCACTTTATACCACATTGGTAGCTCATCAATAAGGTACTGTTGCAATCCTATTCACTTCTTGTCACCACAAGTCAAACTAGTTGTTTGATCAAAACATCATGTGTAGACATATCACATCTAGTTAGCTCAAAACACATCCACCATAAAGTAAAATCATGAATCACATTAAATCACCATAAACCATAATCATAAATCACATGTAACCATCACAAGTCAGAATCATAGATCACATTCATAATAAACTAAAATAAAGTACTGTTACTTATCCTTCTTCAGACATTACTTCTGCCTTTGTTATTTCTGCTCATACACCATGTATGCACACACATAGTGTACATCACAACACGTACACCCACATAAGACATACAACACCATAGAATACATGAACCCACATTGGCACATGACACATACACCTACACCCGGTGTACAATACAACACATACACCTATGTCTACACCAACGTAAAACATAAAATCTACTCTCATTATACGGTACAACATAATACATACACCTACACCGGCATACAACATACACCTACACTCGGTGTACAATACAACCCAATACATATACCTATTAAAAATACAACACAACAAATACATATCGATACCACAACTACACCATGCACATACATAGTACTGCATGCCCTCAACACAACATGTACAACATTGACACAATACGACAGGTATACCAGTACCATATGCACAACACGTACATAGTACCATCTGTACAAAACACTACCTACACAATGTGTGCACAACATCACATGTATACAACACTACCTGCACAACATGTACACAACACCAAATGTACACCATGTCAAGCTGCACAATGTGTACACAACACTACATGCATAACATGTACACGACACCACATGTACACAATGCCATATACACACAACACCACATGTAAAATTGCAGACATAACACCATATGTACATAAACCATACGTACAATGCACACACAACACCATATGTACATCATGCACTGCATATAAAACATGTACATAGAACCATACGCACACAACACCACATATCCAACATGTGCAAAGCACCATCTATACTCAATGCTATATATGCAATATACACACAATACCATATATACAACAAGCATAAAACATTATATGTACACAATACTACATATGTTACATGTACACATCACCATAAGTACAACCAAAAAATATACAACATGCACAACACATACACAAAAATAATATTGCACACCCATATACCACACACTCACCCCATAAGAAACCTTTCTTCTAGTGTCTTTCCACTATCCATGCTCACCCTAGCATGTCATAGATCATACTAATTTCACTTCTTTAATGTGCCCCTCAGAATTACTTGTCCATAACATAAAAATAGGAATAGTACAAGCATATAACATTAAATCATATCCACATAGTACTGACCTCATAGATCTGTCACAGCTACTCTGCCACTTGATTACTCATAGCTAGGAACCTCTTCATGCCATTCACCTGTATAGAAAATCATTCCTCCACTAGAATGATCCTGGAAAACCCTATCATATATATATATATATATATATATATATATATATATATATATCATGATCCAGTCAGAAAACAACATACACACACATGTATACATATAAACATTAACATTAAACAATCATGATCCATGACAACCTTATTAGACACGACATACATACATATATGTATACATATATAAATATCAACATAATCATGATAACAACACATTTTCTAGATATCATAAGGTCTAGGTTAGGAGAACTTCCTCATTTCTACACAACATGCACAACACTGAGAACAAGAGTTCCCAACATAACCAAGAATATAACACCTCAAATCCATTTCTTTTACCTTGTATGTTACCTTTCTCGCAATTGTTTTTACACCATCCATTTACCTTAGTGGACCCAACCAATCCAATTGATTTTCATAGTCTTACCTTTCATTGTGCTTACTCGTGCATTGAGCTTCATCCATGTCTTTTATTACCTGTTAGGTACCAAAAATCTCTCCCGAGCTCCATTAACTTTCCTCTTTCTCAACTAGTTTCCAATACTCTCAAAACATAAATATAGGGACAAGAAAAAAAACAACAATAAGAAAACTATGAAAACCAAGGTAATATGACACTGCAAAAAAGTGGCATGATCATGCACTATACGTAATCAAGACTGCAAATCAAGTGCAAACAATCAAAAGGACCAAACACACAAGACTTAGCAACAAACACCATGACCCAATCCCCATGGTTCCTAATGATTCCAAAGGAAATCTCATCCTGAGCCCTCTTCCATATGTCATGGCAGTGTCTTTCCACGTAACCCCTGCATCATGCTACCATAAACATATAATTGTTAGTGTATAATACATTATACCATTTATCTTACCTTGTCATGCCAATCACGCTGACCTATAACTAAACACACATATTAGCCATATGTACCAACATCAATAGAACATATCTATCAATTCAAAATCAACTTTTACTAGGACTAGCAACCATTTCATTATAAATAATTAGCTCACATGTATCGGTCATTGTACATGATGCTACTATTGGAGTCCTGTAATTTCGCAGATTGGTAAACCAAATGACAGGGTAACATCAGACCAAGCTTTGGAGTCCTAGGACCTAGCCTTCCTGGATTCAGAGAGGGCTCTCTCTATTATGCGAAGGATGTGAGCTTGTTCACTTTGTATGTGTGATTTTAGGCTAGATATTAAGTATATTTTGGTTTGTTTTTGGGTTTTTGAGGTAAACTGATCAAAAAGAACAAATAGAAAGAGATTTCATCAAATCAACAGGGCTATGGGGTCAGATAAAGTCAAGATTGTCTAAATGGTGGACAAGGTATTACTGCAGGGCCGATTTGGTCAAGGTAAATGGATTCTTTGGGTGAAAATGAAAGAAAATGAACATTAAGTTTGTGAAATACAAAGAGATATTAAACAATATAGTTTTAAAGCAAGTATTCATGAGGTAGGGCAAACCATAAATCTCTATGAATAAAACTCAAACTGATACATATTAAAGATAAACAATCTGCCAATGTTACACCATTTTTTGGTCATCTAACCTATTATCATTAGATGGACCCAAGTACACCATGTAAGACCAATTTTACCCTAACTAAAATTGCTTTCACTATGAAAAATAACTTAATAAACCACATTTATTAGGTTGTTTATGGTCTAAACAGGAAACCCCAAAAGGAAATATTAAACAAACCTATTTTGTTTGATTTTCCTCGTGGAATAATTAATTAAACCATAATTTAATTATTATTCCTAGTCATGTTTAACCCAAAATAAAGAAATTAATGAGATAAACCTTTATTTATCTTATTATTTTCTAGGAATAATTATTTAAATCTTATTTAGATAATATTCCTTGTTAAATATGACCAAATCACCCACAAATAATTAAATAAATCATTATTTATTTGATTATCTTCTAACCGTTTCCTTAAAAAGATAAATAAATCATTTATTTATTTATTTTTGACAAATAAAGGGATTTGACCCAAGTCAAATACTTTTTCCCTCCAACAAATATAATAAAATATTCCATAAAAGGTGGATCTAGATTTGGTTAACATTATTTTAATCATGCACCAAGATCTAGAATGACCCAATATTTTGTTATAAATAGGAGGGGTTTTCCTACCATTCTTCACCTTTTGTTGCCTATTAGATCACTCTGGATCTATACACTTGGTCACATTTTTCTACATTATTTGCTGTGTGAGCTCCCTTTGAGTTCTATCTTTGTCTAGGTTTTCTACACCAACAAGAGAGAGAGATTCGAGATATGAAGTGTTGAGGACTTCCAAGAACCCATCCCATTGAGGAGAATTGGAAACATCTTCTTGTTTTCCTCCCAGGTGCCCTTAATACAAAATATTCTTTCAAAAATTGTTCTTGTCTTGTCTATTGGATATATGGAGCAAACCCTTCTTTTTATTGCTTAATGTCTTTCTATGCATAGATCTGGTTTTTTGCAGCTCTTGTCTTGATCAACTAACCGCAGATCTGAAGATATTGGCAACCATATTTGATGTTAGGGCTATTAGTTATGCGTAGCTAAAGTGGTCTTTTTTCGTACACTTCGACAAAGGATTCATACTAACAATTGGCGACTCCACACGGGTTTTCAATTACGACCGCTGTCGTTTTTCATATTCCTGCATATCCAGCTACTTCAGACCCTAGGGTTTCTTTTCAGCTTTTTGTTTTTCCTATTTTCATGTTGTTTTTCCCCTATAAAACCCTAAAACATTAAAATTTCTAACTTCCGTGTGTTTCTGGCCCTATTGCGCAGGTAAGCGACATCAGCCGCAACTGAGACGGCAACTTTTCCGGAAATCTGCCGCCGAGACACCCGGAGCTTCAGGTCGCACTTTTCAGCCCATAAACTGCGACCTGGACCTCCAGGTCGCACTTTTCTGCCTATTTTCTGCGACCTGCACTGAAAACAGGTCAGAACCTGCGACCTGCCAATTTTTCAGCTGTTTTTCTGCAATTTTTCTGGGTTTTTCTGAAGCTTCTGTCAGGGTTTTCCAGCCTCTGTCTCAGCCCGTTTCGACTTGTTCCTGATCTTTTTTTCTCATCTAAGTGGGAACCTAGCCCCCTAGGGCTTCAGTACCCTCCACTTTTGGTGGAAGAGTTTTAGCTGCTTCAGGTGTCTGATTTTTCAGAGTTTCAGCCTCCCCTTTTCCAGATCTGTTACCTCCTTTTCAGATCCCTTTTAATCAGCTCTTCTACCTCTCAAATCACCTCCTGAAGATTTTTTTGGATCTACTTTTAGGGCCTCCTCCTTGCCCCTTCTACTTTTTGCTGATTTCCTCCTTTTTTCCAGCCACCTTGCCTCTGCCTCTTGGCTGTGATCTGCACCTCTTTTCAGCAGCTTTCTCCTTTAGATCCCTGTCCCTTTCGACCCTAGATCTATTGGCCTATTTTTAGTGTGTTTTGACTAGATTTTTTACTTCTTTTAGATTAGTTTTGAGAGACCTGCCTTTTTGGGTTGAATCGATGCAATAATAGCTGTTAATTTTCTGTTATTTCAGTATTATATACTGTTCTCTGTAGATTTATTTTCAATTACGCAGCACACTTTTTCTCTTGCTCTCAAAACTAAAAGGGTTTAAAAATTAAAATTAACGCACGCCACACACTCACCCTAAGCGAAGAAGAGCCTGGTTTACACCGCCAGGAAAAGACTTTAAAATCAATTGACACTGCACCTATCTGCCCTTGTTTTGACATTGTAATCACTTGATTCTGCACCTCCTTGCCCTTGTGGTCATTCTTCTTCCCCTTGTGCCGTGTTTGTGTTGTATCATTGCGCCCCCAAGGCACACCTCCCGGAGACTTCTTAGCCTTCACCCTCAGTTTCAGGTCAGTTGACCTGCTCCGTCCCGCCGTCGTCGAGCCAGTCCCCCTCCAAGTCCGCACTCTGACTCCTCTTCTGATTCATTGGGTTCTCCTTTTACTTCTGGTTCTCCCCCTGTTACCTTCACTATGTATGGTCCAGGGCCTAACGCTAGCGGTAATCCCATCCCTAATGCCGGAACTACTACTAGCGGAACCACCACAGGAGCTACCTCGGCCGCACCCTTGCTACCATACATCGCAGGCCTCAGCCTCCCCGATTTCAATCAGTTGATCAACGACCCTATCCGCCACGATGTTGGTTGGCCTGCTATGCCAACCAAGCTCCCCTCCGACATCCCTAAGTTTGAAGGCCTCGCTGGAGAAGATCCAACCAACCATGTCCGATCTTTCCACATGTGGTGTTCCTCCAATTCCATTACCGATGATTCCATCCATCTTCGGTTGTTCCAACGCACGCTTACCAGCGAAGCTTCTAAATGGTATTTTGACCAAGCCACCTCTTCCCATACCACCTTTGCGACCATTTCCCAAGCCTTTTTATCTTATTTCCAGCTCCCTCTCTGATACGATACTGGTACGGAGCTCTTGACTTCCTTCAAGCAAACCTCTTCAACCCGCCTTTCTACCCATTTCCAGGAATGGCGAAGAAGACGAAGCTTATGTCGAGCCCCCCCCTTCGAAGATCGGGTTTATATGGACTAGTTCCTTCGCACTCTCTTAACTCCTATTGGCAAAGATGTTGCCTCCCATTTCCCTCAAACCGAAGAAGCCGCCCTCCAAATAGCCTTGAAATATGACCTGATCTATGCTCAGTCTGGTTATGTTTATACCATCCTTCCTGACCTCCCTAGGCCCGGAGGCGCTAACACCCCGGGGGCATATCATTCTGCTGACGGTATCGTTGGAGCCCTTTCTCATCCGTATGCTCAACCTCCTATGGGCTATGATCTCCCTCAGGGAGGGGCCAACACCTCTAGCACTTTTCCCCCTCGAGGTAGCATGTATCCAGGATACGACATGCCTCATCCTTTTGCCCAACCTCCTGCTTACCTCAATGTTGCCCAACCTACCCATTACCCTTATCCGCAGCCTAGTGCGCCAGCTCCTCCAGCATATGCGCTTCCACCTCCCTTGCCTCCTCCAACCCCGCAACAGCACCTACAGCCCCCTCCAGGGCAAGTATTTGCACAGCAGGGCGTGACTAATCTCCCTTCTCAAAGAAGGTGGAGAGGCAATCCAAATCAATCTGCCCTTGGAACTCATGGACCCAATCCTCAAGGTGTTGACCCTAACACTGCTAACCAGCAACATGGCACTCAGCCGAAGCCAGACAGGCCGCTTCGCACAAATAAGCCTTGTTTGTGTTGTGGTGTTTACGGTCATTACACCCATGATTGTCCCCTCTTACCCCAGATGCGGCAGATGTGGGAGTCTCAAGCCACATTGCGAGGACAACATGCCTCCCCTCATGCTCCCCCTAATGTGGCCACTACTCAACCAGCTGTGTTTACTGATCCTTTCCCTCAGCAAGGATTCTTGGCTACCCAACCACCTGACGGACAGGTCACCACTCCACCTTCCCTTTCTGGTTCCTCTGATTACCAGATCCTCATGATGAACTCTGATCCATCCTCAACCGTCGACCTTCACCTTCAAACTCGGTCTCGCCAGTACCCCAAGCCTCCCGCTCAGTCTGCTCCCGAGTCCTCTTCTTCCAGTTCTTCAGAGCCTCTTTTGACATCCAATGGTCCCTGACATATCCCTCAACCCAAAGTTGAGGTCCATACCAAGATTCCTAAAGGACCGTTACATCGAAATGTTGCATCTGGTCGAGCTACTCATTCGTATAGCATAGTAGATGATTTGGCGCAATCTCCTGCTGCCATTTCCACATTGGAACTCCTCTAGTCATGCCCTTCCCAAAAGAAGGCTCTGCTATCTACCGTGGGCGTTGTAGATCCTGCTAATGACCAAATGATTGTTTTCGACGCTCATCAATCAGAACATCCTCCTCTTCCTGCTTCTGTCGCCTTCCAAATCCCAGTCAAAATCCGTAATGCCAACATTTCTCGGTGTATAATTGATGAGGGGGCATCCACCTGTGTGATGTCCGCTTCGGTTTGGAAGCAACTCAGATCTCCTGAGTTGGCCCCTTCCACGATCACCCTTCGAGGGTGGGACGGCCACGCCTCCCAGCCCATTAGCCTTTTTCGCAGTTGTCCTATCACCCTTGCCGGTAAGACCGTTTGCGTTGACGTCGAAGACATCGACGCCCCTCTAGACTACAACATTCTATTGGGGTGAAGCTACAACTATGCTATGTCTGTTGTCCCATCTGCAGTTTTTCGCAAGATGTCTTTTCCTCACAATGGAAATATAGTCACCATCGACCAGTTGACTTACCATGAGCCGCCGTCTCAGACCTCCCCGGAGACGACCATCTCTTCTGTAGCCAATAAGCAAACCATCGATTCCTTGACTAGTGTCTCCCCTGGCGTCTACAAAGATTCCTCCCTGCTTGGAACTTTTCCTGGTCTCCCCCCTCCTCATATCTATGATCCCAGCTTGTCGAATGTTTGCATGATGCAATCATCTCGGGCTGCCCTTAAGCGACCCGCTTCGGCTAGTCAGTAACCTTAGACTCAACCTTGCCCTCTGCCACCCACTCCTAGCCCTTCATCTCCGCCAGCTGGTCCTCCTCCTTCTGGCCCTTCTCCTACAGCTGGTATCCCTGAACCCCTTTATCCCCCTGGATCGGTTCCCCCAGGCCTTAATCATCTCGGAGCCATTCCTCCTGGTCATTATCCCGCGGGTCAGATACCTTTCCTGGCTCCCCCTCCCGGAGTCTATTCGTTCCCCGTCATGGCCACCCTATCTCTCCCTAACTTGACCCTGGGTATACCCGTCTCGTACCTTGACCCTCCAGCCGCTACCCCTCCTGGTCACCCCAAACCCTATCTTTCTTTGACACCGGTTCAACCGGTCCCCCTTGCTTCCACCGTTGCTACCATGCCCCCTGCACCTCCCCAGGACCCTACCCCTACGGTGACAGCTCCAGGAAAGAAAGGCAAAGCTCGCAAGGGGGTAGCCAAAGACAAGGCCACCCCGACTGACCCAGCTCCTCCCCCGCCCGCAAAACCTTGCGCCTTGTGTGATGTCGTTGGTCATGCGACCCATACTTGTCCCGAGTTGCCCTGCATTCAACCCATGGTTAAAGTCGTGTTCCCTGAGTCTACGGTCTCCGACACTTCTCTTCTGTCCCCGTCCGTAACCAAGAACCCAAAAACTATTCGCACTAGCAAACCCTGTGCTTTGTGCGGTATCCATGGCCATTACTCCCACCATTTTCCTCACCTGATGCATTACCACGCCTTTTTAGAAGTAGTCCGAGAGTATGAGGTTGAACAAAATCAATCCGCCTCTCCCATACTTGTGCAGTATGCTTCAGGTCAGCTTGAGGATCCCCCAGCTCCCATCGATATTCCCCCCCTGATGTCCAGATGACGGAGTCTACTACGACCATTCTTTACCTCTCATCGTCTGTGAGACCCTCGGAGCACATTCCCCTCGAGTCCTCCCCTGCTGTTTCGCCTGACCCCCCTTCAGCGACCACCTTGGGCTCCTGATCTTTTAACCATTTGTTTCCCTGCTCTTCCGTCATTCCCTGTGATGATCTGTATGTGAGCCTTTCTCCCCCTACGAATGATTTAGATAACTTTGCCACGTCACGTGGTGTCTTTTCCACCCTTGACCCCCTCTTTTCCGCCCATACTCGAGATCACTCCACCCGTATCTCTGTCGACCTCCGCAGCCCGAGTCCCCGCCATACCTCCTATAGCCCTCCTATACCACCCTCTATGTTGTATATGAGTCATAGCCATCCTGCTCATCACACTCCCTCCCATAGTTGCTACTCGATGTCTTCCGTACACTCACGCTGCTCCCATTATCCCTCCTCCCCCCATTTGTTGTCTTGTAACACCATTTCGCAGGACCTCCCGTCCCCACCCTATATCGGTTACGCCGATGGTGCAAGTCGTTACTCCCAGAATCTAGCCTCGGCAGGTTGGACCATTTTCACCCCCTTGCATGCCCTTGTTCTCTCAAACGGGGTCTGCATTGGTACTGCCACCAACAATCAGGCCGAATATGATGCAGTGCGTGGTCTCTTAGCCAATGCCCTCTTTCATCGCATCCTCCATCTGCATGTTCGTTTCGATTCCCTACTTCTTGTCATGCAACTCAATGGTTTTTATTGTGTGCATAACCCTGTGTTGTTTAGACGATATTTACGAGTGAAACTCTTGATACGTGAATTTGAAACCATAACTTTCAACCATGTACCTCGAGACCAAAATCACTATGTAGATAGCATTGCAAACCATGTTCTAGATTGGCATTTATCACACGCATTTCATACAAGACAATAACATTCATAATCATTACAAATGATGCATATCCATAATATGTGTTGCAAAACATGTGTTTAGAGTCCATCTACTATGATGCATATGACATGCCCATAGCATGTTACAAAAACTCAAAACTGGGGGCACCACCTGCCCCTACATACACACTAGGGGGCACCACATGCCCCACACCTACTCACTATCTGGCGGATCCCGAGCCAATGGCTCTGCCCCTGCAGCTCGTAGATCACGTATGCCTTGACCGGCCATCGCTATGCGCCGCATGACACCTCGCCATTCCAAGGGAAGACCAATGCATGGCTCCACATATTGGTCGTCTAAGTCTTTCCACCCGCGCTCTGAAACTCCGGTCAGCAACCTCTCGCATCTACGGTGGATGTCCTCCAGAAGGGCGGCCGCATCCTCATTGCGCGCTGCTCTCAACCCACTCGACCCTGTAGCTCCAGAGGCTGCCGGGCGTCCCATATATCCGGTCGGTTTTACCGGAGCTATATCTGCATACCAAAAGTACATGAATCAGTACCATATCTACTATTCAATAAATTTAACATGCCCATACAAGAATAGTAATCTGTCACTTACCATCGGGCCCCCACACTCGACCAGGCAGAAGTGGTAGGTTCGGATCTCCACAATAACTCATCCCACTATAGGGATAGTCGTCAATGTATAACGGCATCTGATCCCAATGGGCAAAGAAATCAGGTCGAAATACTCGTCCGACCGCCCCTCCTCCTCCTCTGCACAGTAGCCGCCCCCACCGACGCATCCTAGGCTCTCTCGGGCCCCCATCTGGGAGCTGTATACGAGGTTGTAAGGTCGGGATCTTCTCAAAGAAGAAGGCGCACAATAAAGTCCCATACGAGCAATCGTGGTTCACTTGCCGCTTGCAGAACAACAACTGTCATTTTAGCGACACGAGCATCATTTGGGCCCACCCATAGTAGGTCCCACTCAACACACTCTCCACAATCATCATCTTCCCCCCAGTGATGTGATGGAGCGCCTGGTTGCCTAGGATACGCAGCACCGCTGCGGCCACTGCACGGGTCTCTAATCTCTCTAGATCCCCAATCGTTATCCGAGTCCCCTTGACTTGGAGACCCGGTCGAAAATGTCGCTCCACAAACTCCATGATATGCCGCCCCCGCGGTAATACTGGCTGCGTGTTTCCCACCATCCCCAGTGGCGGGAGACCCGTCAGGAAATACACATCTTGGACTGTCAGTTTGATCCTGTGCCCCTGCACTACAAAGACCTCATGCTCTGGATCCCAATAACTGATAATCTAGGCCAACAAAGGCTCTCCCGCTCTCATCAAAGGGTTCTCCAAAAACTTTAGAACCCCAAACCTGGCCAACACACGACGAACACCCTGATCTGCCTCAATCTCTGCCCGTAATGTCCCCAGGTCTCTCTCTCTCCAGTTAACCCATATATCTGCCATATCTGCACAAAAACATCATCTTTGTCAGAATACAGATAGGGAATACCATAACCAAACACAAAAACCCAACTCTCAGCCATAAAACAACACTAAAACCCCCTCATCTTCCAGGTCGCACTTTTCTGCCCAATTCTAGGACAGGTCGCAGTTTTTTCCCTGAAACCTGCTTCCCAGGTCGCACTTTTTGGCCCAAAAAGTCTGACCCGGCCGTAGAGATGAAGGAGGGTCTATTACTGAGATTTTGGGCCCTAAACTGAACTTTCAATCCATCAAAATGAAAGAGTAAGGTTAGGCCGCTTACCTGCAACTGACGGATCTCGATTCCAACGGTCGGTTTGTCCACTACTCTCGCCGCAAGATTTAGGGCCTTCTCTCCTCTCGACATTCACCACAGCAACACTAGCAAATGAGTGAATTTGGAGGGGAAACTGCCTTATTAAAAGAGAACCCTTGTTTCTTCTTTTGCCTGCTGCGACCATACCGTAGCCCTATTTGACAAACCGTCTGCACCGTTGGAAAGCTCTCACCGAGCCCTCAAATGGGTATCTTTTAGTTTTTTGTGATTTGATACTTCACCAGGACACATTTTTTCCACGAAGGGTCACTTCACCTCTCCTTAAAATCACATTTCTTCACTTACGACACTTGTACTTGGGGCACCATTTTGCCTCCTTACTTGTCTGTGTTCGTGTCGATTTTCGTCATGAGTTACCTTCTTGTACTCATGTTTTCATGGTCCCCCATTAGGCCTTTACTGTGTGGCAGCACCATCAAGTCGCCCTTGTTTAGAGCATCCAAGTTGAGTCATCATTGCCTTCATGGAGTCTATCCCGAGTCCCTTCGTACCCCGCTATAGCCCTCCCTCCTTCATTTCTTGATCTCTCGCTTGTGTCGCACATTATGGCTTTCAGTCCCACTGTCCCCTATCCCTTATAATATTGTGTCAGTCGCTGCCATGTCATTCATGCCCTTTATGCTCTAACGAGGGAAGTTTTCCACTCGCTACTCAGTCCCTTCCATTCCATCATGATCATTGGTATCAGTCTGTCCGTCGCTCTAATTTTTTCTCTCGTGCCTTAGTTGAGGTTCTCTCATTGCCTCACCTACGGCGGACCTCCTTCTGTCGACATCAGCTCCTTCATTCCAGAAGACAGGTCTAGAGGGCAGTGTACCTTGGTTCTAGCTTCCACTCTTGTTCGGTGCGTCGGATCAGGCAAAGGGATCTCTCATTTACCTTTGAATTGACTGTTTCTCCACTCCAGCTCCTTTTAGCATGATCGAGATCCGTATACTTGATGGTTTAGTGATGCAACAGCAGCTCTTGGTGATTCCCGGGTGTGTGTGAGATGTCTCAGCCCTCATGAGGGGGTGGCCCTACAGGTAGCCCCCCACATGCCCGAATGACCTCTTCATTGTAGCCCTTGATGTAGCTCCATATATTTGATGATGTCAGCCTTAGCCGCTTGCAGCGCCTCTTTGATTTTCATGTATCAGTCAGATTTTGTGAGCCCTTCCTCGCTTATAGGGGGCATTTGGGTTGTATTTGTATCTCATGTACTCAGATATTATTGTATAAGTCCCGGCTGTTATCCCAAGCACATCATGTATGTGGGATTCTTCATTGTATTCATATCTGGCTCATGTTTATGCCAGTTGTACTTTATGGTTCGGTCCCTTGTTTACTAGACACACTATTCTTTTGTACTTTGTCTCGGCAGGCATAGGTATGCCTCCCCCGCCGCCTTTAGCACAGGTACCCTCTCATAAAAAAGAGACTTTTTGAACCTGCGAGTCTCGTCTCCTCAGGGTCTAGTTCTTCAGCACACTAGTCTACCTTACATTTCTCTCTCTAACTTCCCTCTTGATCTCTGGTGATTGAGTTCTTACAACGTACTTCGGTCATACGATTTGCTCCTAACACTCGCACGCTGGGGGGCAATCTGTTACACCATTTTTTGGTCATCTAACCTATTATCATTAGATGGACCCAAGTACACCATGTAAGACAAATTTTACCCTAAGTAAAATTGCCTTCACTATGTTAAATAACTTAATAAACCACATTTATTAGGTTGTTTATGGTCTAAACAGAAAACCCCAAAAGGAAATATTAAACAAACCTATATTTGTTTGATTTTCCTCATGGAATAATTAATTAAACCATAATTTAATTATTATTCCTAATCATGTTTAACCCAAAACAAAGAAATTAATGAGATAAACCTTTATTTATCTTATTATTTTCTAGGAATAATTATTTAAATCTTATTTAGATAATATTCCTTGTTAAATATGACCAAATCACCCACAAATAATTAAATAAATCATTATTTATTTGATTATCCTTCAACCACTTCCTTAAAAAGATAAATAAATCATTTATTTATTTATTATTGACAAATAAATGGATTTGACCCAAGTCAAATACTTTTTCCCTCCAACAAATATAATGAAATATTCCATAAAAGGTGGATCTAGATTTGGTTAACATTATTTTAATCATGCACCAAGATCTAGAATGACCCAATATTTTGTTATAAATAGGAGGGTTTTTCCTACCATTCTTCACTTTTTGTTGCCTATTAGATCACTCTGGATCTAAACTCTTGGTCTGACTTTGAGCCATTATCATTGTCATATTTTCCATTATTTGCTGTGTGAGCTCCCTTTGAGTTCTATCTTTGTCTGGGTTTTCTACACCAACAGGAGAGAGAAATGCTAGATCTCAAGTGCTAAGGACTTCCAAGAACCCATCCCATTGAGGAGAATTGGAAACATCTTCTTGTTTTCCTCCCAGGTGCCCTTAATACAAAAAATTCTTTCAAAAATTTTTCTTGTCTTGTCTATTGGATATATGGAGCAAACCCTTCTTTTTACTGCTTAACGTCTTTCTATGCATAGATCTGGTTTTTTGCAACTCTTGTCTTGATCAACTAACTGCAGATCTGAAGATACTGGCAACCATATTTGATGTTAGGGCTATTAGTTATGCGTAGCTAAAGTGGTTTTTTTTCGTACACTTCGACAAAGGATTCATACTAACAGCCGATACATAGAAGCATAAGAACCTCTAACTCTAGAAAATCACCTTCAACTATTTTGGAAAACAAATAAGATAAAAAAACAACTCAAGCTATGAAGAGGGAACTCTTAAACAACATATCTTGAGCTATCGGGAACTCTGAAATAATTTTGCAAGCATGGAAAAAGGGCAAGATCAAACGAGACCTCTTTGACTTAACTAAAACAACCAATATTTCATAGAAAGATTTCAAAAATGGAGTTTTGAGAAACTATAAGTAAGCAGGGCATATCTTAAATCATACAAGATAGAAAAACATACTAGCCATAACTGAAACAAATAACAATTTCTTGATGGACCTAAAGGGCAGTTAAGAATCCTTTAGAAATGATCAAGAAGAGGAAAATGTTAAAGTTGTAACATGCAAGATGTTCGAGGTGCTTCCATGAGCATGTCTCAACATATACTTTTCTGATCTACACCAAATGAGAAATATGGAATAGTAATGAAAACAAGGAGACATAAAAAAAATCAGAGAAACATCACCATTCACCAAGCCATGGAATCCTGCACACAATGCTCCTCCACCATCAAGCCAAGCAAGACATCATCCACTTCATAAAACAAGTATTTTTTCCAAGCTCATAATGCTAGTATTGCTCTCAATATATCAATTTTTGTCTCTTTGTTACAATGAATCCTCTTGGTTATATAAGCCAAAGAGGGGCAAACCCACCTAGAGCAACTAGAAGGCCATTAGCCAAAAACAAATATCTAAAACTGTCCTCGAGGCTTAACAAAGTCCAAGGCACAAAATATCATTCAAAAATATATTTTCAGACCAAAATAGCAAAAAAGAATCACTTTCAAGGCATGACACACAATATAAACTTGTTTAACGCACATTTGGCCCAATCATCACTCAGAAAACTGCTTTTTAGCAAAATCTACAGGAACGTAGCGCCAGAAAAAGTTCTGTTTTGCAGTGAAGTTTTGGCTAACCTCCCAATGGCTCGTTGGAAAGCTACGGATGTATAGTTTCCAAAACTACTTTATTTTTTCCAATATGATGCCTAGAAGTTAGTCAAAAAGTAGAAACAGTGAAAAAACCCAGGAGTGTAGCACCTGCTGATATTAGGGGCAGAAAGGTGAAAAATGGTTGTTTTTGGCCTTTTTGAGAGACCCAAACAGCTTCATTTGATCTGAAAATTTCTGAGCATGTTCTGTTGATGTCAAGGAATCCAAAATTATATTTTTCTTTAGCTGGGGATGCTCCGAGAAAAAGTTAAGGCACCCATGATTTTATGCTTTTAGGCCTAAAATTCACAAAAAACAAGAATGTGTCCAAAAATGCCCAAATTTGGTGAGTAAACCCCTTAAGGGTTTTTAGAAACATGCAATGAAGCTTGAGAAAGAATTCCAAGGCGGGGTAGATCTTTTCCATGTTTTTCCATTGGGCGCCTCCTTTGGGCAACTTTGAGTTTCTTTCGAGCAAACTAGTTCAACTTCTTGTAGTGCTCAGTCATTCTTCTTTGTAGGCCCAAATCCTTGTTAGCCTTCTCCAATTTGGTTTGCAAATGCTGATTTTCCCTATCAAGCCAAGACTCTCTATTATTCTCAATGTCTTTGGCAAGGAGCTCCGGAAGAGGGTACTGTTGTTCACGAGTTGATTCCTCTTCTTTCTACTTTTGTAATGCTTTTCTAAGACCCATGGTCCTAGGTCTCTTTCTTGCTGGTACTTCTTCTTCATCATCTTCCACATACTCACCCATGTATTCTTCTAGCCTCACTTGTGACTTTTGAGCTTTCCTTCTGTATTTGAGCGCCCAAGCCTCAAATATTTCCCTATATCCACTCATTTTATTATTTTGCAATTGCAAATATTGGATGATGTCTTTTGACCTTTCTAGGCCATTTTCCAAATCTCTAATCCGAGCCTCTCGGTTTTGCAAAAGAGATCTAAGAATACTGGCCTCATCATCCTCAACATCACTGTCTATTTGTATTAGCTCAAAATCCCTCTCATGCTCATGACTGCTTTCTTGTTCTTCAATCTTCTCCTTTCCCTTTCCTTTGATGATTTTCTTTCCTCTGGTTTTCTTGAGAAATTCTACTTTGCCCTTCTTTGGAAATTTTCCTCTACTCCTAAGTGCCCTAGTGACATTGCTAGTCATTGTTTGAGTGGTCTTCTTCCTTGATGTTTTGGTGTTTTTAGCCTTTTCTACTTTTGATGAAGGAAGCATGGCCCCTTGCCTTGGAGAGGCAGTAAAAACATGCTCTTGACCTTGCCGATGACGAGTGAGAGGAGGAATTAATACCTAGGCTTGTTTAGTTTGGTCTCCTGCAGCCTTGGGGCTGTCTTCTTCTCCAAAAACATTCTCTGCTTGCACTTCTTGGTTTCTTTGCTGTGGGGAATTTCCTTGTTCATTAAATTTGATATTTGTAATGAAATCATTATCAAGATTAAACTCAGAAAGATCATGCTCATTTTCTATTTGGTGGGAGATGTTTAGGTCTTTTTTTTTTTCTTTTTTCAAAGCTATCCCTGCCTTCATCCATTTTATTGTTGTCATGACTGTTTTTAATACTTCCCTCTTTGTTGTGACTACTTCTATTATTTTCATTGTTTTCAATGTTTTCCTGATGTGGACTACCTTCCTTATGATCACTGTTTTCATTTTCTTGTTGTCGACTGCTTGCTCGTTCATCACTGTCTTCATTTTCTCCTTGTGGGTTGCCTTCCACTTCATTACTGTCTTCATTTTCTTGTTGTGGGTTTCCTTCCTCTTTAATATCTTCACTGTCTCTCTATGAGCTGCCTCTTTCTTCATCACTGTCTTCACTTTCTCCCTATGGGCTTCCTACCACTTCATGCTTTCATTGACCTCTACTGCTGCTTCCCTCACTGTCCTGCTCTTTGTCACCATTACCCCCTTTTTATTTGTTTTTACTACATTCTTCTTTCTCACTGTTGTCTGTGGAGGATGGTTTTTTTTGGGTAGTAGACTCATGAGAAGAAGAGGAAACATAAGGTGTGGAGGGAAAGGAATGAGCATGAGGAGGGTCTTGGGATGAAAATGGCCTAACTTGTAGTGGCATAGAAGATGGAGAAGTGAAATTAGGGTGAGAGATGAAAGTTTCCCAAGGGATGCCCTTTTGTTTTAGCTGGTGAAGGACAATGATCTTAATGAGAGAGTGATGAAATAAACTTGCTTTCTATTGAGCTGGAGGCTTTTTCCTAACAATGGAACCCATCTTGTCTATACTCTTGCACAGGAAAAAGGGTATGTTTAGCCACTTAGTTTTTTTTGAAATGGATAAGGAGTCTGATGTGATAGGCATATACTTGGGAGTATCTACCTTCACAAGTGAAAAAATTCATGATTATTTTCATGAGGGCTGCATAGTCATCTAGCAAGTGTGAGAAATGAAAAATGGAGCTGCATGTATCTTGATGATTTGGCCTTAGAAAAGGGTGATAGTGGTTGAGGTCAAGGTATGCTTGTTTGAACCACTCTTCTCCTATGTTAGGGATTTTGGTTGCCTTAGAAACAACTCTAGGAGTGAGTTCAAAATCTAAACCTGCTATGTGAACTTTCTTTCCATCCAACCTTAGGGAAAATAACTCTATTAGATGAGAGTGGCTAGTGACCTCTGGTATTCTTCTGCAAAAGTAAAAACAACCTACCTCTTGAAAACAGGACAGGATTGAGGGAGAGGCAGTGATTTCTTGAATAGTGATGGGCTCAAATCTGTTGTGTTGACCTCCCTTTTTTACCCTTTTCTTTGCAGGCATTTTGATTTTTCTGTTTTTCTCCAAAAACAACCAGATAGTCCTTAAAAAATAGGCTTTCTCTTTCTTTCAACACATCTTTCTCCTTTAATTCAGCGTTTTAAATATCCTTTATGTTTTAAAAGAAACTGAAGGGAAAAATATGGATAAATACCTTGAGAATTCCCTTCTAGAGATGAAAACTGACCTTTGAGCAAGACTAGGAAATTCTTGGCCCTTTGTAACAGAGTGAGTAGGTGCTACACCCTTTCACACAGTCGTGTAGCACTGAACAGAGGCTGCACAAAGAAAAAACACTAAGCTAGTTCAAAAAAACAGTGTTTTTGAACGAATTTTGAACGAAGTGCGGTTATGGGCACCGAGTGGAGGCTGGACAAGGGTTGGGCGCCTAGGCACATCGTGCCAGTGCACAGGCGTGTCGCGTCCTTTGTAAAATTCTATGGTGAGCCGCTACAGGCACGTACCACTCGGCTAGAAGCACGTCGCCACCAAGATTTTTTGCACAGGGATTTGGCGAGGAACCGGAGAAACCCTCCTTTGCCAATCGGTAATATGAAAATCAAATATACCTTTGAGGCCTTTTGTGCCTCGCGCAAATGATTTTTAAAACACGCAGCCTTCCTTTGATTTTTTCAAAATTATTTTATGAAACCTCTGCCCTTTTTTTTCTCATTTACCCTATTTCTTATGGAATAGTTTCGAAAAAGTGCTTTGCAAACATCACAAAAAGTTTTCACTTTTTTTGTAAAAACAAACATCCCCAGTGTTAACTTATTAGATGTGCCCTCAACTTTATATGAAAAAGGATATTTACCAACTGTAGTTTTCCCTCTGCTTATAAATTGAAGGAGGTATTTTAAACCATTTTTTTGCCCTCTGCTTATATTTTAAGGAGGTTCTTTAAAGCAAATGTGTTTTTTTTCCCTCTGCTTATATTTAAAAGAGGTATTTTAAACCAGTCTTTTTCCCTTTGCTTATATTTGAAGGAGCATTTCAAAGCAACTGTAGGCCCAGCCTCTTTTTTTCCAAATGAAGCCTTTAGCCTGCTACACAAACTATTTGTGTCATGCCCTTTGCTCATCATCCTTGAATGAGGCTTGTTAGACATAAACTGTTTAGGCCCTCTCCTCATGATTTGAATGAAGCCTCTCTTGATAACTAAACCTTGTGCCCTGTGTCCACTTATCATAGAAGGAGGTATTTTAAATAGAACTATTTATACCCTCTGCTTATCATCATTGAAGGGGTGCGCCTCATAAAAAGAAGTGATTGTCATCTGCTTTTTTATGAAGGAGGCAATTCAAATGCTTTATCCTTTATCAATCTGCATGAGAGAGGTTTCTTTGTAAAAATTTGCTGTGAAGATGGTGAACAAGTTAAGATATTTTAAACTCCAACATAACCGCTTGTGTCTCTTAGGTTAACTTTCTTTTGCAATAGCTTTAGCTTCCTTGTGATGATAATGTCTTTGATGATTTAGAGTCTAGGCTATAGGGATATAAAAAAGGAAATTTGTTCCCTTTGATGCTCTTTCACTTTGATTCCTAAACTGCTTGAAATATTTTGCCAGAGAAATAACATACCTAGCCTCACAAGACTGTTCTTTAGATATGTGCCCATATGTCCAAGAAGACTGCGCAAATTCCATTGTGAGTTGACAGGAGGTGCTAGGTGCAGTAAACCCCCAACCTTTGTACTCATTTTTCCATGAGGGATGATTCTTTGAATTTATTGGTGAATTGAGTTTGCAGGTATGGATTATTTAGGTTTCCTTTCTCTTTGACATCTCCACCTCCTTTATTTCCCACCAGTCAACTGTTCTCACTTTAAAAAATTTCCTCGAAGTGTCCCTTTTGTTTCAGAACTTCTTATTTCCATCTATCCATAGCACCCCTGCAAAGATGCATGGATAAAATGTCTTTGACCATTGGAGACCTTTTCCTGAGGTATCATGATGATAATTCTTGAACAGTTCACTTGATTACTTTCTCTTTTGTCATGGGACCATTTTTACTCTGTTTCTTCATGGACTGACTTTCTAAATTTTGCTGAAACAAAACACAGTGACCATTTTGATGGTGTGTGACCTAGGGGTAAACAAGGGTTTTGTTTTTCCAGATAAGAAGAGAGGATGGCTAACTAATATTGAGAACAGGGTTTTTTGACTAGAGATATTATTTTTCAGGATACTTACCCTAAACACCCTCACATAAACCTAGACACTTTGTCATGACTTCTGAAGGGTTTCTCAGACATAGTCAGGTAATCAAATGGAGCTTTAATTAGTGAGAGGGGAGGAGACAACCTTGTCCTATGTTTGACAGTGAGTTTTACGAAAACAGGGGATTTTGACTATTCAGAGGTACAAGGCTTATGACAGTTATGGACAGGGGAGTTTTATCAAGACTGAAATTTTGATGACCACCTTTAACACAGTTTGTAAGAGAGGAAAAAGATAAAAAATTCTCTAGGGGGGTTTCTAGAGGAAAAATTCACTGTTTGAAATTGTTTTCTAGAAAACCTAGGCCAGGCATATAGTCATCACCACAGGCAAAAATATTGATGACTAACAGTGGCTCCATTTGGGGAGGGCAGCTCCTTTTCGAGAGGTGTCCAGAATTGCAAATCTCTGGCTTATGAAGACCAATGCCTCATACATTGGCACAAATTTCTCTTTTTCTTGATGCTTTTCCTGAAAATGATGCTTTCTGACAAACTAATAGCATGATGAGCATCAACCTCATCTCTACTTACCCGGCTATTTTGCCTAATATTTTTTCTTCTTTTGGTGCACTTGGACTGGCAAACCCTTTGACATGATAATTTTGAAAAAGAAAACACTATCTGATTCTACACTTATCTCTTCTAGGAGTCCAAATTAAAGTAATGAACTCCTCCGTTTCTCTACCTATACTAGATCAACTGTCAAAATTAAATTTTTTGACAAGATTTCATTTGCTAGACCAAAACATGGAATTGAAAAATGATCAAATCAGGATTAGACAGTATGATTTGTCATGTGTTTGTGGCATAAAGACAAGCTGCACACAAATGTTATTTTCGTACAAAATGAGATTTAGAAAATAAGGGATAGGATATATAATTTTCTTTTCATCCCTATTTTCCTCTTTGGTTCTATTTTGAGCATGTGGAACCATCATCTTTGTTTCCTAATCTACTTTCTTTGATAATTCAAGCTTGCATGTTTTGACTATCATTCTTTTTCACTAAATTATTAGCAATCAATTTAAAACATGCTCAGTTATGATTAGGCTAGATAACTCAGCAAGACATCTTTTGAGCACTAGTAGTGGCATTTAGACTTGCATACTTTCAGCATAACTATTTTTTGAACATGGGGCTTTACTGCTGCTTTAAGACTACCCTCTTTTTCTATTTTTTAGTTGTTTTTGTATTTTCTGTTTTATGATTGATTTCTTAAAACAAAATATGTAAAATGAGTAACCAATTCCATGACTAGAACTCTTTATAATGGTGGAATTTGAGCATCTTATCTTCAAAAGGATCCCCTAATGCTCTTGGTACACTTAGTTCTTGAAAAGAAAGATCAGGAAAATTTTCTCTTGTAAGAACGACATAAGGGTTTTTGCAAGAATCTTTAAAAAACCCTATGTCTTCTTGTTGTTTTTCCTTATACCTTTGATTTCCAAATATATGAAGAAGGAAATCCCATCACCCATATGTGAGCTATCAGGAACTCTGAAATAATTTTTCAAGCATGGACAAAGGGCAAGATCGAACGAGACCTCTTTGACTTAACTAAAACAACCAACATTTCATAGAAAGATTTCATAAATGCAGTTTCGAGAAGCTATAAGTAAGTAGGGCATACCTTAAATCATACAAGATAGAAAAACATATTGACCATAAATGAAACAGATAACAATTTCTTGATGGACCTAAAGGGCGGTTAAGAATCCTTTAGAAATGATCAAGAAGAGGAAAACATTAATAACATGCAGGATGTTTGAGGTGCTTCCATGCACATGTTTCAAAATATACTTTTTGATCTAAAGAAAATGAGAAATATGGAAAATTAATGAAAACAAGGAAACATAAACAAAATCAGAGAAACATCACCATTTACCAAACCGGAATCCTGCACACAATGCTCCTCCACCATCAAGCCAAGCAAGACATCATCCACTTCATAAAACAAGTATTTCTTCCAAGCTCATAATGCTATGGATTGCTCTCTATATATAAGGTTCTCCCCCTTTTTTACAATGAATCTTCTTGGTTATATAAACCAAGTAGGAGGAAACCCACCCAGAGAAACTAGAAGGCCATTGGAAAAAAACAAATATCTAAAACTGTCCTTGAGTCTTAACAAAGTCGAAGGCACAAAATATCCTTCAAAAATATATTTTCGGAGCAAAATAGAAAAAAAAAATCACTTTCAAGGCCTGACACACAAGATAAACTTGCTTAACTCATATTTGGCCCAGTCATCACTTAGTAAACTTCTTTTCAGCAAAATCTACAGGAACGTAGCACCAAAAAGAAGTTCGTATTGCAGTGAAGCTTTGGTGGACCTCCTAATATCAAAATGAGTCTCGTGATGTCTCGTTCGAAAGATACGGATGTCTACTTTCCAAAAATACTTGATTTTTTAAAATCGGATTCCTGGAAGTCAGTCAAAAAGTGGAAACAGTGAAAAAACCCAGGAGTGTAGCACCTGCTGATATTAGGGGTAGAAAGGTGAAAAATGGTTTTTTTTGGCCTTTTTGAGAAACCAAAACAACTTCATTTGATCTGAAAATTTCTGAGCATGTTCCTTTAATGTCAAGGAATCCAAAAATATATTTTTCTTCAATTGAGGATGCTCCGAGAAAAAGTTAAGGCACCCATGATTTTATGCTTTTAGGCCTAAAATTCAGAAAAAACAAGAATGTGTCTAAAAATGCCCAAAATTGGTGAGTAAGGGTTTTTAGAAACATGCAATGAAGCTTGAGAAATAATTCGAAGGTGGGATAGATTTTTTCCAGGTTTTTCCACCGGGCAGCTCCTTTGGGCAGCTTTGAGTTTCTTTCCGGCAAACTGGTTCAACTTCTTGTAGTGCTCGGTCATTCTTATTTGTAGGACCAAATCCTTGTTAGCCTTCTCCAACTTGGTTTCCAAATGATGATTTTCCTTCTCAAGCCAAGACTCTCTATTATTCTCAATTTATTTGGCAAGGAGCTTCGTAAGAGGGTACTATTGTTCACGAACTGATTCCTCTTCTTTCTGTTTTTGTAATGCTTTTCTAAGACCCATGGTCCTAGGTCTCTTTCTAGCTGGTCCTTCTTCTTCATCATCTTCTGTATACTCACCCATGTATTCTTCTAGCCTCACTTGTGAATTTTGAGCTTCCCTTTTGTATTTGAGCGATCGAGCCTCAAATATTTCCATATGTCCACTCATTTGATTATTTTGCAATTACAAACAGTGGATGATGTCTTTTGACCTTTCTATGTCATTTTCCAAATCTCTAATCTGAGCCTCCTAGTTTTGCAAAAGAGATCTAGGAATACTGGCCTCATCATCCTCAGCATCACTGTCTATTTGTATTAGCTCAAACTCCCTCTCATGCTCATGACTGCTTTGTTGTTCTTCAATCTTCTTCTTTCCCTTGCCTTTGATGATTTTCATTCCTATAGTTTTCTTGGGAAATTCTACTTTGCTCTTCTTTGGCAATTTGCCTCTACTCCTAAGTGCCCTAGTGACATTGCTAGTCACTGTTTGAGTGGTCTTCTTCCTTGATGTTTTGGTGTTTGTAGCCTTTGCTACTTTTCATGAAGGAAGCATGGCCCCTTGCCTTGGAGAGGCAGTAAACACATGCTCTTGACCTTGCTGATGATGAGTGAGAGGAGGAATTAATACCTGGGCTTGTTTAGTTTGATCTCCTGTAGCCTTGCGGCTAGCGTTTTCTCCAAAAAAATTCTCTGCTTGCACTTCTTGGTTGCTTTGCTCTGGGGAATTTCCTTGTTCATTAAATTTCATATTTTTAATGAACTCATTATCAAGATTAAACTCAGAAAGATCATGCTCCTTTTCTATTTGGTGGGAGATGTCTATGTCTACTGTTTTTTCCTTTTCAAAGCTATCTCTGCCTTCATCTATCTTCTTGTTGTCATTTTGTGGGCTGCCTTATTCTTCATCAATGTCTTCATTTTCCTGTTGTGGGCTGCCTTTATGATGATCATTGTTTTCATTTTCCTGTTGCGGGCTGCTTTCTCTTTCATCACTGTCTTCATTTTCCCCTTGTGGGCTGCCTGCCACTTCATCATTGTCTTCATTTCCTCCCTGTGGGATGCCAGCTTCATGATTACTACTTCCAATCTCTTGTTGTGGGCTGCCTACCACTTCATCACTGTCTTCATTTTCTTGTTGTGGATTGCTTGCTCTCTCTTCATCATTGTCTTCATTTCCTCCCTGTGGGCTACCAGCTCCATGATTAATGATTTCATTCTCTCCTTGTGGGCTGCCTACCACATCATGTTTTCCTTGACCTATACTATTGCTTTCATCACTTCCCTGCTCTTTGTCACTATTACCCCCTTCTTCATTGCTTATACTACATTATTCTTTCTGATTGCTATATGTGGAGGATGTTTTTTGTTGGGGAGTAGACTCATGAGAAGAAGAGGAAACATAAGGTGTGGAGGGCAAAGAATGAGAATGAGGAGGATCTTGGGATAAAAATGGCTTGACTTGTAGTGGCATAGAAGATGGAGAAGCAAAATCAGGGTGACAAATGAAATTTTCCCAATGGATGCCCTTTTTCTTCAGCTGGTGAAGGACAATGATATTAATGAGAGAGTGATGAAATATGATTGCTTTCTACTGAGCTGGAGGCTTTTTTCTAACAATGGAAGCCATATTGTCTATACTTTTGCATATGAAAAAGTGTAGGTTTAGCAACTTAGTTTTTTTGAAATGCATAAGGAGTCTGATGTGATATGCATATAATTGGGAGTATCTACCTTCACAAGTGAAAAACTTCATGGTTATTTTCATGAGGGATGCATAGTCATCTCGCAAGTTTGAGAAAGGGAAAATGGGGCTGCATGTATCTTGATAATTTGACTTGAGAAAGGGCTGATAGTGGTTGATGTCAAGGTATGATTGTTTGAACCACTCTTCTCCTATGTTAGGGATTTTGGTTGCCTTAGAAACAACTCTAGGAGTGAGTTCAAAATCTAAACCTGCTATGTGAACTTGCTTTCCATCCAACCTTAGGGCAAATAACTCTTTTAGATGAGGGTGGATAGTGACCTTTGGTATTCTTCTGCAAAATTCAAAACATCCTACCTCTTGAAAACAGGACAGGATTGAGGGAGAGGCAGTGATTTCTTGAATAATGATGGGCTCAAATCTGTTGTGCTGACCTCCCTTTTTTACCCTTTTCTTTGGAGGAATTTTGATTTTTCTTTTTTTCTCCGAAAGCAACTAGACATTCCTTAAAAAACAGGCTTTCTCTTTCTTTCAACACTTCTTTCTCCTTTAATTTGGTGTTTTAAATATCCTTTATGTTTTAAAAGCAATTGAGGGGTAGAATATGGATAAATACTTTGCGAATTCCCTTCCAGAGATGAAAACTAACCTTTGAGCAAGACTGGGAAATTCCTGGCCCTTTATAGCAAAATTAGCAGGTGCTATGCCCTTGCACGCATGTGCGTAGCACTGAACAGAGGATGCACGAAGAAAAAGCACTGAGCTAGTTCAAAAAAACTATGTTTTTGAACGGATTTTGAACGAAGTGCAGTTTTCGGCGCCGAGCGGAGGCTGAACGAGGGTTGGGTGCCTAAACACATCGCACCAGTGCACAAGCGCGTCACGTCCTTCGTAAAATTTTGTGGTGAGCCGCTATAGGTGCATAGTGCTCGGTTACAGACACATCGCAGACAAGAATTTTTACACGAGGGTTTGCTGAGGAACCAGAGAAACCATCCTTCTTTGCCAATTGGTAATATGAAAATGACTTATGCCTTTTGAGGCCTTTTATGCCTTGTGCAAATGCTTTTTAAAACATGCAGCCTTCCTTTGATTTTTTCAAAATGGTTTTATCAAACCTCTACCCTTTTGTCTCTCATTTACCCTATTTCTTATGAAACAGTTTCGAAAAAGTGCTTTTCAAACATCATAATAAGTCTTCACTTTTTGTGTAAAAACAAACATCCCCGGTGTTAACTTATAAGATGTGCCCTCTACTTTTTATGAAAAATGATATTTACCAACTTTAGTTTGTCGTCTTCTTATAAATTCAAGGAGGTATTTTAAACTGGTTTTTTTCCCTCTACTTATATTTGAAGGAGGTTCTTTAAAGAAACTGTGTCTTTTTGCCCTCCGCTTATATTTGAAGGAGGCATTTCAAAGCAACTGTAGGCCCAGTCTCTGTTTTCCAAATGAAGCCTTTAGCCTGCTACAAAAACTGTTTGTGTCATGCCCTTTTCTCATCATCCTTGAATGAGGCTTGTTATACATAAACTATTTAGGCCCTCTCCTCATGATTTGAATGAAGCCTCTCTTGAAAACTAAACCTTGTGCCCTGTGCCCACTTATCACTAAAGGAGGTATTTTAAACAGAACTGTTTATACCCTCTGCTTATCATCATTGAAGGGGCGCGCCTCATAAAAACAAGTGATTTCCATCTGCTTTTCTATGAAGGAGGAAATTCAAATGCTTTATCCTTTATCAATCTGCATGAGAGAGGTTTCTTTGTAAAAATTTGCTGTGAAGATGGTGAACAAGGTAAGATATTTTAAACTCCAACATAACTGCTTGTGTCTCTTAGGTTAGCTTTATTTTGCAATAGCTTTAGCTTCCTTGTGATGACAGTGTCTTTGATGATTTAGAGTCTAGGCTATAGGGATATAAAAAATGAAAGTTGTTCCATTTTATGCTCTTTCACTTTGATGCCTAAACTACTTGAAATATTTTTCTAGAGAAATAACATTCCTAGCCTCACAATACTGTTTTAGATCTATGCCCATATGTGCGAGAAGAATGTGCAAATGCCATTGTGAGTTGACATGAAGTGCTAGATGCAGTAAACCCCCAACCTTTGTACTCATCTTTCCATGATGGATGATTCTTTTACTTTATTGGTGAATTGAGTTTGCAGGTATGGATTATGTAGGTTTCCTTTCTCTTTGACATCTCCACCTCCTTTATTTCCCACCAGTAAACTATGCTAACTTTGAAAACTTTCCTTGAAGTGTCCCTTTTGTTTCAGAACTACTTATTTCCATCTATCCATAGCACCCCTGCAGAGATGCATGGATAAAATTTCTTTGACCATTGGAGACCTTTTCCTGAGGTATCATGATGATAATGCTTGAAAATTTCACTTCATTACTTTCTCTTTGGTCATGTGACCATTTTTACTCTATTTCTTCTTGGACTGACTTTCTGAGTTTTGCTGAAACAAAACACAGTGACCATTTTGATGGTGTGTGACCTAGGGGTAAACAAGGATTTTGTTTTTCTAGATAAGAAGAAAGGATGGCTGACTAATATTGAGAACAAGGTTTTTTGACTAGAGATATTCTTTTCTGGATACTTACCCTAAACATCATCACCTAAACCTAGACACTTTGTCATGAATTCTAAAGGGTTTCTCAGACATAGTCAGGTCATGAAATGGACCTTTAATCAGTGAGAGGGGAGGAGACAACCTTGTCCCATGTTTGATAGTGAGTTGTGTGAAAACAACGGATTTTGACTATTCAGAGGTACAAGGCTTATGACAGTTATGGACAGGGGAGTTTTATCAAGACTGAAACTTTGATGACCACCTTTAACATAGTTTGTAAGAGAGGAAAAAGATAAAAATTATATGGGGGTTTTCTAGAGGACAAATTGATTGTTTGAAATTGGTTTCTAGAAACCTAGGCAAGGCATATAGTCATCACAGCAGGAAAAAAATACTGATGACTAACAAGTCATAAATTAGCAAGAATGCAAAAATTCTGCACAAATTTCGTTAGATATACCGATAAGACTAGAAGAGCATCGCAATTAAGGCATGAAGTTACCTGTAGAGGACTGCAATATCTCTTTCTCTTGCATACAACATTCGTTAGAAACAATAGATCTGAGAGAGAATACAATCAAAAGAAAAAGCACATGAAAAAATACCAACCATGGGATGAAATTCTCTTCGGAATGAACCTTTGAACTTCCCGATTTCAGATGCAGCTAGTGCTACCCTCCAGCAAGCTGGTTGGATGACATATGTACACTGTTACAAGGATTTGATACAGAAGTAGCAATTGAGTTTCTACAAAGCCTACAAGAGGGGAAGACCAGAATCAATAGAAGAGTTATACCAGTCACAGAGGAAATTATTGTTGAAGTCTCCGGAATAGTAGCGAAAGGAGAGATATGGACAGAGAAACATCTCCTCTTACGAGAGGCAGTTACAGCATATCAGGATTCGAAATAGCCATTGGAGAGAAAATGAAAAGGGATTAACTCTACCTCTCTACACCAACCATGGCACTAACTGATGGAATTCATCCAAATATTCATTACATGTGATGGACGCCAAGATGTGGTAAAAAATCACCAAAACAAACTTTTAGCTATACTTAAGGAAAATATTTTAGTTAACCTGACTTCTTTCTTAAATTCCATATTGCATGACACTTATGTTCAAATAAGAAGAGCTAAAAACACCTATGTAGTTTTCAGTCACCACGGGCTAATCAAACTAATCACAATACATGAGTTGGACAAGAAGCAAGTAGCCTGGGACAATTTTTTTAACCCTACCACATAGGTACCTGAGGAAAACCCTGGCGAAGAAGAAATCGAGCTCCCCAGGATAAACATACCTAGAAGGAAAAGGACCCGTACCTCAGCATTATAACCAAGTAGGCAAAAATAGTCCAAAATACTTCAACGAACCTTGGACTTCATAGAGGAGGCAGGGCCATTTTTTATCACTTTAATTTCTTATTAATTTAAACAATCAAGTGCTACATAAATTGTCAACCCAGGGAATTTTATTTATTTCAAAGGCAATCACACACTGTATATGTTCAATCTCAAAAGCAATGAAAATTTGTAGTAAAAATTACACTAACCACACCTTTCTTCAAACAAACTGAAGTTTTACTTTGAGTTACAGCAAAAGCAATCTTTCTCCTGGATTACATTAAGAAAACGACAATCTAGGAAAAGAAACCAATCTGCAGAAGAAAAGACCAATTATGCTATAATAGAGAACAAGACCCTATTCCCCAAGAAGGAATCTTCAGCAGTTGTTTCTGACTACCACGCTTTCACAAACTCATTCTGTAAATAATATTACCAATTTCAAATAATCAACGATTACCTAGGAATGAATTATATGAAAACAATGCTACAATCAATGGAAAAAGAGTTTCAGCAATAGATAACAGAGTTCCAATAATGTATAAATTATTTTAGAAAAATAGAGTTTTAGCAAGGCGTAAATGAAAATAACGATTAACACACTACAAAAATTAATGGGTGAATCTTATGAGGAAGGTGGGCCCTTTCCTTCTCAGAAGATTCCCTAGAAAAAGGAATTAGGAAGAAATGGTTATAAAAATATTTTATTCATCTGTCAAGTGTAACATATTACAAAAATTGTCCACGTTCCTTCTCTGTAATTCCCTTTCGAACTAAACCTTCCTTAATCCCCTTCTAATTCTGATGTCTCCTCTATTTAAAGAGGAGACATCTATTACACATTTGATTACATCATACAAATCCTATTCTTAACCTGATTTGATCTTCTATGCTGGAATAGGATATTCTGTTCTTCCATAGAAAAAATGTTGTTACAATGATTGTGATAATGTTGGCTTAGAGGTGCAGTTGTTGCGGCCAGTGTAACAGCTCCCTTAATTATCCTTTCTTGTTGCTACCATACCTGAAATATTGTTTCAGCATCGCAAATCACGGATTGTTTCAGCAACAAGATCTGCGTACTGTTTGGACTATTTCAACAACACAGTCTTCAGACAGCAGCAATGAATTAAATACAGTCTTCAAACTGTTTTAGCAACTATATATTTCCGATTAAAGGCTAAGTATGAAAGTAATGTAAAATTACATGTAAAACAAATTAAACATAAAGTCAAGAGAAGAAACATTATATAACTTTGGAAGAATAGATAAAAGTGATAATATAGGCTTTAAATATGGACTGGAAAAGGATGGAATGATAGGTAGATGTATGAGAAAAAAGGTAAATTACAGGGTCCTAACATCCCCCCCCCCCAACTAAAAATTTTGCATGTCCTCACGCAACTTCAATCTGAATCAGAATCCAGATACTGGCTCTTGGCATGCAAGTTACTTATGTAGTAGCTATAGAAGGTACTGTCTGTTGAAGCTCTGAACCCTTGCAAATTTTTCAGCTTTTTCCAGGCTGCTGCTTCATCCTTCTTAGCCAACCTATGATGAGCATGATATTCCTCTGTTCGCATACACAGAATATTAAAATGAAAGTGATACCCTCTCCACTTTTTAGCGCATTGTTGGAAACACTTGATGTAGTCGGGTACCTTGGAGATTGTTGTTTCAATATTAGTAGGATTGAAAGGATTGTGCTCCTGCTTTTCCTTAGAAGATTGTTGCCAAAACATGTTATTTTATTTTAAGGTAGAAGTTTCTTTGGCCTTAATAAACTGTTGACAGTCCTGTAGTACTGTTTCCTGTAGTTGCCACATGTGTTGAGTCATCCCTGGTTTCTTCAGAAATTGATAATATTCTGCAACAAAGGTGGTAGGGTTCTGTGGTTTTGGCCATATCCAGAGGAGATGGTTATCTTCATTATGCCTGGCCGCTAGAAAAGAAGTCTTCCACATAATCTAGTTGGCAAGGAAAGAGGCAAATGCCCGGATCTGGATGTCACCAACAAGAGGATTAAGATTATGATTTCTGTCCTCATGAATGGCTTCATTATGAAGATATAATTGACACAGTAAATTATGGTCACTAGTAGAGGCCTCTGTAAAAGTTTACAAAAAATATTTAGTTTTAAACACCTTATGGGGTCTTCCATCATTGATTGCTTTTATCTGAAAGAATGCAAGCCATTCTATCAGGAAAAGAGAGTAATTTAAAGATGGTTTTCTGGAAAGCAATAGTTTTTTTACCAAATCAAACATCATGAGCAATTTGTTTTTTAACTCTTTATTTTTCTTCTTATGAGCGCGAGATTGTTGGAGTATTTTCTCCAAAGCCTCCCAGTTTGAATATATGTGGTTCTGACAAAGTAATTTATGCTCCTGCAATATTTTGTCCTGCGAAATGGCATACTCTTTCCTCCACTTGTTCATTATTTCTTGCTCATCCCATGGTTTAGTTTGTGTTTCATCATTGCAAGTGGTAGGTTGAGGTATATTCTGAGTAGAAAAAACAGGAACTTCAGATTTAACAGTTACAGTAGGCCAGGGTACTTGTAAATTAGCTTCTTTTTCTAGAATTTTTGAAGGCCTTACTAGTTCTTGTGTAACAGTAAGGCGTTCCTCTTTGACTACAGAAGACATAGATGCTCCTGGAATTGGGATTTGAACTACTTTATATCCTTCTTGATGATAAATATTCCCACATTGGCTGCACGTGTATTCTTTATACTGATCATTTTCTTTGTTTTTCTCTGCCATGGATGCTACGTGAGCTAAGGTATACAAATTAAGCTCATTTTCATAGGCTTCCCTTTCCATTACCAATTCTTTCTTGTAGGCTTCCAGTTCTGATCTTAAAAACTCATTTTCTTGTAAGAGGGAAGCCAGGGTGACTGGGCTTTGTGTAACATTTACAGTCTCAGTAGTTGGTTCTTGTGTGGCAGCTACTGAATGAGTAGTTGGTTATTGTGTTTTAGCTGTATCTGGTTCTTGTGTAGCAGCTATAGATGGTTCTTGTAGGACATCTACTGAATGAGTAGTTGGTTCTTGTGTGACAGCTACTTGTTCTGAAGAAAATAATGTCTCAGTACCCTGGGCATTTGGTTCTTGTGTTTCAGTGCCCCTGGGTGAGACAGGTAAAGATTTTGGGATTTTAGGTTGTGGTGGTGTATGGGATTTTAGAAGAATGGGTTGAGAGTCTAGGGTAGTGGCAATGGTGGCTGCTTCGGTTGACGCCGTCATTCATCTTCTAGGTAAGAAGGCAGGGAAAGTAGTAGTTTGTTTTTTTATTTTATGAGTGGATTTTTCCTTGGGGGGGGGGCTATTAGAAGTGGTTGCTACTTTGTTTGAGGCCTTCATTCATATTTTTGGTAGAAATGCAGTCTTGGTTTTCCTTTTCCTTTTGCGAGTAGAGGAGGGGGGGTTATCTGCTTGAGAATCAACACTAGGGATATGAACAGTAGGATCAGATGATTTTGCTAAATTGTGAGATGGAATTGGTATGGTAGGAGGGTTAATTGGATCAATTGGTTGTGCAGGTGGAATTTCTAGAGGGTGAAAGGTGTTTTGTGGTTGTTATTCATGAGGATTTTCAGCAATTTCCTGAGGATTTTCAACAGCTTGCTGAGGGTTTATGGGTGGATTGTTTAAGGGAGGATTTTGTTGAGGAAAACCTTTTTGGATTAGTAACTGGATGAGATGGTGATGGGTGAGGGAAAGGAGGGGGAATTTTACTTGTCTACAATAATGCAACATATTTCTAAGACATCCAAGTAAATAATAAGGAATATTCAATAGTTTACCATGTCGTAAATGATTTAACAAGACAAAATCATGCTGGTAAACTACTGGTAGACAAGAGAAAATCCTGTTGTGCATTAAGAATGATATGTTTTCGGCTGAAGCATCGAATGCCAGTGACATGAAGGCCCGAAACCTGTGCTACGTCACCCTCTGAGACTGGAATCTGAACTCCTTGAACAATAGAATGATCTTCCTTAAGATTCCATGCAAATTCAAAAACCTATTGTGGATCAAATTCCTGAAGCCTCTGAAAATATCCTACCCAACCTGCCTGCTGAAAAATATGATATACCTCTGGGTATAATTAGAGTAGGGATATCATGGCGGGTTCATGTCAAATAGTAGGTCCTCCCATAGCTAATCAGCTTTGGTAAAATGCACAGTCAAAGAGCCAAGTTATCGCATTCGAACAAAGTAAGTTTTGTGAATGAGAGCATGGAATGATGGTGAAGAGACGAGGTAATGGGTAAGAAAAATGACATTAATCGACTTGTTGTGAAATGATGGCGTAAAGTTTCGATATTACCCCAAACTACGGCTGAAATGATGACTTTAAGTGTATGGCGATTGTGGTAATAATGAACGAAATCTTCTCATTTAACCATAGTTTAATTGTACTGACATATAAAATTTACATACCTCGTGTTTACCTTTAATTCGTACTTCAAAAAATATAGTGCTTGCTCATAATAGATCGGCAATAGTCATGGAAGAAACTTTGGAAGCTTTTTGAAACATGAGGGAGACTATATTAGAGGTATGTTTAGTCATAGGAGAAGGCAGTGAAAAGACAAGATTAGCATGAGAATGAAAGAAGTGAGAATGAAAGAGCTGAAGCAGATGATTTCATGAAGGGAAATGTTGCATGGTCATGTCCTTGAAAAAAAATGGTGTTTCAGCCACGGGAAAAGTGGGTAAAGTGTTGCTGAAGAGTGGTGTTTCAGCAATGGGAAAAATAGGGAAAATGTTGCTAAAGAGTGTTGTTTTCAGCAATGGGAAAAATAGGGAAAATTTTGGTGAAGAGCGATGTTTTTAGCAATGGGAAAGATGGGGAAAATGTTGCTGAAGAGTGTTGTTTCATCAATGGGGAAGATGGGGAAAATGACATGAAAAAGGGAAAAGAAATGAGGGGGGATGAATGATGGGAATGTTGAAATAAAACTGGAAGATGGGGAATGAACTATGAATGGGTTGAAGTAAGAGGAGCAATGCTTCACAAAATGAAGCTTGGATCTGCTTGTAGTGAGATTGTCCTTTCTTGGTACGCCTTTCTTGAATCGAGAATCTGCAAAATAACCAATTGTAACATGCCAGCCCTTGACAGGGATTATTAGTTAAGAAATCTAATTCTAATGCTAAAAATACAATTCAGAAAAATTAAATGCAATGAGGGGCAGGAGGCTCCCCTAAAAAGAGATAATGTGAATCTGCCATGCGAGTGGCCTTAAAATATTCTTTGGAAATGGGGCGTTGGTACAGATGGAGCCGATGACCATTTACTAATAACGGTGTTTTAGAGTCATCAATTGTTAAGAGCCTTACTATTCCATTGGGAAAAACAGTATCTATTTCATAAGGTCCTAGCCATCTTGTACGTAGTTTCCCTTGAAAATTTTCAAACCGAGAATCATACAATAAATCCCAATTACCTTTTTGGAATTGCTTATGCTTGATGATTTTATCATGCCATTTTGTTCTTTGTTGTTGAATCATAGTTGTCTAATGAATGGCATCTAATATTTTTTCATCCAATTCATGAAGCTGCTGCAACCTGGCTGTCTGTGCATCAGTCAAATCAAGGTTAACAGCTAAATTAGTCCTTAAGGTTTTAATTTCAAATTCCACAGGAAAAACAACACTTTTACCATAAACCAATTCATAGGGGGAAAATCTTGTAGTATTTCTCCAGGAAGTTCTGTAAGCCCATAGTGCTTCAGGGAGCCTTTGAGACCAATCCTTCCGGTTTTCCTTCACTATTTTTGTTAGAATGGCTTTTATTACTTTGTTTGTACTTTCCACCTGTCCATTGGCTTGGGGGTGGTATGGTGTAGTCATTCTATGATGAATATGATATTTTTGAAGGGTGGCTTTAAAACCATGAGAAGTGAAAGGAGGTTTTCCATCTGTAACTAGCACTCTGGGCACTCCAAATCTAACAAAGATCTCTTCAAATAGGAAAGCTAGGACAACTTCTTCATTAGCTCTAAGGAGTGCTTTAGCCTCCACCCATTTAGTCATATAATCTGTGCAAACCAATATATAAACTCTTTGGTTGGATGGAGGATTAATGGGTCCTACAAAGTCTAAGGCCCATCTTTCAAATGGTTCAAGTATTACCTGGGGGTTTAATGGCATTTCATCTCTATGATTAGGTTGACCCATTCTCTGACAGTTATCACAGGCCCGGACGTATTTCTTTGCATCTTTAAAGAGTGAGGGCCAATAATAACCCATCCTAAGAATTTTATGTGTCTTTCTCTTATCAGCAAAATGCCCTCCACAATGGCCACCATGACAGACTTTTAGTACATCATAAACCTCATCTTCTCTAATGCATCTTCAGATTTCATGATCAAGTCTTGTGTAGAAAAGACACCTACTTATCCATCTATATTGAGCACTTTGTTGAATGATTTTTCTTTTCTCTCGATGGGATAGGTGTGGTGGTAACTTCCCTGCAACCAGATAATTGGCAATGTTTGCATACCATGGTGAGTGAGCAGATACTGCAAATAAATATTCATCGGGAAAGGAATCATCTACTGGAGTATTATCATCAGCTTTTAACCGAGAAAGAAAATCAGCAACTACATTTTCTTTTCCTAGTCGATCTATAATTGTAATATCAAATTCTTGTAATAACAGTAACCATCTGGGGACTCGAGCATTTGTGACAGATTTGTTCATTAAATACTTAATAGCCAAGTGGTTAGTATGGACAAAAGTAGAGTAACCAGTAATGTAATGTCGAAATTTATTAATAGCATAAATGACTGCTAAAAATTCCTTTTCGGTAACTGTGTAATTAAGCTCAGCAGGAGTCATATTCTTACTAATGAAGTAGATAGCATAAGGAAGATGGTTTTCCTCTTGTCCCAAGACAGCTCCAATTGCAGTATCCGAAGCATCAAAGGATAAATGAAAGGGAAGTGCCCAATTAGGTCCCCTTAAAATAGGAGCTGTAGATAACTGATGCTTGAGTTCAACAAATGCTTCCTGGCAAAAATTAGTCCACTTGAATTCAACATTTTTCATAAGTAACACAAACAAAGGAGAAGCTATTTTGGAATTTTTTTTAATAAATCTACTATAATATCTTGCATATCCTGTTTGTGTTCTAGGAATAGGAAGGTTCTGAATGACTTGTATTTTGGATGGATCTACCTGAATTCCTTGAGATGAAATAAAATGTCCAAGTACTACTCCTTCACTCATCATCATATGACATTTTTCGGTACTTAAGGAGAGGTGAGCTTGTACACATTGTTTAAGTACTTTCTCAAGATTCTGTAATGCATCCTCAAAAGACACACCATAAGGGGTAAAATCAGCCATAAATATTTCCATAGAGTCATTAAGCATATTAGAAAAGATTCCTATAACTGCTCTTTGAAAGGTTGCTGGTGCATTACATAGTCCAAATGGGAGAACTCTATAAGCAAAAGTTCTCCAAGGACTAGTAAAAGTGGTCTTATCTTGATCTTGGGGTGCAATTTTGATTTGATTATACCCACTAAACCCATCTAAAAAGGAGAAGAATTTCTTCCCTAACAAGCTATCTAACACCTGATCAATGAATGGTAAAGGAAAGTGATCTTTTTTAGTGGCTTTATTTAAGGCTCTATAATCTACACACACTCTCCATTTTCCATTTTTCATAGGAACTATTACCAACGGGGAAACCCATTCACTGTCAGACATAGGATATATAAACCCTGCATTAAGCAATTTTTGAAGTTCCTCTTTAACAATTTCCCTTAAATTAGGGTTCATTCGTCGTTGAGGTTGACAAATTGGTCGACAACCTTACTTGATATAGATATGATGAGTACATAATTCAGGAGAGATTCCCTTCATATCTGTATAGTCCCATGCGAATGCTTCCTTATTTTCAAGAAGTAACTTCATTAATTGTTGTGTTTCAGCAACTGTCAAGTTGGGGTTTATGTTTAGTGTTTTTCCAGGTTCAATTTCTACTGGTATACTTTTAGAAGAGATGGTGGTTGATGTTTGAGGTAGATCTTCAGATTTAAGCTTTTCCTGGGTATTTGATTTCAAAAGTACAGCCAACTAATTATGTGTTTCTGGAGTCACAGAGGAGGGTTCACAAATAAAATTATTAATTACCTCATCCTCAGTGGTATCTTTAAGGCTTAAAGCTTGTCCGATAGTCAAAATAGGTTGAGTAGCATGATCATCATAGTCCATCCATACAAAATTATCATTATTAATCATGGGTGTAGCGTGAGGGTAGAGAGTAAGCTGCTTGGTTTCATATCCATTGGAAATTTTCATTGAACCAAATCTACAGCTGATAAAGGCATCAACTGTGGCTAACCAGGGCCTTCCCAAAATTAGAGGATGTCCCCCCAACTTTGTTTTAGTCTGTAACACCACAAAGTCAGCTGGGTAATTCCAGGATTCAACTGAGATGATTAGGTCTTTAATAATTCCTTCCGGTTTGATTGTAGAATGGTCAACTAACTCTAGAATGGTTGGTGTATCTCTGATTACGTTCTTCAGCTGTAACAGTTGTGAAGTTTCAAGAGTCATAATATTTATAACAGCACCTAAATCTACCAAAACTCGAGGAATTATTGTTTTTTTAATTTTCACTGTGACAGTAGAATGGCCAGGATCACCATATTTAACTGGAGGAGCTTTACCGGACATTAATGCAGATGGATCACCCATAACATGAACTGTAAGGGGATCTTTAGCTTTCCTACTGGGTTTCTTAACACAAATATCTCTCATAGTTCTGGCATAAATTGGTACATCTCTTAGTGCTTGTAAGAGTGGAATTTTAACATAAATATTCCGTGATTCCCCTAGAATATTGAAAGCAGGTGGCTCAGGTGTTTTAGTTAAAGCTAAATGCTCAAGGAATGGTGGTTTTGTTGTTCCAGTACCCTTATTAGAGGATGGTTGTACCTATTCACATGAGTCACGTTTTTCCGTCTCTTCCTTATCAGAATCAGAAGAGGTAACGTCATCAATAATGGGTTCAACTATTTTCCCAGATCGTAAATGAATATCATTGCATTTTGCAGGGGAAAAAGGAAGTATAGGTTGGTTTTGAATATCAATAACTTGCACAAATTTATTATTGGGGTTAGGGTTTGGTTGTACAGGTAGCTAGGGTCTCATCATTTGATTATTCGGTGGAGCACCTGATGGTAGAGGGAGTGGTTGCTGAAATTGAGGAAATTGATTTGGAAACGAGAGTTGTTGACCCCTCCAATTTGGATTCCATTGGTTAAAGTAAGATTGTTGTTGTGGAGGCCAAGGAGTCCACATTTCTGGGTCTACAAAGGGAGGGTTTTTTTGTTGCATGGGTGGGTAATTCATTTGATTGAAGGGTGGGTATTTCATTTGGTTAAAGGGAGGGTAATTTGCTTGACTAAAAGAAGGATAATTGTTCCAACGATTAGAAGATGTAAATGGAATATTAGAGTTCATACCCTGTCCTTGTGGTTGCCATTGCCTTCTCTGTGTCAACAGATATACCACTTCAGCTTCTTCTTCGGTTGGTTGCAATGCTGCTTTTATTCCTAGTAAAGAAGGGCATTGTTGCGTTTCATGATCCTTCTCACAAAGGGTGCAAATTGGCACCTTGTTCAATGGGTGTTCCCTTAGTGGGTGTTTATCTCTGCATTTGGGGCAAAAGATAGACAAATACGCATCTTCTTTGGCTTGTTTATTCTTAACCTGCAAGGTGTCAATCTGTGAAGCAAAAGAACTTAACATTTCAGTTTTAAATTCCTCAAGTAAATTACTTATTTCATCTCTTGTTGCTCCTCCATTGGCTAATTTTTGAACTCTTGAATATGTGGTATCCTTGCTGTTTGACCTGTTCCTTGCAACTCCTCTTGAACATCTTTTACAGAGGTTAACAATTTCATCATATGATTATTTAGATATGTCCCCTTTCCCAAGCATATTTAGAATATCTAGATAGTCATCACTCACTCCTTTTAATAATATTGTTTTAAGAATATCCTTACTTACATCGGGATGATTGAATCTCTGCAAGTTATATTGTAGTCTTTCCACAAAATCCTCCAGATTTTCTTCCTCCTTCTGTACCATCTTAAATAGTTCCTCTCTTTTTTCTCTCGTCCAGCAGTAGTCTTGATATTTGAGTAGAAATTTTTGTTTCATATGATCCCATGTTGTGATTACATGGCCTCTAAGACTCATGAACCACCTTAATGCATTTCCTTTTAATGTTGCTCGAAATAGCTTCAATTTTTGGGCATTGCTAATGTAATCGTGACTTCTGCATAATATATCAAACTCGAAAAAAAATTCATCAGGATATTCAGAAGATAAACCATGAAAGTTAGGTAAAGATGAAAGTGGGATATTCTTCATGGGAGTTGCTCCTTTAGGGAGATCACCAATAGGGAACCCCAAGGTAGAGAGAGAATTCTCATCTCTTCCTTCTCCTTCAGGATCTACTTGTCCTTCGCTGAAGAATCCTTCATTGTTCCCCTCCATTGCTTGTTCTCCTACTGCACTTGCTCGATCCTCAATGTTTTCTACTGGCTCCTCAATGTTTTCTGCTGGCTCTTCATCGTTTTTTGCTGGATCCTCAACGTTTTTTGCTGGTTCTTCAACGATTTTTGCTGGCTCCTCAACGTTTTTTGCTGGCTCCTCAATGTTTTCAGGGCTCACAATTTCTTCTGTTTCATAGTTCAATTGAGGGGAATATTGAGGCTTTGGATTTTGAGAGCTTAGCCTTTGAGAAGATTCAGATTTTGATATGATCTCGTCAATAAAGGTCTTTCTTCCTCCCCTTCCTCTGCCCTTACCACCTATAGGGTTATTTTTCTTGTGGGCTCCGTGTCCTTTCATGCAATCTACATATCTAAAAGAAAAACATCAATGTTTTTGAAACTTATAATTGCCTTCCTCGGTAATGGCGCCAAAATGTTGGTCACTTTAATTGCTTATTAATCTAAAAAATCAAGTGCTACATAAATTTTCAACCTAGGGAATTCTGTTTATTTCAAAGGAAATCATACACTGTATATGCTCAATCTCAAAAGAAATAAAAAGTTGTAGTAAAAATTACACTAATCACACCTTGCTTCAAAAAAACTGAAGTTCTACTTTGAGTTACAGCAAAAGCAATATTTCTATTGCAGACAATTATCAGAAGAATCTTGGATTACATTAAGAAAAAAACAATCTAGGGAAGGAAACCAATCTGCAGAAGAAAAGACCAATTATGTTATAACAGAGAATAGGACCCTATTCCCCAAGAAGGAATATTCAGCACCTATTTCTGACTACCACGCTTTCACAAACTCATTCTGTAAACAAGATTACCAATTTGAAATAATCAATGATTACCTAGGAATGAATTATATGAAAACAATGCGACAATCAATGGAAACAGAGTTTCAGCAATAGATAACAAAGTTCCAATAATGCGTAAATGATTTCAGAAAAATAGAGTTTTAACAAGGCGTAAATGAAAATAATGATTAACATACTACAGAAATTAATGGGTGAATCTTGTGAGGAAGGTGGGCCCTTTCCTTCTCACAAGATTCCCCAGAAAAAGGAATTAAGAAGAGATGCTCAAAACAATATTTTATTCATCTGTCAAATGTAACATATTACAAAACGATCAACGTTCCTTCTCTGTAATACCCTTTCAACTAAACCTTCCGTAATCCCCCTCTACTGCTGATGTCTCCTCCCTTTAAAGAGGAGACATCTATTACACATTTGATTACATCATACAAATCCTATTCTTAACATGGTTTCTGATCGATCTTCTATCTTTTTCTTTTAAGGAATAGGATATTACGGTCTTTCATAGAAAAAATGCTATTACAATGGTTGTGATAGTGTTGGCTTAGAGTCGCGGTTTTATTAGACTGATGTGACAGCTCCCTTAATTATCCTTTCTTATTCGCTTCGGTACTTGAAATACTATTTACGACTTGAAATCCATGGTGTTTCAACAACGAGATTTTCATACTGTTTGGACTGTTTTAGCAACGTGGTCTTCAGACAACAATGATGAATTAACTACAGTCTTCAAACTGTTTTAGCAACTGTATATTTCCTATTAATGGCTCATTATGAAAGTAATGTAAAATTACATGTAAAACAAGTTAAACATATATTAAAGAGAAGAAACGTTATATATCTTTGGACGAATATATTAAAGTGATAATGAATCTAATATAGATGCAGAAAGAAGGATTAGGAATGATAACAACAAGATGTATGAGAAAAAAAATTTTATTACAGGGTCTTAAAAACCATCTAGATTTTACTACCATCAAGCCATAAAAATGCACCCTTGTAAGAATATGAGGAGGAAATGAGGGCATCGATGAAAAAAAGCTTATCGGAGCAAGATGGAGAACAAGAAGGCCATTAGACCCGTTACGCAGCACCCGGCGGTTACGGCCACACTAAGGTTCTACCCTACCAAAGAAAGAATCACAATCCTTTGGGGCTTTGTCCCTCTTGAAATTATGAATGAAATAGTGAAGGGCGAGAGGCGGAGGAGAAGATCAAGAAGCGAGAATCGGGAAAATTTTGATCAGGAGACACTATCCCTTTGGAGTAAATCACAAGAATAAAAACAATTCCTTTGACACCTGAAGGTAGCATTTTCCCACCCAGTCAGGACCTTCATATAGAATTAAACTCAGAAGCTCAAGTAGAAAACACCATCGCAGGCAACCCTGAGGTTGGAAACACCATTCCTAAAAATGAGAATGCTACTCCTCCACCACCTACTGAAATCAGGTCAGGTGAGAATTCAGTTGAAAAGAAGATTAAGAAACTAAGCAGAACCTGCAAAATATTGAGGAAAATGGTGAAGCACTTAAGGAAACAATTGAAGGAGGTAAATAAGGACCGGAAGCCTAAGAAGGAATTAACCGTAGCTGAAACCCAAACAGAACCGAGGCCCAATCCGTTAGACACTACTGAGGCTAGAATATAGACTGACCCAGAAGATACTACCGAGGCTAGGATTCAGACTAACTTAGCAAGCACCGTTGAAATCAAGGTACAAATAGACACAGTGGACACTCTTGAAGCCTCTATCGAAACTAGGCAAGAATTCACCCATGAAAAGGGTACCCAAATGGACAAAACCCCTACCTATGCCCCCCTAGTTGAAAGATGACCCCCTAGTTGAAAGAGCCGCCAATCAAAAATGGTATAACGAGTTACATAGAACACAACATGAGTTGGCTCAATGCAAAAAGGAGGTAGTACCAGCACAAGAATATCAGGCACTACTAAAGAAATTCACAAACCTTTCCACCATAGAAGATGAAACATTTTCCCAGCTCAGAGAGGTGTAGGCAAAGGTAAAAAGGGCACAAGAACAGGTGGAGCAAGCCAAGAAACAAATCACTATGATTTTTTCTATGTATTATGATGCACTAACATGCAGGGCACTAGCCACCAACTATACCACAAGTTCTTAATAGAGCGATATTTACTGCTGAGTAGAGCGATATTTACTGTTGAAAATCAGAATTTTAATTAGGGTAGGAAGTCCACAACTTTTAAAACCATAGAATAATTTGTCTACTCTTACGCAATGTGGCTCAGAGATGAATATATTAACCACCTTCTATGAACTTTATGCACAACTTCTTTATAGAGAAGAAGAAAGGAAAAACTCCTAGTCTTTCAAAGATCATGTTGAGTTCCAAGTCTTCCTATCGTTTGCTAAGAATTAGATCCGGTTGGCCAAAGCTATAACATATTCAAAAAGAACCCCTTGGCCTAGACCTGTGGGTCAGAGGAGAGCCCACTAAACCCCTGTAGCTGTTCATCCAACACAAGAATTTCATGCGAAGAAAGGGTGTAAGGACTAAGCTGGGACCAATCCATAAAGACATTATAGAGAATGGGTGAGAATATTTCGAGGAAATTTAGGAAGCAGCCCTAGCAGCAGCCAAACAAATATGGATGGCCTCCACAAACAATGTAAAGAATAGGGAGCCATTTGGTTACCGGAACTTAAAAGCAACTACCTCCAGATTCCTCTCATATAGTAACCTAGTCTTCAGCATGGTCACCTTGCCCAGTTAGGATCTTGATTATGGTACCCTCTTATTTCAAACCTTTGAGGGATGCTGATCATAGTCTGAACTACGGGGAAGGACACCTGAGATGTTTTCTATGCATGAATTAGGAAAAATAGAGTTTCACAGCATACAAGGAAGAAGTCTACCCTTTCTACTCCTTAACACAATTGCATCTCCACCATTTTGTTGCATGAGGACCTGCAAATAGGTAAGTGGGGAAGTATGTTGGGCCAAAAATAAGGTATGATTTCACCCTATTTTTACTTCGAATTATCATAAATTTTTAGGAATTCTCTCATTTTAATAGTAAAAGAAAGAAGGATTAATGCAAAAATAGGATAAAGTGACTAACGGTAAGAAGTGTGTTTAAAAAAATGAGGACTTGAATTATTTCATCTTTATTCGCAGGTAAATGAGGCAGCTGAATTGACGATGGGAAAAATACAATAGACATATTGAGAACATCAACCCACAGTATCCCCTAGGGATGAGCAGAAGGCGGAAAAATAGATCCACGCCCGAAGAGCTCAAACGAAAACCATGCTCGGGATGCTGTCATTTGGAAAATACCATCTCACTGTGTGAAAACGCCTTTAAAATGACAAAGGATGAACTGGATAGGGGAGATGAATACGAATTTCCTTCTATAATCAATGCATCAGGACATAACTATTTAGTTGTATCCCTGTATTACCTTTTAATTTAATAAAGAGTTTTGATGGTTTGAGCAATAATCTTTTGAGTTTTTCGTTGCGTTAGAACTTACACAGTGGTTTATTTTATCACAGAGTTTCTACTCGCTAATCTCACGCTACGTGTTAGTTACAGAATTGATGTCCAATTATCTGATGCAGTTTTTGAATTACCTTTCCACTCAATAAAATAGAAATGCATGAGGTTATAGTTTCTCTTTCACTAGAGTAGTTTAGCATTCGTGCTTTCTGGTTTATAGTAATGATTTATTGTTGTTAAATGCTTTCATTTTATCCCAACGTATTTCTAGTCTCTTTATGAAATGTAGAGTACTTATTGTTCAATGTTATCTATTTCTAATAATTAGATTGTTTCCTCAGTACAATAAGGCGTCCAATTGATTTATTAATGTCAATTAGTTAGTTTGCAAAGATAATTCCATTGCAAAATTATATAAGTAATTATTGATTCAATTCATTCAACTTGTTTTTCAATTCATTAAAGTTGTCACTCAATTCATTCAGATTGTTTTTCAATTCGTTAAGGTTGTTGTTCAATTCATCATTATGCTTTTCAATTCATAGGTCTTATCCCTTCAGAGCTAGGCAGAGTAGTTAGCTGCATTATACCATTTTCACTTCTCTCTAAGTTGATTGAACTTCGAGAATTAGATCATCCTTTTCATAGGCAATATAAAGTAACTATCGTTCGATCTCACTCACATATATTGTAATTACACTCTTGAAACAAGAAGAGCTACCCTGGGTTGACAATTGAATGAGGAGCTTAGAGGTTGCCTACATATACAAGCCACCTACGTGAATTGACAATTATCACATACAAGTTAGAGAAACTTCAAAACCATCAAAGGTAAACTGTAGCCATATCAGCATCAACATCACACGAGAAAAAAAAAAAAAATCAATGGTAAGGCTTAGGTATGCAATCATCTAACCCTTTCTTCGTATCTATTTTATCTTAATAAAACATTAAAAAGTGTTAGAAGGTTTTTTTTTTTATTTAACAAAAATCAGTGGTATAGCAACCTCAGTCTTATCCAACAATGAGCCTCACTTTTTCCACCAAGAAAAGGAACAAGGAAAAAGTAAAAAGGACTTGAGAAGTGGGTAGTAAGAAGTTTATTGTAATGGAAGACAAGGAGTACCAAGGGATAACCAAGGGTGAACTCAATTCACAGGAAAAATAATTGTGAGTTTATTCTGCATGCAATTAAATAAAGAAAAATAAGAAAAAAATAAAAAAGAAAAAGAAAAGGAAAAAAAAATAAAGAACATAAAATAAAATAAAAGGTGCATCCACCACCTCATTGGCATGAAAAAAAAATTTGATTCAAGCATCTAAGGACCTCCATGAAACACCTACGAGAAGAAATGCAAGAAGAATAGCAAGAATATTAGCACGAGGAGTGGCACATTGGTCAATAAACAGAAAATGAAATAAGCCATCATGCAAGAAGAAATAGAAGGCAGGGAGGATGAATATGTTGCTCAAAGGGTGAGAAACAATTTCAGTAGGGGGGTGATGATGGGCCTCTAAATTAGACATAAAATAAGGCTCATCTAACCTTTATTAAGCCCATCTACCTTCCTTATGCACATTAAAAGATATATTAAATCTCTCCTTATGCACTTAATAATGTTTTCTTACGCTTTAATATTTATTTAGGTATTTTTAAAGGTAAATTGTATATTTGTGCCTAATATCAGTTATTTTTTAAGAATATTGTGAGAATATTTGGTAGATTATGCAGATTTGGAGAAGGAGATAATTAAGGGACTTTCTCCCTACCACTGGAAGATCAAGAGTGAAAAATATCAGTAAATTAGGGAGAAAAATTCGAGAGATTCAAGGGGGTTTTCCACCCTCAAAGGCAGCCAAAAATTCCTCATGAGATCCCCTCCAGCAATTCCAATTCCAAAGGCAGCCAAAAAACTAAAGACTAATTCCACTAAAGCCATACTTCACTTGGAGTCAAGTGGACTGATTACCTATTTTTAGGGAGTTTTTGGTAGCTTCCCTATAGAATAAATAGAGCAGAGCTAGAGCTAAGAAGAGTTAGTCAATTTTATTCAATTGCAGGGGATTCGATTCCATTCTGAACTTTTTGTTGCAAGCTATTAGGCTTTTGTTGTTTAAGATCTTCGGGATGTAATAAGACTATATTTTTAATGCAATGAGTAGACAGAATCCATTTTACTAATTTAATTATAGATATTTGGGCTCTTGGGTTAGGGCCCAACCCATGTGCCTCAGCTTCTCTGTTGTTTTCATTTTTATTTTCTGCCATTTAGCTAGTTTTCCTTCTGTCATTCAATTAGTTCTTCTTTTAAATAGTTTCATTTATGTTTAGTTTTTCTTTCAGTATGTTGTTGTAGTTTTAATTTTCTTGGGAGTAGTAGAATAGAGGAAAAACTCCAAAAGATGTGGTGAAGCCTCCCCCTCTCATCTCTATCAATAGAGTTCAAGCAGGGTAAACCTTCCCACAGAAAGAAAAAAAAAAAAATTGATTTATGCTCACTATTTCCATATCTCCATTACACCTCTAAACCTTGCTTATATGCCTCTATTCTCACCTTTTTTCTTCTTATTTTCAACTGTTGCACCCACCTTTTTCCCTAACAGCACTTAAACCCTTCAACCACCAAATTCCTTTATTTCTATTTGGTCACGGTTGCTTTACTCGTTTTAATGAAAAAATGTTCGAAAACTATTGAAACATGACTTCTGCCTTTCCGCCTTAAAATCCTTGATATCATACTTCATTGACTACAAATCACAGTGTTTAGTTCTTCCTTTACAATTTACCACAACTGCGATGCATCAAAATCGCATGATCCAACATTTTTCCCTTTTCGTTCACATTTACCACTCTTTTTTTTTTCGATTGCGATATTACAACATCGCATGTTGCAGATTGCAGTTTTTACCACCCCGCATATCGCTCTCAACAACCTTTTCCCTTTTTCATTAACAATTATCACTTTCTTTTTCCTATTGTGATATTGTGACATCGTATATCGCATATCACAGTTTTTACCACCCCGCAGATCACTGTCCACAAACTTGTCCCTTTTTCATTAACACTTATCATTTTCTTTTTTCGATTGTGATATTGCTATCACACTTCGCCGCTCTTCCCCACCGCACTTCGCACATTGCATTATTTAACCTACTCCATTTAAGGCTTACCGCTCCAACTTCACGATATCACGATTGCGATATCGATCCCACCTCCACATCACATCTCCACCATCACATATTTCGAGTTATTCTACTCCAAAGCCTTTTGGAGCTATAATTAAGTATTAATCCCATTTAAACCCCTGCTTCCACTTCTAAGCCTCATTTCATGTGTTAAGCCCTCCGTTAGCCTATTTAGCCCTTTTTCTCTTCTCCAAACTACAAATCACACTTTTTAAATAAAAATTAAGACATGGATAGCTTAGATGCATGGGTAGAAGCATGGTAGATAGACCAGACGATAAGTAGAGTGCATTTTTCCGTCTAGCCAAGTTAAGTGTGGTTTAGAATTAGTTTGTTTTCTACCATTTATTTTATGCAAATTAAATAAGTTTCATTCTTGTCATTTCTTTTCAGCAATTAATTTGGTTTCCTTTCTGTCATTTCCTTCCAGCAATTTACTTTTCAGTTTTTGTCATAGTTTAAGAAATAACACCCTTTTATAAAGAAGTAGAAGAACATGAAATGAACAAAATTCTTATGTTGTGTATATAGAACTGTCACCTCCAAGTTTGTATGAACCCCAGGTTGATAAAGTAAATTAGGGAAACCCCTAGGAATTGCAGCACTCTTGGTGCAATACTAGGGCTCGCCAATGATTTCACCCACTTTATTGTTCCAGCCTCACCCAGAAGGTAAGTTTATTTCCAGAGCGCACGTGCTAATGGAAAAAGAGCTAAGGACTTTAATATGTGGGAAATGTTGTAAATGGTTTGTACAAAAATCTTGTAAACATTTCAGAAAAATTCATAACATCCACTTGATTGTAAGATCCACTTCATGGTAACATATTAAAGGCATTTAGTCTTTTGATGATTTCAACCAAAAGGTAAGGTTATATCCAGAGCACACATGCTAATGGAAAAAGAGCTGAGGACTTTAATATGTGGGAAATGTGTAAAGGTTATGTCCAGAGCACACATGCTAATGGAAAATGAGCTAAGGACTTTAATATGTGGGAAATGTTTTAAATGGTTTGAAATGTTGTAAATGGTTTGTACAAAAATCTTGTAAACATTTCATAAAAATTCATAATATCCACTTCATGGTAACACGTTAAAGGCATTTACTGTTTTCATTTTTTCATGATTTAATTCATTTTAAAGGCATTTACTTTTTTCATGATTTCACCCATTGTATTGTTCCACCCTCACTGAGAAGGTAAGGTTATGTCCAGAGAACACAAGATAATAGAAAAAGAAATAAGGACTTTAACCTGTGGGAAATGCTAACGGAAAAAGAGATTTTTATTGTTCCACCCTCACCGAGAAGGGTAAGGTTATGCCCAGATCACACATGTTAGTGGAAAAAGAGTTAAGGATTTTAATGTGTGGGAATCTGTGTACATATAATGGTAATATAGATAAAATCTCAATATACACACTATATTGTATTAATAAAAATATATTACATATATATACATGAATTATAGTCTCAAGATAGGAAAATTGTCTTGGATGCACAATAAGGTGGTTGAGAGAGTATCTCAACCACACACCAAACTAGGAATCTATAGATTTATCTACCTCCTATGATATAGGAATAAACTCCTTAGATAGAGAGTCAACACCACAGACAAGTAGGAATTACATATTCCAACACACCCCCTCAATGACTAATTGTCTCAATAGTGATTCAAAAAATCTAGTTGTGGTTGATCATAGCAAAAGATGTGTCTGTGACTCAGATCCACCACAAACAGGCAAATCCCATGTCCAAAACAAACAAAATATGTGTCTGCAGCTTATATCCACCACAAACGAGAAAATCCCATGTCCATAACCAAAAAAGGATGTGTTTGTGACTGAGATCCACCAAAAACGGCCAAATCCCATGTCGAGAACCAATAGAAGATGTTTCGACATCCATATAAAGGAGCCACCATAACCATCGATCGGAATGCATGGGTACCACTAATCGAAACCGCCAGTCTCGTAGATTTCACACACACAATGGTTCACAAACATCACACCATACATGTACTTGTATTCCAAATCTCCCAAAATGTTCTCAGAATCGATACCCGGTGAGAAACTAGGTTTCCTGCGAGGCAAAACAGACCAGCCATTTTGTCGCCGTGAGAACGAAGGCTCCTATGTCGCACTAATACTCCCGTGCAAATTCCGGCACCGTAGCCACACAAATTATCCATAGCCATGAAGGGTCTATATGTGGTTTCTGGTTCACCACAAACCATCACTTCAAATTGAAAAAAATTGGTTTCGAGCTGACGATAAACCTGTAATTACATAGTGGCAATTACAAGGTGGTTTTTAGATAACCATGAACCTCACAAGGATACATATGCCTTTATAAGGCTTACCTTATACACTCCAAGTATTGGAGTTACCAGGTACATAAAAATACCATTACAAAACCATCCTAGACTTTGTTACCATTTAATTTTGTGACTCATCATCAAGAGTCTATTCCAAGGAATTCACAAAAAAGAAAATTCAACTTAGTTGTCCATAATAATCAATGTTTTTACTCCTTCACCTCATATTTTCATTGTTCATATCTTGGGAATCTTTGACTTTGTCATATAAATTCTTGGAACTCCGTGCTTAACCTGTCATTTGTTAGAGTCACGAATTATAACAAATTAATTTTACCTACATTGTGTTAGCTACGCTTAATAAGGGTCAATAATTTTAAACATCATTCCAAGAAATAAAATAAAATTTTCAGATTAACACGGACATCAAATTTCTCCATCTCTGCCAAAAGATGGCTATTTCCCAAACATAATAGCAACCATTCTTCTTCAATGATACCTCAGAGGGTTCCACTGATAAAGAAATAGATCGATGACTTTTCAACTGCTCTCAATGAAGTGCATTCCAGGACAGATGATCCAGATGTAGGCACTCACCGCCATATGAAGAGAAAAAATAAAAAATTTCGCTCTCAAAACAAGAATCCAAGACTCCACGGTCTGATCCTACGTCGCCCACAAATTCACTTTCAACGTGCATAAAATTTGATGGTTTTACACAAAGTTCTCGTTTCAGTATCACAACCCAATGCCACTTCCCCTATTCACAATATCAAGTTTGGTGATTTCTTCCAAGAATGCCTCCTCATGCTTGCTGCCAAGCTGCAATAATGAAGACCCACTTTCAAGCTAATCTACTCACAATTGAACATACAGATCTACAGTTGCTTAATATTTTTCAAAAATACAACCGAATTTCTATCTGCTCTCTACACAAGAAAAAAAACACTTAAGGCACTTTGTTTCCTTACCTGTTTCCATCACAATATACTCCCCTGATCACACTAGGCATAAACAAACTTGATAATCCTCCAATCTCTGATGTAGCTCTCTAACCACTATCCTTTCATGCCACTTTCACTTTCATGTCTTCATAATATATGGTAGTAATAATTACTGCAAATAAATTTGTCTACTATCGGAATGGCCAGTTCCAATAAAGACACTAAATATCAGCACAAACCTCACAAATATTTTTCAACCAGATTTACATTTCTCACATGAGAACCTTTTTCTTTAATAAATATTAAACAATGGCAACATAATTCTATTTTACATGAAATAATTCCTTATCACTTAAAAACTCCAAATGTAGAAAATGATTCAAAAAATTCTCCTTCTCCAATTCCTTCCTGTAAAGAAATTGAAAAAAAAAAATGTTATTGTCCCCTCTTGCCATGTACCTGTCAACAAGGTGACTGCCAAGGAATCTAACTCCATCCATCAAGAAAACTTGCACGGACATTCTCTTCAAGCCTAGCCCCCAATTTATACATCCAACTCGAATGATACTAAGTAATGTGCTAAATATCTTGTACTCTTCTCGTATTCGTAGAAAATACTCCATATTGAGAATGCACATTCCTTGCAAGCAACAAACAACTCCCCAATGAATAAAAATGAAAAATATGTTGGAGGATGAAAGATATGGAAAATTTGTAAAAATAAATGATGTAGAGTCTTAGGACCCATTGCACCTTCATTCCTATTGTGAGAACCAACAAACATTCCAACATTGGCCTCCAGGTTTCCATCACAAGCTCCGTCAATCAGATTTCCCCTGCCATGACCACGTGAAGTTGATCCTTGAAATAACGTGTTAGCTATGAACCTTTGTGTCCATCATAGATTCCAAAGAATTTATAAGCCCCATCGTTGCCAACCAAAAAAGAAGGCATCCCTCCACGATGTCTTCCATTTCTCGTCACCTGCTGCAGATCAACACCACGTCGTACTCTAGGCATGGCTCACCTTCATCTCCTCCAACAGCGAAAACGAGTGATGGAAACCAACCAACAACAACAATCTCATATCTTCATGCAAAAATTCCTTGGAAGTTGCACTTCCACAATCTGGTGCTCTAGACTTTCTTTGTCGACAAAGAAAGTCTTTGAATCCACTAGTCCATGAAATTGTTCCTCTTTAGGATAACCAGAGAAATATTGCATAATAATGGCCATGGGATCATCCTGCATGGCCACAAAACATGACATATCCGCAGCAAAAAAAAGAAAAAGATGGGCTACCCATTCTTTGAAGCATTGTATCTCAGATCACTAGACGAAGCTTCTCCTTATGGGAAATGTTTCTCCTTCTTGAAAGATCTCTCTCCTAAATTCAAGTTCTATCCATAGAGATTTTTTTAGACAATCCTGGTTCTATAAACAATTATCATGCTCAGGGCTACTACATCAGTACACAATGCTAACATGATCCAATAAGTGAGGAAGAAACATGAACGACCATGAGAATCGAGGGGCTCATCTCCCTTACCAAATATACCAAAGACCATTGTTCATAATATGGGCATAGGTCCATGTCTTGAGTTCTGCTTTTCTGCATTCCCAATTATAGAGTGTACTGAAAATAAGCCCAGAAAAGAAACTGATGATACTGCCTTCTCCAGCAGGGTTGTGCTTGCTGGTGCAACAACTCACAAGGTTTTGTCTAGTGACAGTACCTGATCCACATGTTAAGAAATCCCTTCCGATGATGCTCTCTAGCAAGGAGGATTTCCTAGAGCTCTGTCCTCTAATGACAGCTATGGAGGGAAGGGCATCCCAAAGAGTTAGAAAAGCGTTCTCTTCTCCATGATCCACGAGCATGGTGCAAGCCCTCTGCATCTTGTTTACTCTTCAAATCCAGATTGCGTATGCCCATGGCCAAAACTTCATTAGAGAGGGACAGATTTCAATGAGCATGAAAGCAAGAGAAATCAGTGGACCTCTCCCCAATGCCATAGTCCCCTGAGAAGAGAGAGGAATCCTGTTTCTTCTTGAAGAAATGTCTAGACGTTGCTTCACGGAACTCAGTAACAGGAGAGAAATTTACTATGATTTCCCATCCTACATAAAATCTAGCAGCCAAAGCCTGTAACGCAGCAACAACATGTTCATGTAGATCCACTCATATACTCTCTACAATCACCGCAAGAATAATAGTATGCAAACATTTCTTCGAATCAACGAGTTTTTGTGGCATTCTCGAATGGACTAACTAAAGAAAAACTGAACGAAAAAATATACTCCCTCTTATTTCCCTTAGGCCAAGAGGGGTTGAGGTCCAAGCCCGTATGAGCTCTGATACCAAAATAGAATCTCAATATACGCACTATATTGTATTAATCAAAGGAGCTTACATATATATACATGAATTATAGTCTCAAGATAGGAAAACTATCTTGGACGCACAATAAGGTGGTTGAGAGAATATCTCAACCACACACCAAACTAAGAATCTATATATTTAGCTACCTCCTATGATATAAAAACAAACTCTTTACATAGAGAGCCAATGACACAAACAAATAAGAAATACATATTCCAGCACATATATACATAAGGTGAACATATGAGAATGCATTGATACATGAATACATTTACACATCCATGGTCACTATGTGGGTATGCAATAATCATGATAAGTCAATCCTTTGACTTACCCTTACCATTATATACCATATAATTATGAGGGAAATCCATTATATTTAAATTGCATGAATCCTAGCACAATCTATGTTGCTCGGTGGGTTTTGTTTTGTCGTTATAGTATGATATTTATTATTTCATTGAATTTCTCATTATAGTATGATATTTATTATGTCACTCCTAGTGACATATGGTATTAGCGATTTTCGATTAATTTGTAAAATACGGTGAAATTTTTTTCTGCATGCAATATTTTTTATGATGTCGTTACATTATGATATTTATTATCTAAATGCTATTGACATATAGTATAAGTGGTTTTCAATTAATTTAGCATCTACGGTGAATGTTTTTCCTACATGTAATATTTTTGTATGTTGATGTCCGCCTTCTACCACCACTAAGGCTGTTATTTTTTATGACAGATGTCATTCAATGATCATTGAGTGCCTCAATTAATAATATGTATATATAAGTCCTAATAAGGACATTGCAGATAGACTGTAAATATGACCAATTAATCTCAGACGTCATTCAATCATCGAGTGCCTCAATTAATAATATGTATATATAATTCTGTACATATGACATTGCACATAGAACATAAAGATGACCAATTAATGTCAATCCTCGAAAACTAGAGCCTTAGTGGTAGTGGCGCATAGACATCAACGTAAAAAAAAAATAATCAAAACTAACGTCGACATTCCATGTGGAATGTAAAGATAACCAGTGGATGTCGTTCCTTGAAAACTAAATTGCTAATAGTAGTGGCAGGTAGAAAAAACAGTTCGAATAAAAATAATCCAAAATAACTGATACTATATGTCACTTAATCCATGCGTGACAAAAAAGCAGCAAAAGTAGTGACATTGTTATTAACAAAAGTAGTGATATTGTCATATAAATATTGTTATAAGAAAATTATATTCATATATAGAGATGGATGGAAGATAAGAGAATGAAAATTATATATTTTTTATAATAAGTGATATATATTATGGTGAAAGATAAGAGCAATGCAAATTATATTTATTTATAATAAATTATATATAATATTCTATAAATGATATAGAGATGGCTGGTTGGGATATGTGTTGGATACCTTTCATATCTCCCATTCATTTTGAATTATGTTCCTATCATAATTCATTTGAATGTATAACCATCCAATGATCCATGTAGATTGCTAACTGTATATATTAGATCGTATGTGTATATGGTCAAACGTATATCTTTATATATATGCACGTTCATCATCACACGGACTCGTATATAAAACTTCGAGATGGTTTGTATATATAAAGTCATGATCCTATCATCATTCATTTTGAATGTATATATCCATCGAGACTATATATAAGATCATCATATGTTTATATAAGGTCAAGCTATATATATATATATAAACGTTCATCATCCCATGTTAACTTGTGTATATAAAAACACTATCATTAGAATGTACCAACTCAATGAAAACCCATAGGGCCCATAGGTAGGATTGGAAATGTGAAATGGATTCTATGATTATTATCTATCCAAAAAACAAAACATCAGAAGTATGCACCAAATGAATGAAAATACTATCATTAGCATGTACTAACTCGGACAGTTTGTATATATAAAATCGAGATCCCATAATTCATTTTGAATGTATATATCCATCCAACATCCATGTAGAAAGTAGAATGGAGACTATATATAAGATCCGCTTGTATGTTTATATAAGGTCAAACTATCTATATATTTATATATAAATGTCCATCATCCCATGTGGACATGTATTGTATATTTGAAACACTATCATTAGCATGTACCAACTCAATGAAAACCCATAGGTAGAATTCCCAAGGTAAATGGAAATTTGAAATGGATTCTATGATTATTATCTATCCAAAAAGACACTATCACTAGCATGTAATAACACAATAAAAAAAAACACTAACATTAGTGTAACTCAATGAAAAAACACTAACATTAGCATGTACCAACTCAATAAAAACCCATAGAAAACAAAACGATTATCATTGGTATGTACCAACTCAATGAAAACCCAATAACTTAATGAAAACCCATAGAAAAAAAAACACCTAAAACCCATAGAAAACAAATCACTATCATTAGTATGTACCAACTCAATGAAAAACCATACGGAGGATTGGAAATGTGAAATGGGTTAATAATGTACCAACTCAATGGGTTTAGGGAGGATTGGAAATGTGAAATGGGTTAATAATGTACCAACTCAATGAAAACCCATAGGTAGGATTGGAAATGTAAACAGGTTTAATAATGTACCAACTCAACGAAAACCCATATAAAACAAAACACTATCATTAGCATGTACTAACTCAATGAAAGCTTTGGAGGTCCAAAGTGGTCACAAAGAAATGACGATGAGGACATCATATGTATATGTATACGTATCGAAGGGCACCTCCCTTCGGATACGGATCTGATCTGGATATATGGAGGATAAAGCGGTAGGAAAGCGTAGGAGGATGGCTCAACCAACCTAAGGGGTTTTTATGACGGAAAGGATGAAGCCTTGGGGTACTTCCGATCTATGATCGAAACCAGACCCCTATAGATAATTTATCGAGGTCCACCTCCAAACCCCATATTTTAGAGCCCTGAAGTGCCATTAACTAGTCCCAACCGCAAAGTACCCACTACTTGATTTGGGGGCATACCATTTGAGATGTAGTCCACATAGTGGCCTAGAGTAAAGCCTCATCATTATTTCCGGCATTTCCGGGAACAGGATTTCCGGCAAAGCATCATTACCATCGGACAATAATTTCCGAACCATCTCCATTAGCATTATTTGAAGGAGCATTCTTCCCAAGAGCATTTCCATCACAGTTTTTTGCTGGAGCAATCCAATCATAAATCCCGTAGCAATTTTAGTTCCCGTAGCAATTTAAGTAGCCCCATCAACACCGGTTGAACAGAATCATTTCAATCAATCACATTTGAAGGAGCATAATGACCAAGAGCATTTCTAGCGACCGGTTGAACTAGGTTCATTTCCGTAATAATTTGAAATGGAATTATTTGCATCATCGGTTCTGGGCGATCGTATCGACATTCCCGGCATAAGTTCCCGGAACATTGAGATAATAAATACCAATAGCAGCAGTTCCAAGAGTATTTGCATCATCATAATTTCCAAGAGCACTAGGATTTCCAGCCCAAGCAGGAAAAGTAGCTCTATCAGCAGTTGAAGGAGCAACATTCCAAGCAATTGTTGAATCGGTTAAGAAGAGAAATAGGGATAGTAGGCACCCATAAGCAACAGAATTAATAACATTCCTAAAGTTCCTACCTGCATTCCCAACGTCATTAGGACCGGCAACACCCATTTCATGGCCTCATTCTGACGAAAATACGCCAGCGTATCGACTTCTTCCCTCAACTTTCAAAGTGTAGGATAATTAGTGAGGAGAAGGAGGTAGTAAAATGGCCTCAACGATCCCGGGACGAAGCAACATCACGGCGGCCGGCTGAAAATTCGAAGCACGAGCATAAAAATAACTTCACAAGGCCCAGCAGCAGCCTAATTGGGACCAAACGAATTCTCATTATTCCACATTACTCCTTTGACATTCCCGAGCGGTACCAATAGCGATTCCCGAGAATATATTTCTAGCGGCATAAGTTGAACCACCATTTGAATAAGCGATTTAGGAGCATAATTCCCAATAGTTCCGGTGTTAGAACCCGGTGAGACCAACATTTCAATCGAAGTTGGAGAACGCATGGGGCAACAACATTCTAAAGAGCATCAAACTAGTAGTTGAAGCGGCATTCCTGCTGTGAGAAAAATTAGTTTAGATCTTGATAGCACAAGACTTCCCGGATCTCATTGCTAACACAAATATTCCCGGGATCATTTCCATAAGTAGTTCCCGAAACTGACGGTACCAAGAAAAGCGATTGAACAAGTGTAATTCCCGCCTCGG